>VXBO01002656.1:301607-401768 GCA_013400135.1 Rhinoptilus africanus | reverse complement strand
CTCCTTCCCGTCCTCCCTCCCCCGGCTCCCGGAGCGCCCCGAGGCAGCGCCGGCTGCCTGCGCCGCCCGCTCCGCTGGGAAGAGGAGGAGGCGCCCCGAGCTGCCGGCGCTGGGAGCAAAGCGAATAACAGTTCAGAGCACTGGGCGCCTTTCGGAGGGCAGCACACATGTCCCACAAGCAGGGTATCTGGGAACGCTTTCCCTTCCCCTTGCTTCCCCTGTCCTCCCCGGTCCTCCCCGGTCCCCTCTCATCCCTCCCTTCCCTCCTCTGCCCTCTCCATCTCTCTTCCCCGCTCCCCTCTGCCGCCCTCTTTGCCTTCTCCCTTCCCCAGCCCTCTTTCCCCCCNTTCCCCAGCCCTCTTTCCCCCCCGGCCGACCCCAGGTGTCCCGCACTGACTCTGCCTTTCCTCCCTGCCCAGCTGGCGGCCCCCCCGGCGGGAGCGCAGTTGACTGGTGCCTCTACCAGCTCAATGGAGCAGCCGAGTTCGAGGTCTCTGAAGGTGAGTACGGGGGTGCGGAGGTGGGATGCATCCCCTCGGCCGCTGCCCCGGCTGGAGGCGTGTGGAGGAACATGGCTCACCCGTGGGAGAGCGGCCGTGGCAGAACGTGGCAGCCGCCCCAGGCATGGGATCTGTGGGGCGGCAAAGATGGCACGTGGGCCTCGCGCAGGGGGGGAGGCGGGCTGGCGGGGGGCAGCCGCCGATGGCTTGCGTGCGGTGACCTTCGTCTAAGTGTCTCGTCTGGTTTTGCTTTGGGTTTTTTTGGAGCATTCAGGTTTTGAAGCAAGTGGCCTAGTGGCATCAGTCCACTTGGCCTTGGCATTGGTGGCTTCTGGTGTGAGGGAGGCTGTGTAGTACCTGCTTGAAAGTTTTCTGGCCTTTTTTCTCGTCCCTTTAACTTTGAAGAGTGAGAGCACCTGGAAAGTTTTATTTTTTAATATTCTGTGATCAGAAAAGGAACACCCTTTGGGTGCCAGGGCAAGAAAGTCTCCTCTCTGTCTCTGAACCATATATGGTTTTGAACATGCAAAGTATTTAAACTTAGATGTCAACCTGTATTTCCCAGCATGCCAGATGCGTAGTGTGCAGTATCTGTGAGCATATTTCAGTGCCTGTTTTCAGTGAGCCATCTCGACGTTTTGGTCTGCTGGTGTTACGCGTTTCTGAGGAGAGTGCCTTTACTGTTTGTAAGGGCTTAAAATGCATCACAAGTTCAGCTGGACTGAAAAACTTCCCAGTGCTGAGGAAAATGATGCTCTGTAATAGATTGGCTTCAGGTTAGACATTAGTGAAAGCTCTTCAACAGCGAAGCACTAGAATATATGGGGTAGGTAGACAACAAAATCTCACTCACTTGACATATTTAAGGTATGTTTCACAAACATGGGTTGGAGCGATAAAGCTACAGCGGCTTGTAGATAGACTACCTGTTTGTGTTCTCTCTTAGCTTCATTATCTATAATTCTGTGGGATGCGAAGTTTTGTGTTATGTCTTGTGTTTTGCTGTTTGGCGAAGTGATTAAAATCTGAGTGTACTAATAATGAGCTGCAGCTTGATCAAGGCTTTGGAGTATGGTTACTTCCCGCCCCTCCCGCTTACCCTCCCCATTCACCCCGTGGAATACATGGTGGTTTATATTTCAAGGTATACTTAATAGCGTGTGTAATTGCATAATAAAGCACTTATCAAAATATGTTATGATTTTGTGCCTAATTTTTTTTTGGGGGTGAAACTGCATGCCAAACCAGATGTGATGACGGTAGGTGGGGGTGGAAATTACATCCGTATGAGGGAGTGTAATGAGTGAGTGGCAGCATTTCTTAGGCGTCATAGAATGTGGAAAACAAGCTTTAGGTTGGCATTTACTTTCATTTAAAGATTTGAGTGAGTAGAATATGCTGCTTAACCTTTTTTTGTCTGGGTAAATACCAGTGTTTCAGCACTGCTTTGGGACTATGTTTTCTTCTGAACAGGTGTTTTATTCCTTTGATTTCTTTGGGTCATCTTTTGTCACATGACCTAGTTTTTAAAATTACTTTGCTAACATGGACTTCAGTTCTCTTTAACACTGGCATTTTATGGATGCCCAATTTTACTTCATGACATAAACGTAAATCTTATGTATTTTCTCTTTACTTAGCATGGGAATATGTGAAATTCAGAGAACAGGAAACAGTTTGAAGTAGTGTAATTTGCTCATATTAACTATAGAGTCAAAGTCATCTGCAGGTAGTAAACCTTGTTTATGTTAATAGGATTATATATAAATATGACATGCATTTTCCAGAATATGCATTGTCTATTAAATGCCACTGATATCTAGGAACCCAAACAGCAATATAATCAGCACACTTTGCAGAAGTAAAAAACAATATTTAAAAGAAAGGACTACTATGGCAGGTGGCTTGACCTCTTTTGCATGCCATTTTTTTGGATTAAGTCCAACCCTTTTCCTTTTCTGGGATTTGCCTCTAAAATAACTTAAATTACACAGAGCCAAACAGAATCCTTAGCTTAAAATGGATTGTTCCTATGACTTCCAATGCAAATTTTTTTTTTCTATGCATCCTTATCCCAGTTTTTTTACTTTTCAGAAAGGCTGCAGCTGCATTGGTTAGGACCACCTAACCAATGGACAGAAGAAGTAATTAATCTATATTAAATATTATTGTGTGTTTATCTGTCTCTCTCTCTATATGTATAGATAAACACTTACATATTAATATTGTAACTTCAGTGAGTCCTCCGGGCACCTCTTGCTGCTTTTGGTATTGAATGCATGCAGTAGTACTCTGTCAGTTAGACTTCAGAATTGTGTTCTGCAACATTTCTCTCTTAGACTAGGAAAAAAAATTATTCTATTTCCAAAAATAGATGCGTTAGATGAAAAACATTCATTTACATAACAGAAAAGCAAAATTGCGTATTTCAAATGCAAGGAAAAATAGTTTAGTAAGTAAAACATCACAATCAAAGCCAAGATAATCATGTTTGATTTAGTCTTGCTGCCTTGATACAAAACCTAATTTCAAATATTGCTACTTCTATAATTAACGTCTAAGTGCAAAATATATTTTATTCATGCTAAAGATCTCAAAGCACTTTGCGCACATTAAGTGCAGCCTCACAAAAGCTGTATGAAGAACAGTATTAGAGTATCCATGTACAGGCTAACAAAATGAAATAGAGAAGTTAAGGATGTGATTTTTACAGAAGCTGGATGTCAACTATTAAGCAGTTAGTACTTGGGACTTGTGAAAATCAGATCTTGTGTGATTTGCCCAAACTACCTGGTAGGCTGCTAACAGGACTGCTTATTGCAAACTCTTTGCTTTAAGTTCTGAATCACATTAACTTCTTGCAAAATTTGTATAAATTAAAGCAAGTTTGAAATATTTTATGCTGTGAATTCTAAGCTGGCATTATGTTACTCTAGATAGCATTACATTCAGTAGTGTTTATATGGTTAATGAATAGATTGAGTCAAAAATAATATTTTTAGTTTTCACTCTTGAAGTTAGTTCGTCAGAGACATGAAATTTGTTTACAGTGTGAATTTTCTTTTCATCCAGTTTGTGACTTTATGCTCTTGTGTGGCTGAAAGCCCTGTTAACATTAGCGTCTTGTGAATCGTGATGTGAACTTTCCTGTTACTTACCTTACGCCACTCTTAACATTCTCTTTTATTTCTGAGTCATTTGAAGAGAGATTTATTGAGAAGATAAAATGGATAATATGCTGTTTTGTTGTAAAGGTACGTTTGAATAATATACCTTTTGAAGGAGCTAGAAGACCTGTGGACTGATGTGTTTTAATTTAGTCACTTTCAGGTTTGCCTGCAATAGCTTTTTGTTTACTGTAATTTTCAATCAAAGACAATAAGTCTGGGTTTGGTTCAATACTGTCTTTTCCATTATTCCACAAATTCTATGGAAAGCAATGTGATTGCACAAACTTAGAACTGGAGTAACATCCTTGTGAGTCATGCCTTCATTAGTAAGGTCTAATTAAATAGGAAGGCTCCATCTGTAGATGCTTTTGCATCTCCGTCCTTTTTTAGCTGAACCAAACAACTGATTTTTCCTTGGTCTCATAAAAAGGCCCAGTAGCAGCTCTTTCCTTAACACTTCACCGTTTACCAGCATTTCCTATGATCACCATGAATGGATGTTATGTTTCCACGAGGCCTTAGTTGGATGGGTACGCTTTGCAGTTCTAGGCTAAGAGTTGTTTAATTTGGAAATTTAGCAAAGTGAAGCATACCTCTTGTGTACTCCACAATTCTGGATTTCTCCAGAGGAAACCAAGGTGCTTGGAAGGGACTGGCATACCCCTTATCTCAGCCCAATGTACTACTATCTTTCATACAGCACTGGAAGGTGCGTCACAGGGCCTGCGTGCACTCTAATGTCCCCTCTGATGCCACGTGTGTGGATGATACTGTTATTCCAGTCCTATTTCATACATCCCTGTTTATACATTCAGCAACTCACGGTATTTAATACCTCTCTGTTTCACAGTCACTGATGTTGGTGTTTGGTTGGTTAACTATCACTGTGGTCTGGGAGCAGCAGTGGCACAGGGAAAGGGCCCCTGTCTGAAAAGCGTTATACTTTGCTACCATTATGAGCCTGTGTAAGACCAGACCCACCAACTGACTCTTTGCAAGAAAATGTGGGTATTTGATTACGTTTCTATTTGCTGCACAATCTGACGTAAAGTTTCAATATGAAAAGCTCAGCATGATAGACGAAGAGGAAGGATTAAGGTATATTGAAGTTATATTTATTCATATGGTAGCTTACTTCTTGTGATATTTATCTACCGTAATAGTCCATTTTGCGATCTTTTTATCTGTAGTTTATGGTGTCTTTGTTTATCCGTGGTATGGGTTTTGTAAGAATCTTTCATTCATATATTTCTGTAGATTACTTTAAAAAAAATACTTATTGAATGACAATAAAATACCGGAAAGTATATGTCCTCTTTATGAAAAGGAAAAGGTGAATGTGTTATTTACGTTTCTCAAATGCTGTTTCCTAATTTTGTGTTTTGAATTAAGAGTTGGTTTGATTTTTATAGAGTAATTTAATTTAAAACATTAAGGTTATTTAATTGCAATGGTTTATAAAATACTTGCTTTCATAATGTTTCTATTGGAACTTAACATGGGTGCTAGAGTGTATTTTCTCCTAAGAGTCATTAAATGTAATTTAATACTTTGTTAACACTTTGTTAATTATTTTCTCTTGTAAATATCTGACTGAAGATGTTAGCTCCTTTACAGTAACCTGAAAAGTGGTATTGCTGTTAAGATGAAGCTTAAAAAAACAGACTAAGCTTTTTTTTTTTTTTAACCAGGTTTTCGGATTTTCCTGCCCTTTACAAGGACTCCACTCACTCCCTCTAACATGTACTTGTTTACAATTTTGCTCTTGATGCCAGAAGTTGCAGCCTTCATCATCTCGGATTCCAGGATGTGGTCTTCAGCCAATTGCGTTTTTACTCTCTAATCTCCCATTGATCCTTTTTCTTTCCTTCCAGTCTTCCCCTTTTTAATATCTTTAGTTACACACTCAGTTGGATTTTCTAGTTTCTGTTGGTTTCCTCAGCTCTGACTTTAATTTCCTATTGTCCTCTGTAACTCTTTGCTAAGGGTATTGTGGGGGGGGCCTCAGTCCATTAACTATTGCAAGATCTGGCAAAGGGGTCTCCTCTCTGTGTCATTGGAAGTCTGCCATTTGCAGCAGGTGCCTGCACGGCAAATCTTAGCTCTTTTCCCTCTGTCTCTCACTATTTCCAGGTCTACAAGGCTTACCATTTTATGTGTTCCTTTCAGTTCCATCCAAGTAACTCCTGGCAATTTTGGTTTTATCCGTGCTTGAATGATCAGAATTTCCTTGGGTGTTTCAGTTGGCCGCATCCTTTAAGATGCACTTGGTATACATATCATGAAAGATGAAATCACACTGTTGTGCAGCTGATTATGCAGGTATTAGCAAGTCAAAAATCATGCTTTCAAGTTATCTAGTCTAGAATTTAACAGGGACATCTTTTATGCTCCCCTTCTCTCATTAAATATGCAATAATTTAATTTATGTAATGATTTTGTTATACATAATAACACTGATGAAATAAACAATGATTTCATTGGGGCAACAACTTTGACATTTAGACTAATTTTTGTATTTAAGTCAAACATTATCATTCAGCTTGAATAGTGATGGACAATTTAAAGAGTATAGAATTGCCTGTGGTTCCAGCTGAGAGGCAGAAAAATCACCAGGCTTTCACAAAGCTTTCCCTTCCATTATAGGTCAAGCCAGAAAGCCAAGGTTCCTTTATGGAGCTGAGTTTTATATAGGGTTAGAGAGTACCCATTTTCTGATCTTTCCAATTCCACTTCATAAATGTGTGCAGAAATTGCCCAAGCTGTCTTGGAGAATGGCTGAATTAGCTCATGTGCAGAGAAGCTTTTCCTGCTGTCCAGTTTTTTTCTGTATGAACCTGTCAAAACTGAGAGAAATTCCAAGAAGACAAGATTCTTCTGTTTCAAGAATTACAACCCGGAAATTTAACTTCTGCAAACATGAAATGAGAAGTCATATTGCAGGCCATGCAGGTGGGAAGGTGACCTGTTTTAAATCTTCTTAGTTATCAGTTATTTTCTGTGAAATGCAGTAAAATGCATTTGTCATCAAAATGCAGAGAGATTTAAAGCAAGAAGAAAATATCTTTTCTTTTGCATGTTTGCACTCTCTGTTGAAAAAATTCTGAAATTATATCAAATTATTCAGGGGTTTTAACCACCTTTCTCTCCTACTATGCTAGTCAGATATAAACCCCTTATTCAAAATAATAGTAGCTCTCATTCTTTTAAGTCTCCGTGTGATCACCTAATGATGTATGACAGAACCCCTAAATAGTGAAAGGTGTCATTTACTAGCCAAATTCTGCGTCTTGCCATTTAAGTTGAATTGTCATTGTTTGGTGATCCAGAAGAGGGAGCTACCTCATAAATTTCTAGCAGTTTGAACTTAACAAAGTCTCTTTTAAAACCCCTCGTGGATTTTTTTTTTTTTTTTTTTTTTTTTTTTTTTTTAAGATTTCATGTGATGCCTTTTTGGTGACTCGGTTCATAGTTTGCTGATTTCTAAGGACATCCTTAGAGACTTAGTTCTTTGATTTCTTTCAGTTTTCAGTATCAGTTCAGTGTTTGTCTTTAAATGTTGCATTTGTATAAAAACCTGAAACCTTTGGTTGATACAATGATTGCAGTTCCTTTTATTTGATCTGCTGAGTCTTTTTAAACATAGATGTTTCTGATTAGCCTGCCATGGATGTTTACAGATATTTTCTGGAGCACGCAGGAAGAACTTTGTGGTGGCTGGCCTTCCTCGGTGCAATTCTATCTGAGATGGAGGTGGCTTCTGGGCCATTGTACTATTTTTTTCTGTTTCTTCTCTTTGTCCTAGTAAGCAGATACAGATGGTACTTTGAAAATAGCAATATATAAGTAAAATAGCCAAACTAATAAATGTGCACACTATGATGCCCTTTGTCTCTCTTATTTTTTTCTTTTTTTTTTTTTCAGTGCAATTTAGAGTGCATTAATATACCATTTATGGGCTATGAAAATATAGGTCTATGAGGTACAGGGAGAAGGTATTATAACAGGTACTTACAAAACTCGTGCTGATGGTCAGGAGGGAGACCAGACTTCTCTGAGAATATTTTAAAGTGCGTGATTTAGCTAGGTTCTGGTATTCATTGGTGGTTGGAACTCTAGATTGCTGCCTGCTATAATGATAAATCTTGTCAAAGCTATCATACCTCCAGGTTCATTGTTGGTGATTTTGGGTTAAGAACTGATGCAGTGATGTGACTTAATTTCCTCAGGTAACTGGAGTACTGAGAAACAGGTGACTCTTTTTCCAGCTGAATAATATGTTCCCTGTATTATGAAGCTTGTCTTTGTTTTTCATCAATAGGAGTGAATAGAGCACTGTGTTGCTTATTTCTTTGTGGGTGATCACCCTTATGCATTCCATGCAAATTTTGAGGTTTCAATGGAGCCTTCTTTTTTCTGGAGATAAATAACAGGGTAGTACAAGTCCTTGCAGTGCCTCTGAAGGGTGAGAATGAAGCATGTCATTTGTTGTTGACATTGAAAACTGCTGCATGTTGTAGTATCCTGCAGTTGACTTACTTCAGATTTCCAATTAGTAAATCTCTAAGTATGATTGCTTTCAGGGAGAGTACCACAGGATTTCATTCATACCTGGAATGCATATAAGTTGTATTGTCATGTGAGCTTCAGGTTACATATGCAAACTGCCCTGTTAGAGCATTTAGATATAACATTAAGAAGTTGTGTACAGCATTCCAAAACTTAAATGTACCAAGACAAAGAACTCTGTGGCTTATTTTGATTTATTTTGTAAAATACCTTTGAAAATTCATTAGATATTTTTTACATGCACACAAACATACGCACACACACACGCTTTTTTCTTATGCAAGATTTGTATAAAAATCAAAGAACGTTAAACTAATCAATGTACATGTGTTTGACTTTTTCTTCCTCCAGGAGGTTTCAGAATAATTATATAAATACTATTTGGTTTGTAGACATAATATTTTGCTCATGTATGATACATGGCTATTATAGTTCAAATATATAATACTTTAAAATAGTTGTATGTTCTTAAAACCTATAATACCTATTTGTATATTTTTATGTCTTCCACTAAATACAGTTTCTTTTCAGAAGGCATACATTGACCAGATGTTTTGGCTATGTTTATTTACAAGCACATTTTATACAGGCTCATGTCATAGTGAACAAGGTTGACAGTTGGGCTGATTGCAGGAATAGGTGAAATGTTAACCTCATAAATCTTTCTCCACCATTATGTAATTTTTACAAAATATTCAGAAGCATGATGCTAGAGACAGTTTCATTATTTTAGTTGGAACCATTTTGGTACTGCAGTTAAAAATGATGTATTCAATTCAGAGACAATTATGTCTAGACACTAACAGGGGCCATTGATTTGACGTTCTATTCATAGAGAGGGCATGTGTCATTCAAAAAGAAGTTGTAAAACTATTTAGCACAGTTGCATCGTTAGTGTGTGCCTTTCCATTTCAAACTACCACCATAACTAATTACCCTATTTAGTAACTAATTACCATATTTAGTAGAGTCTTCTTGGAATCCTGAAACAAAAGGAACCCACAATTTCTTTGGGAGATACAAATTATATTAATGTTCCTCGTCTTTATACCAAGAATAAACTCCTGTGTTGACTAGTCTCAAAGATGCAAAGTAGAAGTGTTATTCTTGCAAGACTTAATGGTTTCTTGTTAGATCTGTCTTATCGAGTAATCGTCGTGAACTTTAAAAAATTTAATACAAAGACTGTTTTTTGTTGATACCTGTTTTTGTCTATCAGGTAACTCACATTTTTGAAGGTTCTCTGTTAAGCTCTTGTGTGAGATGCTTTGAATGCTGCTTTGAAATGGAATGTTTATTTTGGAAATACCCCATGTTTCAGATTTTGTCTGTTTGCAAGAAGCCCTAACTTTGAGTCCATAATGATATGCAAAGTAGATATAATCAATTTAAAATAAGGATGAGCTCACATTTTAAGATTAATTCTTACTTTTAATGCATTACAATTTGAAAAATTCCAAATGTGTTTTTCTGCCCTTGAGGTTTTTTCATGCGAACAGATTTTTTTGTTTCTTAAGCTTGGCAAGCTGTTACTTTCACTGCATGCTGTCTCCTCTATTCTGAACCAGGAAAGCACAGACATATTTCAGTTTGATTGCTTTTCCTGGGTTCCTTAGAGACTTTGCTCCCTAAGAACACTTGCTCTAGTGAAACGTTCACCTTGTCTAAGTGGAAGCTAAGGAGACCTTATGGGTGTGCCAAGTGCATTGAGAGTGGAGCTGTGCATTGATGTTTCTCTAGAAAGGTGCCACCGTTCCTCAGGAACTTTGTGATTTCACTTTGCTTTTTGATTTCCCCCTCCCCTCAAGCTCCTCCGCAGTAACTAAAAATCTTACTTAAAACGTAATACCTATGTTGACTTTTCTGGAAATAGCAACTGCAATGCAATTTATTTCAATTTTAAAATACCGCAATATTATCTTGGTATTTCAGATTTCTAATCTGATAATTTTAGAGGCATAATTGTTCAGTGACAATTCCAAAAATGCACAGAGATGTGTTGAAGGACTGACTCCCTTTTTCCTGATGATATCAAAATGTAAAATGTACTAGTGAAGGAATAATAAAAAGCATATATTCAGTTAATGAAGCTGACCTCAGAGTTTGAGCTTCTTGATTCTCCCATGAGACATAACACCTCTGCTAAAGAACATCTCTAGTAACAGTAAGAGGCTGCCTCTCTTCTATGCTGAGCTGAGCCTCTGTAGCAGGTTGTGACCTATATTACATGTCAAATGTCAGTCCTCAATACTCTTATGGCAGAAACCGCTTCCTTTTACTGCGTGTTCCAGCAGTACCCAGCGCAGTGCCTGTGCTGAGAGGGGCTAGGCAGTATGGGCTTTGACAGCCCTGTCACACTTGCAAAGCATCCTCACTCACTTGCAAAGCATCTGACATATGTGTGTATATGTTCTCTCATCAGACACCTGAAAGAAAGCATGTACTCAAACCCTGTGGTGAAAAAGTTGTACATATAAAGGAAGATTGCAAACCCAAACTTTTAATGACATCATTGCACACTACTATTTCTGTAGGTACCCTGCTGCATTTGACTCACAGGTTTTATGTGGCTCTGTTTTACTTCTTGTGTATGCAGTGTGAGAATAATTATAGTGCTGTACTTTTCCAGACATGGAGCTCTGTCTTGTTACTTTGGTAAGAGTAGTTAAATATGTAACCATCCATGTAGGTTCTTTTTTTCCTTTTTCTGGGAAAAAAACCCAGCAAATGCTTACCTATGTTAATGTAACATTTGAGTTCAGATGATAGCATAAGTCAAGAAATTCAAAGATACAGTTCCCACAGCAACCATAATTCAGCCTCATTGCTGTGAAAGCACAAAAGCCCACACCAAATACCATGCAGAATACCGCATATATGCAAGCGTGTGAGATACAGTTGCTAGGAGAGCCCTAAATTTTAATTTCCAGAGATTTTTTAGAGTCACATTTTATATCTTTTATTATTATTTGTGGTTTATTGAAACAGTACAGTAATGAAAAACTGAGGTGAAGAGGACAGTTGGATTAGTGTATATTTTACTTTCTTTTAATGTACAAACAATAGATTATATTACTATCTCTGTCTTTTTGTCATGTTTTCCTTTATGTCTAAGTGAGTAATATTGAATATGAAATATAATCTGGCCTGCTTCCTTATCTGGTTCTATTTTTTTTCTCTTTATTTAGCCCTGTTCCTGAACTGCAGCTAATGAGGTCTATTCGTTTGCCTACCAAGGATAAATAAACCAGATATCCACATGTAGTCACACATCTTGTTACTCAACCACATCCGTAGCTTAAGGTTCCATTGTAAAATATCTCAAAGCATATGGAATATATTTATTTTCAATATCTATTAGGATTCTTTTGGTTTCTTTGTTTGCCAGCTAAGTCTGCCAGTTCCTTAATTTGGTCATGTTAGACATGTTTCATTATTATCACAGTTAGTGAAGAGGTGGAACTGTCCTTGTTTTGAAATGAGAAATATGTAAATATTTCAACTATGGTACTTACTTGGCACAGAAAATATTTTATAAATAACGTTTACAGGTTTTCCAGAAGTTGGTTGGCTGGAATAGCTGTATGATATGTTTTACTTAACCTTTCAGATCTGGCCAGTGGAGAGAGACACTATAATGTTTGAAGACGGGTATATTAAGTCCCATTCACATGGGTTATTATTATATCTGTAGGCTGCATTGAGAATTAATCATTATTTTAAAAAAATCCCTTTGACTGAGGCATATGCTAATACCTCATAATTTATTTGAAAAAAAATAATCACAATGTAACTGTATCTCACCAGTCATTTAAAAAAAAAAAAAAAGGAAGGGACTGACATGGGATAGGGAAGGTTAATGATAAGATTTTCCCTTCAGTAGACTACAAAAAATTTAATTTGGACTTCATCTAGTTTCTACCGGACTGATTTTTCTCAGCCCTCCATCACATCTTAGCCTGCAATATCAGCCCTTTTATGGACAGTCTGGGCAGAGCTGAAAGACTTGATTGGATGTGAAAATGTTCTCCTTGGGAAATCCTTGGATCGTGTCCTTCCCAGATAGTTAGGCAATCTGCTCTAGAAAACCTGTTTTGACAGTGCTTGTTATCTCTGCTAGGCAGAGTCCTATAGGGACCATCACAGCCTACCTCAAAGCCAGGGTTAAGGGAATTCACTCTGCAGCCCGCCGCCTTCCCAAAGCTTTTATTGTTCTGTTTCATTTTGTTCAAAAGCTAGTTAGGAACTGCATGCATATTGCTTTACAAGTGTTTAAAATAAAGTTAGTTTGTATGAAATGTGGGTTTCCTTGTGTAAGAATTCATGAATTGAAGTTTGAACTCCAGCTGAAAGTTATACCAAAACATTCCCAGTGGCCCAACAATTTGTTAATAGATAAATGCAGAAATATTAGTTAAATTCTGGCTACCATCTGATCAAGTGTTGGTCTGCTCTTTCCACAGGGACTTTACTGTTTCTGAAATGAGGAAGGGGACTGGGAATTGTGAATCTTGGGAATTTTTCAAGGGGCAGGCAGAGTGCTGGAATTTGAGTGGAATGCCGGGTAGAGATTTGACACATAAGGCTGTATGTACTGCTGAAACAAGACCCCCTTCAATATAGTGAATACCTAGGATGTACGTTTTGCGTAAGAACTCTGTTGTGGTCATAATCTTGCATCAACATCCTGATGAGATTTCTTGCTTGAGTATATCTAGCTAATATTTTGTGCCTTTCCTAAAGTGTGAATAGTTACAGAGGTGTTTTTTATTTTCTTCTCTTTATCGTCTTATGCCTAATAGTTGTGGTGTTAATATTTGAACTGAAATAAATAAGGGCAAACTTCAGTGGAAACTAAGAGCTGCACTGGGATAATTAGAGGTAAGTGGAAAGCAGCGAAACATTCTACTTGAAACCGAGCTATTGCTAGTCACTAGTAATACATAAAAAGACAGAGGGTCTTGAAAATGCTAACTTTACATCCATATTTAATTACCAGTTGATTAATATCGGTGTTGCTGGATGATTTGGTGCTGCAATATGCTGTTATTTTATACAATTAATCACTCTGCTTTTAGGCCCAGAGAAGTGAAATGCACAGTCGATACTGCCAGGGACTACTGGTGATCTCGGCTACCTCATTTTGTTCCGAGGCGATAGGGATCCTGTGGGAGAGAATGTCTGAGCAGGGAATTGCTTTCTGTGCAGTGGCAAAAGTTCCTGGTGTTTTGAACAGGGTCACAGTT
Organism: Rhinoptilus africanus; assembly: GCA_013400135.1. Taxonomy (NCBI): domain Eukaryota; kingdom Metazoa; phylum Chordata; class Aves; order Charadriiformes; family Glareolidae; genus Rhinoptilus; species Rhinoptilus africanus. The sequence continues at coordinate 388,283 of VXBO01002656.1, read as the reverse complement.
TCAACAGTTACTGCCGTCAGAGGAGAAAATTAGTGTAACTCTACTATCTTTCCTCAAGTATGTGTCTTCCTCTGTGTGCGTATGGCCCTGGAGACATGGATTTCCTGGTGGAACGCAGGACTTTGATGAAAGTGGATGGTCATGTCACCTCGCAGTTCTCAGTGGAGGAGAAAATCTTCCTCAGTGGGATTAAAACCATCTGCTTGCGTCATGGGCTGTTAGGTGTGAGATACGAATTGACTTTAATTTGTTAGTTGCCATTAATAGATGGAGAGTTGGTATGTAGAATACAGTGTCCCATCTGTTACGGATTTTTGTCTTTTTGTTTGAAAATATGTATTTTTGTCAATTATAATTAACAGGAAAGAATTATAGAAAATTTTTGCAGTTTTTTTGGTTAATTTTTCAGAAGTTAGAGTATTTTACATCTATCTGCAATCATTTATTCTGTGATCCAGTCAAAATTACCACAAAGATATTTGAATTATACTTGTAAACTCTGATAAAAGTTTTGTAGAGGAATTGGCGGTGCTCTGTTGCTGAAGCTGGGAGTACACTTCCTTTTGCAAGGTGGTATTTCTGGTTTCCAACTTTGACCAGCTCCTAAGCGTTGAGGCTAACAACTATAATTTTATTTTCTGTATTTGCCTCAGGCTGATTTTTTCTAGTCAAAACTATCTACTTGGCTTTGAGTATAAGCTTCACAAGAAAATGCCTGGTATCCTTTTCCACATTAAAAAAATAATTCCATCAACCTTTCCTTTGAAAAACTTTAGTACTTGCATGCTTTGAAGCAGCAACTTCAATTTGACAAGGTGAACATAGTTAATTTGGCTATATTCAGAAGTGTCTTTCACTGTCCCTGTGAATACCCACTCCGCTTTGACCAATTTATAAACCTCTGAAAAATGACGGTTCAAATAATCTCATTTAAGTGTTGGTAGAGGTGGATAGACAGATTTTAAAAAAAAAATAAATTTTTTCTTCTTTTCTGTCACTTCTTTATACAGTGAATGTACCCCAGTGCAGAACTGAATTGACCATTCTCTAATTGCAATTTTGGTCTGATTTGGATCAGAGATGGTTTTTGGTATTAAAGTCCTACAAACTTTCTCTTTTGGATGGCATTGGAGCTTTCAGTCTGCTGGAGGAAGGCAGAGTAAAGGAAGAGCCTCTGTCTGTTTTGATGCAGAGCAGTAACTGGCTGTCAGGAGTACCTTGGAAAAGGATATGTGGGAGAAGGAATGGACTGGCACTGTGGAGATGAGGTGGCAAGGAAATCAAAACTCTGAATTTAAGAACTGTGTGTATGAAGGAGAGAGAGAGATGCTTAAGATAATTAAATAAATAAAGATCATTGTTTATGAAAATGGCTTGCTTTACAGAAATGTTTAGCATCAAAAAGAGTATACTAGACTAAGTTGAAATAATTGCAGTATCTTCCTATGTGGTCTCTTGCTCATTAAAAAATATTGCTTTATAATCTTAACTTTTTTTCCAATTGTCTTTAGCTACTTGGAAGGTCCATACAAATACAGAAAAACAGCAGTGTGAACACAGAAAATAGAAATGAAAGGTACTGAAGGTTTTGAATCAATACTAACAAATTGCTATAAAAGACAAAAGTAAATGAAAGGGATATATTTTTCACAGGTCTATTTCAGATATAATAATGTTATGTCATAATTTTATGTGATATTTATCTTGTAGCAATAATTGTGAAAAATTCAGTCAAATTTAGGCATCATGCTTCACAGTAGTCTAGTAGTATTTAAAGCTTAGAAAATCTGGACTCAATTTCCATTTGTGCAAGTTTAGCTTCTGTTCCAGTCTTGAGGCTTTGAACTCATTTCTAATTGAATACAAAATGGAACTGAAGTGAGAGGTGAATCTTTGGATTTAGGTGAGGAATCAAAACCTTATTACTGGGTTCAGGAGGTTGGCATACCTTCCTTTACAACAGAGTCTTTTCATTCCACAATGGTGAATACTTAATAAATATAGGAATGTGAGTGCAGGATCTGAAAACTGAGACACAACATAGCACATTGACTAATACATTATATAGTGGCATAAACAATTTAAAGTAAACTAAACTTATTAAATTAGTGTTACTTTCCTATTGTGTTTTTTCATTTGATCACTAATTTGCAAAATTCAATAAATCTCCTGGAGTATCTGTGTCATTATTATTAAGTCGTAAGATTCTATTGTAATTCTCTGTGGCTGATAATATCAAAAAAACACATGCAGTCACTTAGCTTTTTTTAAAAAAGGAGAAAATCTTTCAAAAATTAAATTTATCCTAATGGAGGTCAAGGTAGAACTCGCTGAATGCTACAGTATAACTTTCATGCACTTCAGTAGAGGCAGAAATCTGGCTTTTCATATCAATTCTTGCTGATGAGGTGATAGCTGTTTTTCTATAGGGAACAGCTATAAAGTATTGCTTGAAACTATGAAGTAGTAGCTGCTGTCTTTGTTCCCCTCTTTGGGGTGGGATTTGGGGATATAGAACATAGATAACTCTCCTTTCTGAAAATGCTGAAATGCCTGTTAAATCACAGCTTTTCAAATCCTCCCAGAGGAGATTTGCTTAGGGTTTTGTTTTTTTTTTTTAAATACATGCAGTAGATGACAAGTAATAAAATCAGATGGGTTATTTGTTGTATTTTTATGGTTGAGTCTGTCATATTATATTTTCAGACTTGTCAGTGGGCAGTCAGCACTGCCTGAAGTCTCAGAGGTCGACATCTGAGCACCGTGGAATGGCTGTTTGTGCTGCTGGTTGTAGAGGGGGGACTTGGGTTGCATTATCATGATTTACGTTATTCAAATGGGAATTCTGATTGCTACAGTTTAGATGACTTATAACGTGGCAGCCGTGTCATGTATTTAATTATTAGATGTCCTGATAGAAAGAGCTGGGGTGACAGGAGTGTAATACAGCACAAGCAGTTCCGCAGTGTGGGATGTATTTGCTTTTACCATACTGCATTGTTGTGCTGGCCCACTGGGCCCCTTTGCCAGCCCGTTCTGATGCAGCTGATCAGCTAATGGGATATTTTCTCTGATTGTCCCAGATCAGGTGCAGTGGTTTGGCTTTTAGCAAAGTAACAATATGTCGTATATAGAAGGAAAATTGAACTGGTAGGAGATGAGTATGTGGTAAGGTTTAAAGCTCTGTTTCCTTCAAATATTGTGAAAATTCAGCAACAGATGTGCAGGATTTAAACTGGTTATTATTCTAGTGCTGTAGATATACACTGATAATTAAAATGTCATTTTTACTGTGTCCTGAGTAGCAAAGAGTTTGATCTCCTGCAAATATCTTTTGATATTGCATCTAGTTTTTGGTCTTATATGTTAGCTGCTTATATTCCTCAAGGCATGTTTTTTCTGAATTCCATAAATGCTTGTTTATAATCATAGAATCATAGGGTTGGAAGGGACCTCGAAAGATCATCTAGTCCAACCCCTCTAGTCTTATGCTTTATTTTTTTCTTAGTCTTCAGTCTTTTTCATTCTTTATTTACTATGGTTAGAACCGTGCTTGTAGCCACTTCTTCTTTCCATATTGGCATGTAGAGGATGTTATCTTTTCTTGAATCCGTCATAGTGACATTTCTACTCCACAGTTAACATGGTTTCTTTTCTTTAAGTCCTGTGGAAGTATGTTTTCAATGGTATGGGCTATTGCAGGTCTTATGATACGTACAGAAAATGGAAACTCCTGACCTAAGGCTGCAATTACACATTTTAACTGACTACAAAAATATTTAAACTTTTCTTGAAGACATGCTTTCATTGCAGGCATATATAATGAATGCAGGTAGCACCCATATAAATTTTCATCCAACTCTATGAAATCCTGTCAGTCTTTGGACCCAGTTAGAGATGTAGTTTAGTTCTTGTCAGACAATGATAGCTATGCCAAGTTGAGATGGGCTTTGTGCACACAGACCTCCAGAGGTGAAAAGCAGCGGTGCCGGCCCACCATCCCAACCACCTCCAGCTGCTCAGTATGCTTCAAATTCCTGATGGCATCCTGTGCAGAGAAATCTAGTCTAATTGTAACTTTAATGAGCAGTACTCTGATGTTATTTAAAACTTCCTTCTCAGCATGATACTGTGTAAATATCCATGCTAGATTTTATGCAAAGACTCAGGGCTTAAGTCTCCAAACATTTCTGAGTAGACTGGATTTCAAGGGCAATTGTCTGCTTTCGATACCATGGTGTTTTAAATATCAGGGACAACCTTTAATATATTTTTAAAATCAGTTTTTTTTAAAAAAAATAACACAACCCTTACTTTGCACCTTTTTTCCTGTATATATACTGTGTACCTCAGCACCTGTGCTTTTTTGTTTGTTTAAATAAGTGCCATCTGCTTTCAGCTTTTCTTGTTTTTTGCACGGAATAAAATAAAGTGCTTGCCATATATGCTGGTAGGAGGAAGAATGTGAACTCTTTATTCTTTAGGGAAAACTCTATCCGTGTCTAGCTTGAAGACTCCTTTAGGCCTGCTTATTTGGTGTGCTCACCATGCCTTGGTACTGAAATGTTTGACAAAATCATCAAGAGATCAGGCAGGTGAAGATGTCAACAAAAATACCCAGCCCTTTGTGGATTTGTACGTTTGTTTTCACGTAAAAACCAAAATAGTTCCACTCAGGGATAACAGTATTTATAGGAATACTTAAAATTCTCTCTGTGGGCATTATTGAAGTCTCACATTAATTTGTAAAATGCTTTTTTTGTTGCTTTTTTGCAGTCCTTTTATAGTGTATCATAATCTTCTGTGGATAAATATGCCACAGAATATATATTTAATTGTACTTGCTGTTTTATTTTTTTCTCTTAGTTCTGTCATTTGTTGCTTGACTAGACATGCAGAATTTTGCTGCGTTAATTGCAGTTTTTCCATAGGGATATTTATGGGTAAAATTTGGAAAATACTCTATAGTTATAGATCAAATGTAGAGTATGAGAGAATAGATACAGATTTTGCAGTTTTGTTTTTGCGTAATTTAGATTTCATGTATACAAATTAGGAAAACATTGTTACACTGCGTAGGGGAGATGTGTATACAATTGAAGTGTAGGAAAAACTGTGCTCAGTGTAATTGCAAATTGTCACTACTTGTAAGTTAATGTTTTTATTAGGCAAGTTTAAAAAAAACCAGCATGAAATTGATAGTAACTTGCTATTGAAGGGAGGTGTGATCAGTAACTTTCAGGAAAATTAAAAAAGACCCCCCACACTTTGTTGTTGCTAGAGAAAGGACAGAGTTAGGAAATACCGGTTACTCTGGTTCTTCTGTGTAAGCTGTTGCCGACATCGTTAGGGTATATGTACTAAGTGACCTTTGATAAATTGGAAGCTGTAACTGGACTGTTTTGATGACGGTATGCGTTTCATCTATCAGATCTCTAATACCAAGACACTACTAAGATAATTTAAAAGTAGTTAATATTTGAAATATTTATTCTGCTTTTTGTTTCAGATTTCATTTATGAAAGCTTCTGTTGGCAAAAGTTGTCACTTGTTGTTTTGATGTCACAGCACCAAGCTTTCAGAGAGACACTGAAGATCAGAAAAGGGAGATGGGCCTTTTTCATAACACAAACTGTGTATTTCTACACAGTGATTGCAGCGTTAAATGAATAATTTTTGATAGAGCTAGGGAATAATATTAATTGAACTGGATGATCTTTAAAGTCCCTTCTCGCCCAAACCATTCTAATAATTATCTTTCTATGAAGACAACTTTTGAGCCCCAAACTACATTATTGATCCTGCTTTCAGTAAGAAATACAGATCTTAATTTTACGAGGCCTGCATGGGGAAAAGCAGGCCTCCTGTAAGTTTCAAGTTTTGTAACGAAGGACCTTAACAAGCAAACTGTTGGCTTTATTGGGAATTTATTTGAGTGAAAATGGAAAGGATTTGGCTCATTTACGTTAAAATACCTAGGTGTATAGACATCATTTTTAGTGTATTTAGATGCTTTATGATATTTCTCTTTGCTTTTATTCTTTTTTTTTTCCCCATGTATGTCTGTTTATTATAGTTGTACATCCTGGATGCTTAACCGAGCCTGATTCAACAACTGTTTCTCACACTGAATGATCTTTTACTTGAATGAATGGTTTTCATCCATAAAAGGCAAAATCCAGTTCTGTGCTTCCTCATCAATTAAGGATACCACAGTATTTTAAAATCCATTCTTAAAAGTTTCTTCTGCCGTAATGCCAACTGGTAGTTTGCGTATATAGTGATGGAAAGTCCTCATATGCCACATTCTGTTTCTACATATTGTACACCACGTCTTTGTGGGCACAGCCTAACTTGCATTATGATTACCTGCTCTTCTTTGTCCCATTGCTCTTCTGTTACGTGCTTAAAAAGTTGCATATGTAACTCAGCCAACTGTGTTCTGACTGGGAAGTTTATTTGAAATGTTGTTTTAGTAAAACCTAATAAAATATTATGTTTCCTTCCATAGGGATTGTTCTGAAATTTGGAACATTTGTACTACATAGCTCCATGTGGAAGACTGTGGGAAAATTTCATGTGATTTTAGAGTATGTTTGAGGCCAATTTGTAAAATAACCCAGGCTGTAGATAGTATGTACTTATGTGGAAATTCTGACCGATCTCAAGCAATAGAACACGGAGCTGCAAATCATCTTCTTCCAAGAAAAGCCCAAACTACCTTGGTGGCTCTGCCAGATGTCTCTGATTATAAGCCAAAATCATAATTTCTTTAGCAGGAAAGTCATAATACTCCTTTTTGTCAGGCTTTTGCACACAGCCTGACAACAGAGTGCTTTCACGAATAAGTACTAATTTATTTATTTTTTCCTTACCAAATGAACTTCAGAAATTACATGAAAGAGATTTAATTGCTGTTCACTGAAGCCCTTTGCGCTTGCCCTAGAGCAACTTACTGAGGTATGGAAGGGTTCTTACTTCATGGAAAATGCCTTTTCCAGTCTCATCTCTGCTGCAGAAGCCTATCACCTCTGGTTCCAATTCTACGCATTAGTATAAAAATTTGAGAAATGCCACATGAATGCAACATCTGTCAGCATTTATCAAAGTCTTGCTAGTCTAGCTGATATTAAAGCTACACGATGATTTCAGACTTGCCCATATTGGGCCAATAGGGCATTAAGGGAGAAACTGTGCTATTTTTCCTCGTAGTAACCACTTCAGTGCATTAGGTATTAATCATCAGACTTATAAATGATCTTTTTTTTTTCTTTTCGATTAACATCTTAAAGGACGTGGGCTTAGGGAAGTGCAAAGCTTACTGTCCTGTTTGTATAACTGTTTGTTGGTTTGTATTTAGAGCTTACAGTTCTATATTTTAATTTTAGAAGCTGAGAATCGCGATGTTCTTAAAGTGGTGTTGATTGTGTTTTCCTGGCCTTATCTATCAGTGCTGTGGTAACTGAATCATGTGCATAAATTAGCTGTTCTAAAATGAGAAAAAAAAAAAGTGTTCTACAAGCTGAGAGAGTTCATATTGCCATTTCTCAAGTGTGTTAAAAGGGGAAATTATACTAACCTGTTTTTTATAGTTCAGTCTAGCTACTTTATGTTTCTACTCAGAAACCAATGAATAAATCATAAGTGTTACATATGTGTTAATCTAACCAGATCCTCAAGGAAGAATAAGTAGAGCAGCTGTTATTTTTACAGCTGTAGCTCATAATTTGAGTGCTTTCCATTTAGCTAAGTATTCAAATGATGTCTATTTAAATATCGTGCAGGATTTAGACTTGTGATAAGTGTACTGATACAATGCATGAAGCCTCTTTGCTTTTTCTGAAGCTCTAATTTTATATCTGAAACTAGCTTTTAAACTAGTTTAAAATTAACTTGTACCTTGATCCATTTGGAGAAAGCTTATGTCTTCAAATGTCTCTGCAAGGCCTAGTTCAATTGTCAAGTTGAAGCTGTGAGTTACTCTCTCAGAATAAGTATTAAATAAAAATGTTAAACTCCGGCTTGCATGCAGATCTCCAAGGACATGGCTTCACTGAATTCTGAAGACCTTTGTTCACTGAGTTCAAGCTGTGCCTGTTAAAGAATTCCCTCATAGATATTAAGGGAAGTCTAAGTTATTCTCCACTAAGTCATGAATAAGTTTACATAGGTAGAGCGCTTGCTATTTTGCGTTAGGAAATGGTTGTGTTGGTCAAAGATTTTTGGCATTGTGGCTAGGCTTTGTTTCAGGGCTTAGATGGTGACCCTGCAAATTGATTTCCCCAAAGCTATTTATGAAGGAAAATGAAATAATCTGTATGTGCCACATATGGTAAGTAATTACTGGTTTGTTCAGATGATTTATGTATAAAATATTGTTATTAATTTTCTGTTTAATATTTAATTTGTCTCAAATGAAATCTGTTGTAAATGACATATGAAAACTGACTTTCTAGCTATGAGCTATGTCCTACTCTCTCATAGATACTGCAGTTTTTGGTAGTACGTTCAAGCTTTTAGAGGAGCCATCAGTAACTCCTCGTGGTAAAGGTAAAATGCTTCTGCGTGTCTGAACAAAAAAGAATAGGCTTAGAAACAATTATGGCAAGGTAATTTTTTTTTTTTTTTCTGAAGTCAAAGGAAGGAAGTAATTCATTATGCCAAAGATACAGTGCTGTGGATTGGCATATTGGGAAACTAGAGAGATTTCTGGTTTAGTTTGTCAGCTGGTGGTATTAGAGTTATAATTCTGTTAATAGTCAAAGGAAGGCTGGGAGCTATAAATAAAATCTAATTTGATAGCAAACATGCTAGTGAAGTACAAATATTCTTTTTAATTTGGTTATTTGGTACTCCCCTGTTCAACTCTATATGTCATTTAAATATAATCAGTAATTCTTCAGTCTGTAGGAGCTCTTTATGTAATCAAAATAAATTTTTGTCATGATTGCTTTTGCAAGATGCGGATTTAGAGCTAGGAAGGAGAGAGAAGGCCCTAACATTTCCCGTGGCTTCTGGTAATCAAACAGGTAGCATGAGCAATTTGTTGATGAGTGATGCCCTATATAACTACACTTTATGCCCAATTAGGTAATGACTGTGTATCACTTTATCAGTGAAGGGGGGAACTGTAATTGATTTCAGAGGCTTGGCACCGCACTCTGAATACCTTTAGAAGATATTTTTATGCTGGGCCTGTGAGCCGGTAGCCCCAGGGAGAACTTTGCTGCTGATAAAATTCTGTCAGGGGCTCTCTTACAGTATAACACCCTAAAATCAGCTTTGCTGGCTGCAAGTGCTGTGTTCCTCCTGCTTCACTGGGCTGGGAGAAGCTGGCACCATCAGCTGCCCTGTTGATGAGGGGGATGATCTAACTGTGATCTTCTTTGTGCTTTTCTGTCCCAGTCTGTGTACACAACAAAATCCCTTCATATCCTGGCCCTTTGTGAGTGTTTGTTAAGGACACACATGCACATTTCTGGAAGTACTAGATGTTTTCTAATTAGCTGTGGAAAAAATAGTATTATTTTGTTTAGCTCTGTGTAGCTGTGCTTCAGTTCTTTGGAGTGATGACTGTTTCTGTTCCCTTCATTGATCGTGGAGCCCTTGGCTTCTTCATGGCTGGCCACTTTGATTGACCCTTCTGTTTCACTGCACTGAAAGCCTTATGGCTTTTAAGCATCAGTACATGTGAAGGATAATTTAGTGGATGAGAAAAATTGAGCTTGTTGAAAATATGCCATAGTTGTTTCTCCCTGGGTCTGAATGGTGTCCCTCATTACATCTTTGGGGTTACGAAGCCACCTTCCACCTAGGGACTCTAAACTGAGGCATGGCCTTAGAAGGTTTCGGAATTGGCTTTTTCTGCAGTGTCATATGAATCAGACTTTGTAGTTACTCAGGTACTGTAAAGCTGTGTCTCCGTAGTCGGGAGCTGGATTAGGATCGAGTCTGAAGGGAAGAGACATCTGTATTCTCATTTTGGCTCTGATCTATATCTACGCTATGACCAGAATGATATTTTGCTGCAGCCATGGTTGCATTCTTAAAAAGCTATGGTTTTGGTCATTTTTGCACTTCCATGATTTGATTGGGAATTAAAGTGTAACGAGATTTTTGATTTTTTTTTTCTTTTTTTGTTTAAAGCACCCAAAAGACCTATCGAAGTCTCTTTGGCACCAAAGTTTAAAAAGTCAAAAAGCCCTTAAAATGTACTAAAACATCAGAAGTTCCTGTTATTTTGGTGTGTTTGTAGGATGTGATTTTCATTATTCCACGATATGCCTTGGCAGTTCACAGTGCCGTAAAGTCCAGAGGAACCTGGGACCTTAAGGGTCTGTCTGCCTGATGAATGCTGAGGTTCACTAGCATGAGGTTTTGCAACGAAGACTTGGTTTGTGGATCACAGAGGGTACAGGATTGATGCCTTTTTGTTTTGCTCTGAGGGGGTAAAGGTCTAGTTTTAACCGTATTTGTATGTATGTTTCTGTGGGAGTGTTATTGGCAGCTGCCTCAGAGTTTATATAATGTTGATAGAAGCAGAAATCTCATCTTTATTCTGAGTATTAACTTAGTTTGACTACTTGGAAGCGGATGTTTTCACTATTGTTCATGTTTGGTTGATTTCCTCACAGAAATAATAATGTTTGTTTGTTTTTTTTTGTAGATTTAACCCAATGTGATGTTTTAAATATGAATGTTCCTTTAAGAAATGGAAAATGTGGCAATACCTACTACAGTGTTAAAAACTTTATCCAGCTTAGAAACGTAAAAAAACCCAACAAAGTAGTTGTTAAGTGGAAAACATCAAATCAAACTCTAAGTCCAAATGGAAAATAAGTTTCATCTCCAGAACAGTTCCTTCTTTATAGAATTTGATTCTAAGCTATAGCAGATACATATCTTGCCTTGAAGGTAAAAAAAAGAATATCATAGAATCCTTTAGGTTGGAAAAGATCTTTAAGATCATCAAGTCCAACCATAAACCTAACACTGCCAAGCCCACCACTAAACCATGTCCCTAAATGCCACATCTACACATCTTTTAAATACCTCCAGGGATGGTGACTCAACTGGGCAGCCTGTTCCAGAGCTTGATAACCCTTTCAGTGGAAAAAAAAATCCTAATATAACCCAGTATTGCTTATTTTCTTGTTCCTATGTTCTCCAATTTGTAAGAGAAGTATAGGATTTTTTGCAGGATTTTGTCTGTGTAATTGAGAATTTTAATTTTCTTTGTATAGATTTAAATGATAATCAGGAGAATACCAGGTCAATATCATGCTCAATAGACAAGGCTTATGATTTCATTAATATTTATAAGTTAATACTGTGCTCAATAAGAAATGCCTTCATAATTGGACTGTAGGAAGATTAAGTAACTAAATAGGAAAGGTTAATTTTAGAAAGTAACTGTCAAGCTAAAGGAACAGTGTTATTAGCTGTGGTGCTTGCCATTCTGTTCAAGATGGTGTGAAACAACTGTTGCAGGACTATTTTGGGGGAAGGGATCAGGCCTCTTCCAGGGTTCAGGTTAGGCGAGAACAGAGACGAGTAAGTATACTGTAGATAAGTTATTATACAGTGATATTTTTGAAGTACATTATCTTAAGCAACAAGTTCAATAATATAATTAGATCTTGGGAACTGTGGGAAGTTGAAAAGATGATTTTAGGTGATCTCATGTTCTGTGTTTTCTGTAGCATGAGAAGGTTTTATGATTTCTCAGTGAAAAAAAAAACCCAAAACCAGATTATTCCCTCTAAACACAATAAAAGCACCTTTTCTTCTTAAAATGTTTTTGCTTGTCTTTCCTTGCATGAAGAATGCTTATGTTTTCCAGTCACAGACAACCGGGTAAGTGTTACAGCCACTTTCTTCTGAAACATTGCGTACCCAGGGGAGAGAGTAAGAGAGCAAACATCACCTGACATGACAGAAGATCTAGAAACACACAGTAGGAGGTGTTTCAGGGGCTTTGGTGGTAGGGATTGAAGATGACCTCTATAGATCAGAGGAACAGTGCTTTCCCCCTTGTTTTCCCCCATTTCTTTCTGGCTTTGGCTCTGTCTTGCTTGTCCTTTACAGAAGTGCTACAGGGCACTAAGTAATTCAGCACGATAAAATTATCAGCACTTATAAGCAGTTAATGTCTACTGGCAACATATTTCCTCAGTCTTGCCTTGATTGATGAGACAGTCTGCCTATCTCTGATTGTGATTTGCAGAGAAAAACAAACTCAGAACTATGTTTCACAATGGCTTCCTCATACTGATACACAACTCTAATTGGAACGAATAAATTATGTTTCAAATCCCCCAAGAATATTTCTTTAAAGGGTGTATCTAGCTTCAGGTATGGAGAGTCAGTATAAAAAGGACTCTGATTATAAGGTAATCCTTTATTGTATTTCAGTTCTGCAATATCTTTGGTTACTTCACTTGCTGGTTTAGTCACAAAAATGGTAGTTTGAGGGGATATTCACATTACGTAGTCCAGCCTCCCATATGAAGCATGCTGGTGTGTGCAAAAGCTTTTCCTGTAAAGATCAGGATGAAAAAGACATTGAGTCTTTCTCTTGTCGTCTGTCACTGGGTTTTCTCCCCTGTCTGTCACCCACCTATTTTCTGAATTTCCTTTTACAGCTGTCATGCCCATGGCTTCCCTACTGGTTACCCAAAACGTCCCTCCCTCGGTCTGTCTTCAGATGGGATCTAGCCTCTCTGATTTTCACTCGCAAGTGCTTTATACTCTTCCTTTTTTGCCTGTCTTTGTTTTCATTTCATTTTTTAAAAAATTTTAAATATTAGCTCATCAAAAAGCTTCTTTCTAAGCCAAATGCCAAACTCCTAGCCTTCCTCCACAAGGGCCTCTTTCCTTCCTGAATTCTCAGTAAAAATCACGGAGCTTTCCTGGGGACTCTTCCCCTTTGTGCCTATTCCTCTGGGATTTTACCCCGCTGTTCCCTTGAATAAGCCTAAAACCGTGCTTCTAAAATCCCTCCCCACTCTACTGCTTACCTGTCCATGCTTTCTCCGTGTCCTCATCTCAGTCATCTTGAGGTCACTGCAACCCAGGGCACTGGACAAGGTTCACGTACCAATTCCATCCCTGTTTGTGAGTGGTGGCTTAAGCAGCGTTACTGGTCGTGAGCCCCTTTAGTGTTTGTGTTAGGAAATTGTCACCAATGCAGTGCGAGAATGTGAACTGCCAGTATAGTTCTGTGTTGTCCTCTCAGATGTCCAGGTGGTTAAAACCCCTCCTCTTACTTGGTCAGGAAGTCCATAAGACACCCCTATCCACAGCAGTCAAAGCTTTTCCTTTCTTGCCTCAGGATCTTGGTCTCCATTTCCTGAAGAAAAAAAAACAAACCCAAAGAAAACAGTTTAAAGCTATCTCACTGGGTTTAGCAAGCCTGTTCGCAAAGATGTTCTTCCCGGTCCAGATTAGGTGGGTTCTGTCTCTCCCCAGCTGTGGTTCCTCACCTCGGACAAGATGAAGTGATTGAGGAAACCAAATCCTTGCTGATGACACCATCTGCCTCTGGTGATGGTCTGTGGATATATTTGCTGCCACCTGGGCCTCTTCTCTGGCTAGGATTCATAACATGTAAGGCAGCCTGGGCACACCAGGAATCTGTCTGTATGGTGTATACATCTTCTATCTGATTTCCTTTCCTGAGACTGCCTGTGGAACTGGTCTGAAGCTCTCACTGTCTGTTTTACAGTTATGATTATCATCTGGCTGTGTTTTCTGTGAAATTACTAGCTTTCTTTTAGGGCTGCTGACAGGTTGGAGATGCCAGACTGTTGCGTGCAGGGACTGCATATTTCTCTGTCAGAAGTGGAAAGCCCTATTTGCATTTTAAGCTGTACATAGCAATACTGACTGGACTGGAATATCACTCTGCTTAGTTTAGAGGATAAATTTCTGGTGGATTTACAGTACTGCTTCTTTGTGGTGCCTAGCACATAAGGCTCTGGTCTGTCACAGAAATCTCTAGGCACTAGTAAAGTACAAACAGTAAAAGTCACCATTACACAGGATAGATTTCAGATATTTCAGCTTTTACTTTACTCAGTGGAGCGCTCAGCAGTGTCCTAGAGGCCTTCTTGTAGCCTTTCGGAACCACCTTTGTGTAAGACAGTGCTGATTTTAGAATTCAAGGCTGGCATTTGGGTTGAGATCTAAAGATGGTTTCCTGTTTATGGATTTGAAATTCAGCCTGACTGCATCTTTAAATATTTTATAATGACACAAAATCCAGTAAACTTATTTGATTGCTTGGCAACGTGTAGATTCAGACTGCACTATTATGAAGACTAGAAAACCTGTACCAATAAGAAGACATTCGAATTATCCTTATCTGCTTGAAGCCTTTTCCCTCACAGATGGGAAAATATCATAAATTCTTCACTTCTGTTGAAGATTGCTTGCATAATCTATTATTGCCTGTATGAAAAGCATTTTGAAACTACTTGCAAGGCAATAAACTCATCATACTTGCAGGACTGCCAACTAATAACTTCATGATCTTGAGAATGAAGATAACAAAATAATGTTTTTCAATAACTGATTTTGTTATTTGTTTATATAAAAATAAAACAAAGTTGTTTGCACAATTTCTGGACAATAGAAGTTGACATAGGAACTTCATTAAAAATGTGAGGAGATATTTTAGCAGATGTGGATTTGGATTCAAGAAATAGGATGGCTAAATATGATAGGATCAGCCACGGGTCCTTAAAAAGACACACAAAAAAAGAAAGAAAAATCTTTAAATAAATGTTGATGAAGAAAAGTTTTAGTTTTTGTAAACGGAGCTAAATGTGATCATGGGGCATAAAATAAGAAAAATGCATGAATCCCTATCGAGCAGCTCCAGTAGAACTAGGTGACTAAGCTGACACAAAGATGATAGAGACGTGTGAAAACATAGCTATCTATGACAGTTTTAATGGCAAAACGACAACAAATAGGTGTTTTGTAATTGGGAAGTGGGTGATGGATGGGTTGTCCCTTCAGGTAACCAGCTGATGAAAAATCAACTTGTTAGCAAGAATGAATGTAAGAGGTCTACCTACCCAGAGCAGCATAGAGGCAGTGGAAGCTGAAGGGACACGCTGGCCTGCTGCCCTGCACAATCTAGTTTATTTGGCTAGAAATTGCGTGGTGTGTTCTGGAGGTCAGGCCAAGTCACACAGTGGCTTGCTTATGAATCTTGGAATCGCTGAAACTCATCAGTCGGTATCTTTCTTCCATTGATCTTTATAGAATCAAAAGAATACCTGTGCTAAGTAGAAACAGCACTAAATGGATATGAAATACCCACAGTTTCCAGTGTCTTGTGGCCTTTTTGGAGACTCCTGAAATGCAGCAATCTGATCTAGTTAAAGATGTCCCTGCTCATGGCAGGGGGGTTGGACTAGATGACCTTTAAAGGTCCCTTCCAACACAACACATTGTATAATTCTATGATCCTATGATGCCTTTCATGTGTGTATGGCTAGTCCAGCTATTTTCCAGAATCCTTTTGTCCAAGATTTTTAAAGCTGTAATTAGACTTTTTTTTTTTTTATTTTTTTCATCTGAGAGGTTAGTTTTGAATCTCT
This sequence comes from Rhinoptilus africanus, assembly GCA_013400135.1. NCBI lineage: Eukaryota > Metazoa > Chordata > Aves > Charadriiformes > Glareolidae > Rhinoptilus > Rhinoptilus africanus. Next base: position 372,672 of record VXBO01002656.1, on the reverse strand, counting down.
GGAAAAAAGACATGAGCATTGCTGTGAACGAGCTGCAATGGCTGGCTGAAAACACTGAATTCAGAGCTCAGAGGAATGCTGAGTGGCTGCTGAACTGCATATGGAAAAGCTTTGTGTTTTCGGAAGCCTACAGACACAAAAGGAAGATGAGCAGGGCAGTATCGCATAGAGAGCTTCAATTAAAATCAAATCAACAAGAGTTGTTCATAGATCTCTTCTTTTGTGCTTGAAAAAGGGTCATTGAAGGTGTGTTTTTTGCGGGCATAATAGACCACTCTTTGTCAGTAAAGTTTTTGCCAATTGCCCTATCTTTAACCTTCCTTTTATTATGGAAAATTAATTAGACGGTTCTGGAGAGGAAATGGGGACTAACTGGGGTCTTTATTTTTTATGGCCTATTTAGCTTTGAAAGTGCAAATTAAAGTATTTTCCTAATATTTATAATGAAATCTCTCTTCTCGTTCTCCTGTCTTGGTGATGACAAAACAAAAGCCCAGACTGCAAGACTTCAGCCTGTATAAGGGAACAAACAGCAGCTATGTCTTTGCTGTGCCAGCTGAAACAGAAGCACGAAGAATTTAACCAAGGCAACATGAGATGTACTGAGTCACAGAAGTCTTTTTAAAACAGAAATGTTGGTATTCACCATGTTTGGAAGCTGGGAGCAATACAAAACAGTGAGAGATGATATGATAAGATCTATCTTCAGCTATAGTGTTGAGTGGAGATTTAGTCAGAAAAATGAAATAGTCTAATATAATTTAGGTTAAGTTTACAAGGAATACAGCTCCTACTTAAATATTCTGAGGTTATTTTAGGTAACTGATATTGCATACTAATTTTCATCCTCTTACTTAAAATGTGGTTGTCCCTTATTGAAGAAGCTTAAAAAACTATTAGCAACACTGTCTCAGTCTTATTACCCTGCAGAGGTGGGAAGCCTGTCTTTCTGTGTTCATCTGACATGGCACCTCCCTCACAGCTTGAGCGCTTGCTACGGGGTGGCGTATCGCAGATTGGTAACCACAGAGCAGATGGAGAACAGAATGCCTGGACAGTTATTTTATTAGAAGATCAGGAATTATGACTTTATAATCTTCCTTCCTGCTATTTTGGAGAGAAGCCATGTTTGCTGCTTTTACAGTAAGCATTAGCATAGCAAATTATGCTGTCAACCATAACGAGTGGTGCTAGCGGGAGAGGAGGTAAATAGCGAGATTGTGAAAGACAAGCCTGAACCTGAAGGGCTGAGAATCCTGATTGGAAATAAACACTGAATATGCAGCCTTTGCACTGAAATATCAGTGTCTAACGGTGAGGCAAGGCAGAAGAGAACTGAAACAATTTCTTACTCTGTATTTCTTTTACTGGCATACGCAGACAAACTGAAACAGGAGGCATGCGTGTTTGGCACATTCTTGTTCTTTGCAGAGGACATGGACAGGGAGCGTTAAAGGATATTGAGGGTTTTCTGCAGAAACATTTTTAAATATAAAATCCATTTATTATCATTGTTGTTGTTGGGGTTTTTATTATTTTTAAGTAAACATACTCAACTCTCAAACAGTGATTTATTTCATTCAAATTACGACATTTTTATACTTGTAGAACCAAGGTGCAGTATTTGCTGTGGGTCAAAAGATATTAATTTTTCTTTATCTGTGTGAGCTTTTATGATTTTTTTTTTTATAGTTTGTAATTCGGAGCCCTTACACTCCCATCATCTTTCTTCTCTGTGCGTCTGTTTTTCTCTTGCCCTTCTTCTCATTCCTCTTGCAATTCCCCGTGGCTCTTCCTGTTCCAGAGGTCGGTAGCATAATGGTTTAAAACAATTACAGAGTGGATAGTAAGTATCTCCACAGTACTTGGTACAGGAAAAGGAAAAAAATCAGTTAAGTATTTGTTAATGAACTCCACTTTTGATAGATGGTTAAAATCAAAACATTTCTAAATGTTGTATCTGTATATAAAACAACTGCAGTGAAATGCTCTAAGTTTTGCAGGTTTAAAAAAAAAAACCAACTTAAGATGGAGGAAGTAGTCTGTTGTCTCACATATGGTGCAAAGCAAAACAGAGGTCTGGGAACTTCTTGGATAGCCATTGATTTTGTTCTACTTCTGTACTAGAAGAGGGAATTTTCATCTTGTTAAACAACAGCAGCACTTATCTTCCTGCTTTCTTCACTGCCATTTTGACCAAGATTTTTCTATATTGAATGGGAGTTCACCTCAGATAGCATACTTCAATTCGGGCTTCCTGCAAGAGATTGTAGCGACCTGTTGCCATTCTACCTACCTCAACCTATGGGCTACAGTGGGCAAAATAATTGTGGAAAATGTCTTGTCCCTAGTGTAAACAGGGAACAGGTTACATTTAACAGGTTGTCCAGCGGAGTTGGGGATGACCCATCCCTGGAGGTGTTCAAGGCCAGGTTGAATGGGACTGTGACCAACCTGATCTAGTGAAACGTGTCTCTGCCCGTGGCAAGGGGGTTGATCTTTAAAGGTTTCTCCCAACCCAAGCATTCTATGAACCAGAAGATGTAATAATGGCAATCCAAAGCTTTTGTGAACACCTTGACGCTCCATGCCCTCCAATTATTTTGTAATTTACAGCAGTATTAGCAGTGTGGACAAAGCCACAGTGTCTCCGTAGTGCCAGTTTGGCTGGACCCCACACTTAGCTAACTTGATGTGATAATTTAGCTCCTGCGCTTGCTTTTGAAGTAGTTCCCTTCCAGAGAAAAACTCAGGCAGAGTGAGCAGTATTCAGGGCCTGCTCTAGACATCACAGTACTGATGTGAAACATGCCAAGTTGGACTGTGCTTCAGCACTGTCCCAGCACTACTGGCATCTTTGCGTGCCCTAGACTGACCTACTTCTGTGCATGGGCCTCTGGCTTCGTGCTCTAGTTCTGGTGTGGTGCAACACAACTTCCTCAGCATTTCAAGCACTTTGAATTGAAAAAATCCCCCCACAAAACAAGTCGTTGCATCTCAGGGGTACCATATGTAGCCCAGAGGAGTTATAAGCCTAGCACTATGCAATGTGAACATGAATCTAGCTGATCTGAATGGTGCTAGTCCACAGCAATGTGTATGGGAAACAGCCCACTTCAACTGGAGTAAGACACAAGACTGGAGCCAGCAGATGTTCCAAAAGTTGCCATTTCTTACCAAAAGTTGCAATATGGCTGATGTTCAGATTTAAAAGCCCTGACTGATCTTGCATTTAAAAAGCACTACATTTAACTCTGAGATAATCTAATTAAAAAGCATTTCATTTCAAAAAATGCACCCCCACAGACCCCCAACCCCTCCACCCTGATTTTCTGTTTTCTGATTAAAATATTTATAAGTTGGGATAAAATTACTCATGCATAAGTATCCCTATATGCTATTAAAAATGGCCTGACAGAGAATGCTTTTGTGGACCTTCTTCCTGCAGGAGAGGACATCAGTGGTTTTCATATGCTCAGTAATGATTGGATACATTCACGGAAGAAAGATCCATGAGAGACTGACTGAAATTGAAAAGCTATATTCTGAGGTAGTCCCTGACCTACAAATTGCTGGAGCCCAGGAGAGGACTCTGTATGCTGCCCCTGTTCTTTGTATTCCTCCTGAGGCTGCTGTTCCTGACAGGAGGCTGAGATACAGAGGTCTTTGAGCACGTACAGCTGATTTTATACTCTTATTTGCAGATCTCAATAATACCTGCTGTTTCAACTGTTGAATTTTCACACTTCATGCTCAAACGTGCTCAATCTTGTTTTAGTAAAGGGAGTAAGAGCTGTTTAAAAAAGAAACTGCTGCAAATGAAGGGTAAATTCTGAGTGTGCATCTTGTTGACATTGTCCTTTACAGAGCTGTGAACTCTGTCATACCACAGCAGTATTACCTAAGAGAATGGTGGTACACAAATCTTGCTGCAAAGCATACAGATATAGCATCCTTGTCCCTTAGGGCTGATCTTCTAAAAGACACAAACAGAAGGTGACTGTGGAATGAGAGTGTAACGTAAAGAAGCATATGAGAGAATTGGCAGAGTTTGGTTATGTGCAAGTGGTGATATAAGTCTTCTCTCTTTGCATGTTTTTAAAATCAAACTAGAAGTAAGGAATTTTAATGTTAATTTATATGTCTGTTATATTGGCAATTAAACCAGAGGATGTGTGCCCAGAACTGAGCTAGCTAGGGAGGAAGTAGGAGGGGGAAGGGGCCAGCAAAAGAAGTCAGAGGAATCCTTTGTCGAGAACAGACATGGCTCTCGCCATCCACGTGCTAGCTTTCTACGTTATACAGGTAACAGGGGCTTGTAATTGCAATTGATAAACAGTTTCACAATGTTTTTGGATTTTATTTGACCATCAGTTCTCATTACAAGAAAATTGAGAACCATGGCTAAACTTTGTTCTTTAACTTGTGCTGCCTCATCTATATGATAAAAAAGTTCTTCATGCCTTCTTACTGACCATAATGTGACTTTAGAAAGAAATACATTCAAGTTACATTTTTGGGCATCAGTATAAACCACTTTGGCTTATAGAATTAAATTCATCCTGGCAGCTCCTTACCTTTCTATTTTTGAAGTTTTATGAATGTAAGTTACTGATTTTCTGCTCAAATATATTTCTGCTTAAAAGTCATAGGCTTGCTGGTATATCACCTCATGCTTTAGTAATACTGTAGTGATGTGGATTACTGATTTCGAATTTTTGAGTGTTTGTTGAACACCTTTTCCATTCCTTGTATAGTGGTTATATGCTTAATGCACAATTTTTGCAGTTGCTAAACTAATTCCTTTGTAGTGCCTATTGATTTTGAACTGATGCTTCTGCTTTTTTTCCAGTTTTTGTGACCTGGTTGTATCTCTTGAGTATTGCTATGGTAATAACTTCTATTTTCTTTATCTGCTATGTGTATTAATTTTAGTCTGTACTGATTTTAGCTATAACAAAAAGAACTAGAACAGAAGCACTGACCTATTTGTGTTGTGTTAGATAATATACAACTTCAGTATAAAATAAGGTGCATCTTCAAAATGGGTCATGTCCTGAAATTCTGACTAAAGTTTACTTGAAGTTCAGCATATTTTTAAAAATAAGGTATGAAAGCCACATTAATATGATATGAAAGTGAGAAATTCACCTATAACTGTATTGTCAATTCACAAATCGCATAAAAATATTTATGAAGTCATGACAGTTAATTGAGGGTCTGTTCTTCCTGATTTCTTCCTGAAACTTCTGCATTACCAAGTCATTTTACTAGCTATTATTTAGTTGATGAGATACAAAAGCCAAACTCGTGCATTTAGTAAGGATCTCAGATTTATCTACAATATTGGGTGATGTCCAGTTACACAGTATGTGCAACTTTATATATCTAGCCTAAATGTGACTTTAAGGTAGCATTTCATATAGCGTTTACTATTGATGGTGCTGTTCAAATTATTTCTCCATAACCTTCCAAAAGTGTAGCTGGTTTTGAACAAGAGTTGATACCTTTAGAGATATAATTTTGTATTTTAAATGTACTAAGTTTATTCAGTATGCTATATAAACAGCATTACTAAGGTTAGGGTCCTGTCTATCCTTGCAACATTAATTTATGTTTTATCTTGCTTTATTATTAGATTTTCCATCTTTTGTCCTTTAAAATTTCTTCATGTAAAGGGCATTCCTGAGATTAATAACTGCAGAGCCTGTCCCCTAGGCTGTAAATCCTTCGACTCACTTTGAAACCTGGAGATAGCCACTTCCTCAAACTGTGGTGCTTGCATTAAGAAGGGAAAATAACTTTTGAGTTCTTCTGTTAGCTGTTAACATTTTATAGCCGCGCAGGCATGTCACAAAAAAGCCATGACATGGATTGCTCTGGCTTCTTTTTCATTGTTTAAGTTCCCAGTGGGAACTGTAAATCCAGTTCAAATGTCTTATTGAGTTGGTTATAAAATCTAAGTTTATTTTGTGTTCTTCACCTTTGCAATGAACCCCCAAAATACCTAAGTACTCTTAATAAGAAAGAGTCAGGTTTCCATTGCTCATTTATTCTAAATCTTCTTTAGAAAATGTTAGATACATTCAAGTGTTCCTTCTGCAACCTTTATAAAACTTTTAAATTGATTTTATTTTATTATTTTTTCATTATCGTATATCTTATATATTATTTTATGTTTAATTATGTTATCATCCGTTTTCTTCAATATAGATCTTTCTCTAATCACTAATACCTAGAAACAGATTTGAAAGTTGGGAAGGCTATATTTGAGACAATCTGTTTGCGTAGTCAAGATCAGCTCCTTCTTTAGGTGACTAATGTCTTAATGGCAAATATATAGATACTTTTGAGAGCTTTTATTGCCCATTTGTGTTGTCTATTTTTAGCATCATTTTTCAGACTTGTTTCTGTAAAAATACAGTGCAAGTCTCCTAAAAATTATTTTCTGTCTTTCATCATAAATTATGGTTCGCTGCTTAAAATATCTTGGTAAAAGTTCTTTCATTTATGTACTGGATATTCTCCTCTAGCGTGTGTAGTGTAGTTGAATTGCACATAGTTTTGTGTTTCAGAGTTTGTTGTAGTTTTTGTTTGTTTGTTTTTAGGGTGAGTAAAATTACAACTTTTACATCTTATAATGTATAAGAATTTTCAAAATATTACTGTCAAAATAAGAAGCTATGCCACTCTTGCAGTTTTATTCCATTTCTGGTTCTCTTCAAGGGCTGGATATGTGCCAAGAAAAACACTTGAATTTTAGAAATGTAGGGTTAGTCCCAAGTGTGCCAAAGCAGATGCTCGTTTGTACAAGAACAAAGCAAGAAGGGCCCCAGTCTTGCATAATCGGATCCGTGCAAAAGTTCCTATAAAATGAACCTTCTTCAAGAGAGAGTCCTTTGTGAAATCAGGGAAGATCCTGGTGAAATAAGGAATGGGATCACTCCATGGTGTGGTGTTTCTGTAGTGCTGCTTTGTATTGGTAGAAAATGGATAAAAACCTGGATGCTGAATGCTGCAAAAATCTAGTGTAAAAAGTAGGACAAAGCGCTCATCAACTTTGTATATTTATGATTGCTCTGTTGTAGTACATTTTGTAAATACATTGGTATTTAGAATATTTTATTCTTACTGAAAATTAAAATCAAGTAAAATGATTCACCTTTTTGATAAACCAAATAATTAGAGCTATTTCCCATATGCTGGAGTGTTTAAAGCAAGGTCAGTTTTCATAGTAATTAATGGTGTGTTCAATTACAGATCAGAACACTTGTCTGTAGAAATTTTTCTGACAATCTTGTTAGATAGAAAATATTTATCTCAGAACATTACTTCTGAATTTGAACTTGGAACTTTTAACCTGTTTGATCTGGAGACCTTTATGAAGAGTGCAGAACTTGACAGAAGCCTATTGGGCAACACAGAGGTCAGTGACAACACTTTGGGTGAAGAAATGACCAAATCAATCAACTTATCCTGGGGACCCATGGCTTTTGATGAAATTGTCTTACAGCTGTTTCTTTGTCGTGCTTCGCACCAGTGAAGGGCTTCATGCTGCTTTTCCTTATCAGCCTTGATGCGGTTAAACATGTGGCCTGAAGGAAAACCTAATTTGTACTTCTTTTTACTTGGGCAGTATTTTCCCTTTCTGTTCTGTGCACGGGCTCTTGGATGCCATTTGCTTTGATAAGGCTCCTACCTCAATAAAAGAAAATCCTACCAAGAGGAAAATTGGTTGGCCTGGCCCTGATGCTTGCTCTGGCAGGTGCCAGTGAGAAGCTGCTGGATATGGCAAGGAGTAGAGGAAAGACAAGATCTTATGAGAAATTTTCCGAGGAGAACAGGATAACTAACTTACGAAAATAAGCTAGTAGAAATTTCAGAACATCTTTGATAAGTAGTAACATTAAACTTTAGACACCTACACTTTGTGCAGCATAGAAGTGTGCTGAAAGATACTGCCCATTCTGTGTAACCGTTGTTACTATTAAAATCCACTGCATGAAGATAACAGGCTGAGTGTGCAGCTTTGTATCCCCATGCACAGCTTTCAGTGCTGTAAAAAAAACCCTGGAAATAATTGCAAATGCAATTTGCCATTCAAAGGCAGATCAATTGCATTCATGTTCTGTATGATAAGAAAGGGTAGCAGTAGCAGTTGGCTGCTAATTATGAATAAAGACATAGCATTTTTTAACCTTGCAATCTTCAATTTTGAGTGCTTATTTTAGGGATTAAGCTGGAAAAGGTTTGGAAGCAAGCCAAGTGTCAGTGGTATTACTGTTTTAGACTTTATCACAGCATCCAGTCCAAAGGATGCATCTGAGTCTTCCTGCACTTCTAAAGCAAATCCAAGTGCTTTCTTAGGTTTTGCCAATCTACCTATTCCCTTGTTGGTTTTGGGTTTTGTTTTTTTTTTATTTCACATCCAATTTTTGATGGAAAACTCCCCACCCCCCCATTAACTGTATTATGAGAAGGAAGATATGTCAGAATCCTGTTAGCTTTAGTTTCGGGATTTATGTGATTTTTAACATTAGCAGCATATGGTTTACTTGTCTTGTAAATTGTGGTTGTGAGAAGACATTATGCCATGATCCTGCAAATCAGAAAATAATGATCTGAAGTGTGAGGCCTGTGAAAGATACAATTCACTATGAAGAGTGAATAAAAACCTTATGATGCTTATAATGGTATGCACTAATCCATAATATCTAGGTATTGTCAGAAAATAAAAATAAAGTAAAGCCAGAGCAAAATTCAGTAACCATGGTTTTAAGTTCTGAGAAATATTAGTATTTTAAAATAGTAATTTATGTTATTGTTTTAAATAATGCTCATTGAGGTTTGGAGGTTTTTAAAATATAATTTTTAATTAGCAGCTGCACATGCCATTTGATACTGTGAAATTGGTCTCTCTTATTTTGGTACAGAATAAGTAATTAATGATTCATCTGTTCTTATAGCTAGCCAATTTATATTTTATGTTGCCAGCTGGTTTATGATATGTCAAAGACACAGAGAAAGGTATCATGGGTGTACTACATTAGAAATACAGTTTTTACCTACTGGTACATAGATAAAAGCTAATCAGAGAGTGGAATTATGACCTTGCATTACTGAAGATATTATGAAAACTGCATGTTTTTAAAATTGTGACAAACAGCATGTAAAGCAAGAAAAGACGAAAGCATGCAGTGGTTGCATTTCCACAAATGAGTGGAGCTTTCTGTAACTGGAAATGGAGCATTAAGTTACTTGCCAATGAGATTTTTACCAGCACTCTTAACTGGATTGTCAATGTCATACATTGGAGGTACGTATATTACTGGGTGTTCTCTTTAATTTTATCATTTTTACTGTGTCAGCTTTTATTACCATTAACAACTAGGCTCACAGACTCAATTGTGTCCCAGCAGGATTTCAGATTATTCCTCAAATTACAGCAATTTGTCATGATGTCAATGTTTTTTAACCTATAACCCTAGGTTACCTACGGAGTCTGCGGAGTCCAGATTTCACATGCCACAGATTCAATATATATTGTATATAAACAATTACAGTGCTTCACAAACAAACAAAAGGCAGGCAAAGTCAAAACTAAGGGTCAAGGTCGAGCTTGTAGTGAATCCATTCTGATTAGATTTTTTTTTTTCCAAACAGGATACGCAATGCAGTAGTATCAGCTTTTCACCATAAAATGAAGTATGTGTGAGTTAGACTATTCTTAATGTCAGAAGCTCTACATTGATGGCAGTAACAGAATTTAGAATTACTGTTACAGATAGTATTTCTCATGATATGTGCCTTTAAAAGTTTTCAAGAGTCTTAATGGTATTATAAGAGATAAACAAGAAAAATGATCTTGAAGCTGAAAGAATGTTCTAGTTCAGGGGCACCAAAAGCTGAGGAAGAGAAGGGAGGAGAGTGACCAGCAGCCTGGTCTAGTGGGAGGTGTCCCTGCCCATGGCAGGGGGGTTGGAACTAGGTGATCTTTAAGGTCCCTTCCAATCTGAACCGTCCTATAATTCTATGACTCTTCATCCTCTGGCAACTTGTGTGATATCCCCAGGTGTCCTCAATGCTGGGGATAAGGATGGATGGTCTGAAAGCCCTGAATCAGCCCTGACACCTATGATGGCCAGAGCTGTCTTGGAGTACATAACTGTGCTGATGCTTGCCTGCACAGACAAGCTGTAGGACACCTCAGCTGCAGAGCAGAGGTTGGGACAAATTTACCGTCTTCACAATTTTTCTGTGGTGTTGAAGTGACTGAGGGGAAATCTGATTGTTAAACATAATGTAGAATTGCATTTCTTTTATTCTTTTTTTATTTCTTTGTTACTATTTCAAATACTGCAACCATATGCTTACCTGCTCTTTTATGCTTTAACTTTGCCTGTGACAAGGTGATCTTACAGACTCACAGAACATTTAAGGTTAGAAGGGACGTCTGGAGGTTGTCTGGTTACCCCTGCTCAAGCAGGGCAACTTACAGCCAGTCACACAGGACTGCGTCCATATGGCTTTTGAATATCTCCAAGGATGGAGACTCCACAACCTCCCTGGGCAACCTGTGCCAGTGCTTGGTCAGCCTCACAGTAAAAAAGTGTTTCCCAATGTTCGGGGGGAATCTCCCCTGTTTCAGTCTGCACCCATTGGCTCTGGTCCTGTCACTGGGCACCACGGAGAAGAGCCTGGCTCCATCTTCTTTACAGCCTCCCTTCAGGTATTTATGGACATTGATAAGATCTCCCTGAGCCTTCTCTTCTGCAGGCTGAAGAGCCCCAGCCTTTCTTCATAGGAGAGATGTTCCTGTTCCTTCATCATTCTTGTGGCCCTTTGATGATTGTCTCCAGTCTGTCCATGTCTCTCTTGTACTGGGGAGCCCAGAGCTGGATACAGCACTCCACTTGTAGCCTCACCAGTGCTGAGGGGAAGGATGACCTGCCTCCACCTGTTGGCAACACTTTCTCTAATGCAGCCCAGGGTACCATTACCCTTCTTTGCAGGAAGGGCACATTGCTAACTCATGTTCAATCTGGTGTCCACCAGGACCCCCAGGTCCTTTTCTGCCGAGCTGCTTTCCAGCTGGGTGACCCCAGCATATGTTACTGCCTGGGGTTGTTCCTTCCCAGGTGCAGAACTTTGTGCTCCACCTTGTTGAACTTCGTGATCTTAGAGTTATTGGGCAAATGCCAGGTATTCCAGTGAATAACTGTGAGCTTTCCAGTTCACCCTCTTTAATTTGGCAGAAACTGAGTTTTTGTTAGAGCTGGGTAATGTACCCTCCTCCACCACTGCAAAGTGCTGGCTTTGGCAACTAGTGATGTGGAAATATAAGGTGAGTTTCTAAGAGCAGAAGGAATCAAAAATCATCCCATAGCTTGAGAATATAAAATTTTCCCACGTGTGCTCTCCTTTGTGTTTCAAGGACAAATACTGCTTCTCAAAACTTTCTTCCTATTGAGTGTTCTATAGTCTTTCCTTCATTTGATTTTGATTACAACTGAATACCATCATTATTTCATGAGTTCATATTGTGATATTTGAATGATGTAATCAAAATGTCTTAATGACCTCACAGACTTACAGTAATTCAAGCATTAGCAATTGCTGGTATGGTCAGATTTTAAACATAAGACTGTCAAAAGTAAGTAGGAAATCTTAATGAGGTATCCATAAAATGTAAAGTATGATATATACTAGTTCTTACTGCATTTTTCCCAACAATTGGCTAGAAGTCTGTCAGTGCTACAGACATGTCATGCTGTTAATTTTCCATTGGCCACATTGTTTCTACAGTCCTATGTCTGTATTGTTTCTTTTTTATTTATTTACAATGGTGATAACTAGGTATTTCCGAGGGATGAGGTGATTTTGCCTCTTTAATCAGCTTTAGTGCTCACAGACTGTGTTTTCTGGTTGTATGTGGTTCCTCATTGCTGGTGATGGAAGCTGTGACGGGCTTATCCACAGTTTTTTTTACCAGCAAGAGGTATGGGACTATTTGCTGGCTTCTTCCTCTTTTTGATTACTGTCACCTCAAAGGTGGGAGGATTGATACTGAGTGCCCCTCTTATATAAATTTCCATACTCTCTGAAGCATGATTAACATTTTCACCCCGATTAAACATGTCTTTCCATTTGATTCTGGCCTATTTCCATTTTGGAAAATTTATGTAACGTGGCAAAAGAGGGAAATCCAATATTACTACTTGTGTGCTTTAGCCCAAAAATCAATTTGTGTTTCAACAAAATGATGAATTTCAAAATGGTGGAATGCAAAGAATTTTTTTGCTCAGAATACAGGATCATTGCAGTGAACATTGTTTCATGCAAAAAGGCTATTTCTGCCAAGGAATTTGGTAGTCTTTCAGAATTTTGAGATTTAGGAGTCTTGGCTATAGGAAATAACTTGCAGTAAAGTGAAATCTTAGTATATCCTTGTTACGGTGAGTGCCCTGTGGTCAAGGGTCATGTTGCCAAAGTGAGGGCAAAGGAGTCAAACTCAGAGGGCACTCAGTAAATAAAAATGACAGATTTGGGATTCTTGGAGCATTAAACCTTTTATCAAGTGATTTTGGTATAGTGTTGCAAGAAGGAAAAAAAAAGCTTTCTGGGGAAGCCTCGTCTAGAATAGAATAGACTGAAACCAATTTTGTTAACAAAAATCATGACAGTTAAAAATAGTTGTTTTAGTGAAATACAAAGGCTGCCGTGCAAAATGGGGGAGATGGATTGGCAAAAATCTGATGCGTCGGTGCCGGTTCTGGGGGCTGTAGGTGTTGCTAAGAAACAAGGGGCTCTGCCTCCTTGGGATTGCAAGAGCCCTTCTTCCTGCAGCCTTCAAGCTCAAACCCCACTTCAGGCCACCTAAAAGAGACCCACAGTGTTAGTTTATAAATGAAGTTGAAATTGAACCTCTGCGTCCTCAGTGTCTCCATCGCCGCAAGCAAGTAGCCAGTGAATGGCATGCGCTTAGAAAGGGGTTTGGTTTGCCACAGTGCTACTAAAGAACTTCAATTAAGTTTTCAGGCTATATGTTTTTGTGTTTTCTATTTTACTTACCAATACATATGGATAGATAGATAGTTTACTCTGCTTTCTCTGAAATGGTATTAAATTACTCATTTATTCGTGTGTTTTCTGGTGAACTTGAAATGCTTATATCTGTCAATTACGTTGGCACAGATGAAAGATAAATCTTCCTGCTTTCTTATAGATAAATTGAATAATCAAGAGGCTGCTCTTAATTACTGTCCAAGAAGTCATAGAAGTTACATTTCTAAGCATGTTACCAAGTAAGTCTTTAGATTAAATTTCTTTAAATAGAACTACACAAAATGCATACTGCCGGAGGTTTCTGACACATCTTATTTTAAAGAATCTTTTATAATCTAATTGCATCTTGTTAAAATTTTAAAAAGTGCTTTACTGATGTGAGGGTGAGGTTTATGGTTAGATCCTGAACAGGGCTTAGGTATATGCTTACATACAAATGTGATAAATACAATTACATGCGATCAAGCTCATTGGCTGCCTATTTGTGGAAATGGCTAAATTTACTAGGTTGTTCCCATTGCTTCACCGTGTTTCTGAAACCAAGGAGGGAATTATACTGGAAGCTCAAGCCAGGCTTAGAGTAGTTCTTGCATGTATATATTTAGCCTGTCAGAAAATGCACCTGTGTTTCCTTTTTGTTATGTTTTTGACACAGTGTTAATATGGGTTAGCGTCTGTGGAGGAGGTGTACAACAGTAATATCTGGCGAGGAAGACTAGTTATACAAGGAGGTAGGATTTTAAACAGCTTATACAGGTTGGCAGTATTTATGGACAAAGCGGAGTAATGACTGCTAAGAATCAGTGTACTTAGCTATGGGATAATCAGAACAACTAAGGACGACAAGCAATCTCAGCGTTCAGACCATGAGGTAGATAGTGATGAGGTAAAAATGTCAGCGGGTGCATTGGTGGAGGAGTTCTATAACTAAAGACATTACAGAAATGGCAGTGGATAAGAGGAACAGCCTAGAGTCATTAGTATTTGTAATTTTCTGGTTATGCTAGACACTTTTACTCCCAGGCGCTTCAGCTCTCCCAATCCCTAAGGTACATAAGACCCTTTTCTTGGCCCTTACAGCCCACACTCATGGCATAGGGGATCGCAGGACATCCATCCTGGTGCATCAAAGTTGCTGAGAGTACGCATCTCTACAACAGTCATTTTTCTGCTGCTGGTGTCTGTAGTGTTACTCCTCTTCTACTGTACCCACCTTAATGACTTTTGGATTTTCCTTTATTCCCTCAAAACAGCCATGACCCACTTCTTACTTCCTCAGTTTCCCAAACTGCTCACTTCTTGTTTCGCTGCTTCTGTTCCAGTCCATAGATCATTGGTCACTGTGCCCTTAGGCATGGTGTCTCAGAGATGGTCTTCCTCACCCCTCCCTGGAGAGTAGTTCCTTGAAGCTTAGAGACATTGTTCTCTTTTCTCTGATTTATAATTGTCTTAAGCATACCATTATTGCATTACTTTTCACATGCTCTGGTCTTTTCGTTGTGCTGGCTCAGCAGTTCATTAGTTGAAATTATTTCATTCTGTTACAGACTACAGATATTTTAAGGCCTAATATTTATGCTTGTTCAGCAACTGCGTTAGTCCCTGTCTAGCTGTAAGTAAGGTTAAATATAGTTTTGCAGACTTTAGCAAAAATTGTACCATTAAGCAGCCACCCCTCCCCTTCTTCTCTGTTAAAGTGGTTAGTGACATGCTAGGGCTTGGTTTTGCTTAGCAGACCTTTCTTTTCCAACAGCAAATTATGCTTGCGCTTTTCAGCGTGTGGTGGGTGAGGGCCCCTGGTGCCCCATTGCCAAGTTGAATTTCCTCTTACGCACAGCTGCATGTAGCTGTGGTTCCAGATCCTATCTGGATGTCCATTTTGTCTATGTGCATAGAGTAACTGCAAGTGCAAAACTTTAACTGACCTCAAGTTGGGCTCAAAAAGCCCCCAATTTCCCTTGCTATGGTGAGTGTCTCAATCACTAAGGACAGATTTGTGTACTTTTTGGTTTGGATCATTTCAGGTTCCACAAATACTGCCTTTTTTTCTTTTTTTTTGACATCTGCTGCAAGTTCAGCAGGAGCTATGGTAAATGTCCATACACAGAATATTTTTTTTTCTCGAACCAAAATGAAATTATATTGGATTTCCCATACAAATTATGAGCCTGCGATTATGTATTTAGATTGTCTCCCATTTTTTTCAGGGAATATTTAGGAGCACCAACTGTTAGGGCTATATTCATATTGAGGCTCTAGACCTTACATCAGCAAGCATGTCTCTCTTGTGATCTTATTTGAAACCTCCAAACTCCATAACGGAATGTACATGTCTTTGCATTTAGTGTTTCGGGATGCTGATTCTAGGGAGCTCCCCCGAGCCGGCAGTTTGTGCACTGGATAAGCTGAGCACTTCACCCCACGTTTCAAGATTCCCCTTGGGGCAAGGCGCTTCTGCTGTTTTCATTGCAACACTTAATTGATAGGTGCTTAGTCCTTTATTACATTGCAAAATCAATTAATAACTTTCCAGTTATACTGTCCCTTGTAAGTATAGTTTAAAATAAGTGTGTTTTTCTTTATTTAATTTGCACTTACTATGCCTTCAGCCACAATAAAAATAATTCCTTTTGATCTTTGTGCTTCCATTCCTTTCAACTTATTGCTGTGACAAGTCCTCTCAGTCACTGTTTACCGTATAATTCTCTGTTTCCAATGCCAAATCACTTCTGTGATTTGTTCTTTTTTCTGAATTTTAATTCCTGTTTATTAGTATGAGGGTGGCCAGAAGTGGAACAACACATTTAGGCCCATCTGCTGTTCACTGCAAGGTAGCATGGGGTTTCAAACTCTTCAAAATTTGGGGTTTAGCATGGCTTGCAAACTTTTGCTTTCATTCAGTCATAGCTTTCTATGTACATTTCGGCCTACAAATTACTTTTTTTTTCCTCACACCATTGAATGCTTATGTGTTTGTTTTGTTAGATGTTTTTTTCCTTTTTCTCTTTTAATAACTTGAATTTATTTTTAGTTTTTGTTTTTGTTTTACCAAGTGACTATTATTTCAGAGATTGCAGCTCTTACAGCAAGTGCTACTTCATGTAATTTAAATATTTGGATGACCTGAAGGAGAGGCTAACAGCAAAATCATTGTTTATATTCACGCAGTTTGGTTTTTTTGAGATGCTTCCTCTCTCTTGAGGCTGCATCAATAATATTGCAGTAAATTTTATGTACAAGAAAAAACGTAGCGCTGTATAATTTTCTAGAACAGCTTTTGTTGTTGTTCTGCAGCAGTTACTTCTCAGTGGGCCGGGATGGATGGGATCTGCAGGTGCTCCTGGTTTGCTGGATTTGCATGTTTCCTAAGTTATTGTAGTACAGAGAAATACGTAACTACTCTTTGTGGTGTAAGCTAATGCTGGAGAAAAAGCTGTTTGCGCTATGTCTATCTGAATTAATTAAACACACTGGTGGAAGGAAGGAGTCAGGATGAATGTCCTGTCATACATCATGTAATTTTTCTGCAGTCTGGTGAAAAGCATAGTCTTTTGGGCTAAGTTCCCTTCAAAGCTGTCATCTTTGTATGATTGTGTGTAGAATGCAAAGACATTAATGAATGAGTCTGTATGTTGATTTTGTTAATAGACTTGCCATGTGCAGGAAGTGCTCCTGAGTTATTATTTCCTGAAATACTTTTACGTTCTGAATTAGCAAAACGTTAGGAAGAGTGACTGTGGTTTGCTTTTTAATATGTAAACAAATATAACCTGCTAATTTGGTTGGATTCTTTTTGTTATTTGCTTAAGTCTCAAAAATGGTTTAGAGGTGTTACAAATTCTGAGGCAGCTTCTGATACTTTACATCACCTCATAGTATTTAAAATAATTTCCTCTGTTTCCTCTCTTGATCTTGCACAGAAAGTTTGTCTCTTTGTACCTCTTTTGATGTTGTTTCCCTTGATTTTTTTTTCCTGTTGAAATTGTTCAAACTCCATCTCTCCAGGATATCTATATCTTACCAGCTTGATCCTTTCACTACCCTGATTTTTGGAAGCTATTTTAGAAATTGCTTTCCTTTAGCAGTGTTTTGACTGTGTAGTAGCCTCACCACACAGGTGGGGCATCAGGATACTACTTAAACGTGTGGTTTAGTCCATTGCTATTGAGGAAGGATAGACTAAGGGAATTAGGTCTCTTTAGCCTGGAAAAGAGGCGACTGAGGGGGGACCTTATCAACACTTATAAATACTTGAAGGGTGGGTGTCAGGAGGATGGGGCCAGGCTCTTTTCGGTAGTGCCCAGTGATAGGACAAGAGGTAATGGGCACAAACTTGAACATAGGAAGTTCCACCTAAACATGAGGAGGAACTTCTTTCCCTTGAGGGTGGCAGAGCACTGGAACAGGCTGCCCAGGGAAGTGGTGGAGTCTCCGGCTCTGGAGACATTCAAAACCCGCCTGGACGCGTTCCTGTGCCACCTGCTCTGAGGTGGCCCTGCTCTGGCAGGGGGGGGTGGACTAGATGATCTCCAGAGGTCCCTTCCAACCCTATGATTCTATGATTCTAAGGATGTATGTGACCCTTAGCATGGGTTTGAATACTGGTCTTACTAGGTTCCCTCCCTCTCTTCCCAATTCCTTTCTTGCACAAACATGCACACAAGCATGTCTTCAAAGTCTAAGGGAGTTCTATCAGTGCCTGTATCCCTGCTCTAAAGTCCTTTTTTGCAGGCCACTTTCTGATCTTTGTCTTACAGCATAATTTCTTTGGGTTGTCCAGTGCCTCCAAGTGAAAATTTTATAATTATTTCACAGCATGTGTTTATTTACAGGTTCTCTATTAGTCTCTTTTCAGGCTTTCCTGCCCTAGCTAGTTTCACATCCCACTCCAGAGACTGACATCTACAAAGTTATCTGGGATGTGGGTCATCTTGTCTTAAGGTATGAAGCTAGTTTTTTAATTGCTGCCTCGCCTGGCTGTGGAGTGATAGGTCTTGTCTGGAAACCATTTCTGACAGCGTGCTGGGTGAAGTGCCGGAGAGGCAGTGCACAGTTCAGCTCCTGAGGCTCCACTGTTGTGACAGCGCCCATCAGCAGCCTCTAGCACTGCGTGCTCTGGTGCCTGTGATCCGTCCATCATGAACAACCGCTGAAATATCTTACCTTCATGATTTCCAGCCCTTTCCAGCAGGATTTTAGCTGTCCTTCTTAGGACCAATTTCTGCTTTGCAGGTTCATAGTTTTTTAGTAGCATAGATAGATTTCCTGCTTTTTGTGTGCATAAGAGGATGTAATGTTAGTTTGAATAAACTACATGCATTGTGATTTTATAGGCTTGCATGAAAAGGCATAAATTTCAAAAGTTTTTCTTCCCTGCAAAGCAGTAGAGCATGGTAGTGAGTTGCTGATGTTGTAGGGTAGTTCAGACAGAGGATGCCATACAGGGTATCACTTTAGAGAGAAAGTGTCCCATCCACACTAGGCAGTGCTATCAAGGTAGATGCTGCCTCATAGAGTAGGTGTGAGGCAGCATGCAAGTGATGCCATAAGTTAATGAACATCTGTATAAAATATCTATAAAACTAAACAAAGTTTGTAACATTAATACTATGTTTTCTCTGGCATGTAATGCATTGAGACCAACCCCAACATATTTTTCTTGTTTGGAATATATATATATATTTATATTTGTATTTCAATTTGAGAAGCTGTTGGGACCAGAGTAACCTTTGTTGTAAAAGCATTCGTTTCAACAGTTGTCCCCAACCCTGCCTTCCTCCTCAGGCTCCAGTTTTGTTTGTCCATCAGTGTGCCTGGCTTGCTTGGCTGTGACAGGCCCTGTCAGTAACTGGGTTTCTGCTTGGGGCTCGTCTTGAACCCTTCTTCTAGGAGATTGTAGTTTCTACATTGTCCTTTCCTGTGATGCTGTTTGCTGTGGAGTAAATGATCTGACTTAGTTTTACAGGACAAGAAACTTGTTTTAGGAACAGATGAGCTTTCTTAACTTGGGAACAATGTGTCATAAGTATCAGCATTGCTCAGGGGTCCTGCATCAGTCTCCATTTGATGACTTTAGTAGGAAAGATGGTGTTTATGCCTATGTAATTTTTGGTTTAAATAGGCAAGACAGTGGAAGAGTGAAAAAGAAGCAAAAGGAAGGAAAATGACCTGGCTAAAGCCTTACAGCCAGAATTAATGCTTGTTCTTTAATTCCCTGTCCTGTGCTCTTCCCTTGGACCACTCTTTCCATTCTGAATAGGCTTAATCTCCAAATGAGTAAGTTTTGGGGAAAACTTCCAGCATCTCCTTTTGGCATCTTGCCTGTTCTTTCTGCTTTTCCTTTCTGTATTGTTTTGCAACCTTGCTTTCCATCTCTAGCTAAACCTAGATCCTACTGGAATCTGTTACTGTATCCTGAAATTTGCCAAATGAAAACTTGTCCCTAAACTGTGCAGAACTTGCTCCATTCATGTTGACTGGAATTTCTTCATCCTCTTGTTAACTGGTTCCTTGCACTCATTAGCTGTTAGATTGCAGGATTTGGTTTTGATGTGATTTTTAAACCACTAACGGCTGAGGCAAAGATGCAATCGTTGTCTCTAGGACAGTGTTTTAGGACCGTCCAACATTGTGAGCTCACAGGATTTGGGCCCTTCAGCATTTTTCCTGGTTGCCAGATGCTACTGCGACTTCTGCCTGGTAGCTCTGGCTCTTTGGCTGTAGGCTTGCTCTGACCACTCAAGCCAGTAGATAGGAAACTCTTTATCTTTTCAATTTCTTACTTTCTCTGAGGGGAATGCCTGAAAGCAGCTGGGTTGCCAGACTGTGGATTAATGTGCCATTATGGAGCTAGGAGAGGGCTGTGGCATATGCAGCTGCTGTGGTAGGATGGGGAAACCTACTGCTTCACACCCAAAGTGATACAGTGGCCCTAGAAAGGAGCTTGTATCACAGGGAGCACCCTGGGGGCACAGGGATGTCACAGCTCAGGGCATCTGTTCTGCCTCAGAGGGACTGCTTGCAGGAACCGTTACATCCAGATATCCTGGCTGCGTTCTCTCAGCTGTGGGAACGATCATTAAATTAGGCCAGAGCTCTCCATATTGGTTAGCTCCACCACTGTCATCAGCATGCCACAAAAAAGAACAGCAAAAATGCTGGTTCCTGTGTGGAAAAACTATGAGCATGGTGTGCATTCAGTTCATCGTGTGCTCTGGCTTTCTGCAAACCTTAAAGTGGCACTGACTCTCCTAAGGATCCTTATGCAATACTCACCGGAACAGATAGGGTGAAAGATGTTGAAGGAAGTCAGCTTCTGTAACTTAAATTACTTGATGTTAATTTTTAATTGCTTGCTTTCTAAAATCGCCAGGTGCTGGGAGGCATTAGTTTTATTCTGTGTCTAGAGTACTAGGCTAAAAATAAATTATTTCTTCTGGGGAGGTGTTATTTTTAGGTTTAACACGGCAAAAAGTAATGTGTTGAAGAAACTTCCCCTTTGTGAATAATAAAATATTTTCCAGTTGTGATAATGGCTATTAGGTTTTTCAGAATTCTTGGGTTACATCATGGTTTTTAATATTCAATATTCAATTTAATATACAGTAACTGAAGAGTGTGTATGGAAATATAAATTAGATGTTACAAATGTAAAGATTCTGAACAATTACTGTTGAGGTGTTAGAATAAGACAAAATTATTTACTTTTTACTAGATAGCTATGATTGATATAATTTTACTTTTATTACTTTTTATGTTAACTTTTGGCTGTATCTTTTTGTTTAGCTGTCAAAGAATCAAAAATGGAATTGCATGGTAGTGTTGTATATTGTGTTATATTTGGTTATTAGACAAATGTAAAGGGGACTATTCAGAAATTTTTGGAATACAGAATTTTATTTTTAAGGCAAATTCTTACGAGAGTCATTGATGATACACTCATTACTATCGCAAAGCTATTAGATTAATTCCTTTGCAAGTAGCCATCATGTAATGGGATGTACTTGCATGTCTTCAAAATAAACAATGGTGGAAAGATGTTTGTACCATTGCTACTTTAATCACACGTGGGGTAACTTCACTCTCTGGCATTCAGCTCATGCTGAGGTCTCTGCCATCAGGGCCAGACTATTTCTGAGATCTAACTGGTTTAAAGTTAGCTTGGGTATTTCTGCAGCAATTTGCAGTGTAGATCTGGTCTCAAATGCAGGGGGGGATATGATCCAGACTGAATGTTCATTCTGGATAGAAGTACAAGAGAGAACTAGATAGCAGAGAAAACCACTATTTTGAAGTTAGCATTTTTAAACAGAAGTAAGACTCCTCAAACCCAAGGGAGTGGATTTGCTATCTTATCCCTGGCCCAGGTCTCTGAGTCCCTTCTCTGTTAGGCTGAATAGGGTTGGAGGAAAACTAGGGAAGTAGCTTATTATCACATTCTAATTCCTTGTTGCTTTACCTTTTTCAATGAAAGGCAGCTGATAAGCTCCAGTGTTTCTGAATAGGAGTATGACTGTACTATATAATCTTATTTTCCTGGACATTATGAATAAATAAATGAACAAACAGCAAAGCTAATTTGCTGATGGCCTAACTGGAGAAATCAGTAGCTAAGCTTTTTTACATCTCTGTACATGAACTGGATATGCATAAAGGGAGAGAGCATCTGGCTCATAAATATTCTCTTTTGGTGAGCAATTTCAATTGCAATGAAACATAACTGTAAAGGGTTAGCTAATTTTTTTTTTTTGTATTTTTCTGTAGCTGACTAATTGTCTGTGTTATCTTATTCCATTTGAAGATGAGAAGAGAAAGTTCACCCTGTTTCACAGAGTTTGCAGACGTTAGGGTATGGTTAGAAGCAAATTCTGTCAAAGCGCTAAAAAACCTCCAATGACTACACAAACATTATATTAAGGTAATATTTTAAGATAGTCTGCTTTTTGGTGCAATTTGTGTAACTTCTAAGGATTTTTAACATCACAATGCTTTAAATCAGTTGTTCTTTAACAAGAATTAATTCAAAGTTTTGTGCCAATTCAAAATTCAATTCCATTTAATTTCAAGTCATTGTGTTTTACTAAATGAAGTACAGAATGATCTGTATATGAAAAGCTTGGTTAGACAAAGATTTAAGTATTCAACCACTATTTCTTTAAATTGCAGTTCAACCTTAATTGTTCTAATTCAGACTAAGTGATGAATTTGGGAGTAGTAAAACGCAGACTTGGAGTACCTGACGATGCTCTATTTCAGATATTGAGAATTTAAATTATTAAAGGCTGTGCTCTGATGTAAGTGTCTAATAAAGCTAAAATAGAAGCTCTTTGTGAGAATCTGTTTAAGAGAAGAACAAAAACATTCTGCGGGAGCAAAATAGGCTGGCCGTTCATTCAACAAGTGTTTAGAAACAGGTTCACACAGGAATCCTCAGGACCAACTGTCTTCTAACACCTAATTCTTCCCTCTCATGGTGCAGAGCTCCTGAGGGAAATGCAGTGAGCGAACATGATCAAGTCATTCATCCAAAGATTTATTCTCATCTTCTTCAATTCCTGACCACTGTTAGGCTACACTGTTACCATATCTTACATTCTCAATCTCATTTGTATCTTTGCTAGTTTTGATTCCTGCATCAAGGTACTGGCTGCCTCCTGCTTTGAATTCTGTCTCCTTCCTTTTTTTCTTTCTCTACCTTCTCCTTTCTCCCCAAAACTCTGACAAAGTGAAATACAGGTTTCTTCCTCTCCTCATTATTTTCTCTCACTATCCTACCAGGCTTTTCTCCTCCTGGAACAGATCCAGTTTTGATTGCTGTGCTCATTTTAACTCTTCTATTTTCTTACTGACACCTGAAGACTGTGTTGGCATCTGTGTCATGCCCGCTCTTGTCTTTTACTTTCCTCCTTACCTCTCACTCTCCACTGACACTTTCAGTGAAAATCCAGAATGCGTATTAATATGCTTAGTCTCTTCCATCTTTGGCAAGGAGAAGAAAAAGAAAAAAGCTCTTGACCTGCTACTCAGTCTTCCTCCTTTTACCTCTAAGCTCGCTGTATTCTTGTTATCTAGATATTTCTCACCCTCTTGTTATTGCTGCTCTCCACAAAGTCTCTAATGACCTTCTTTTGAAGAAAGCTCAAAACCAGGACTCCATCCTCATTACCGACTCACTATTTACTGAAATGTCTCTGCCGATCTGTATGTAGCTCTTCCGTTTTATAGTTTGCTTGTAAATTCTTTAGGATAGGGCATTATTTTGTTTTCTGTGTTTATACAGTATTCAGCTCAATTAGTGGATTGTTTTTTGAGTGCAACTGTGGACTGTCGTGAAAGTACAAATAACGTAATATGGTTTTGATCAAAGGTTCCTTTCCCCCCACTCTCTCCCTGGATATTTGACCAGAAAATTTATGTAGGTTATCAGTGGGACTGATAATAAGTAGCATTTTAAAATGGTACAGCTAGTTATCCACAAACGTCTCACAAATTTGCATTGCACTACAGATTTAGAGCAGAATTTTGCTAATCTTTCTCATGCGAATTGACCTACTTAAGTCAGTGGACTAGTAATGTTTGCCACACAGTAAGGATTTGGCTCATAATCTTGGGAAAGCATTTGCATGCACACAGGGAATATTGTCTAGTGTTTTTGTTAAAAGCTTCCTCCTCGTTCCATTCCTCTTTATGAGATTTTTTTTTTTAATCTAGGAGTGGGAAGAACAAGGTAAGCATGATCTGACCCAGATGTGATGACTAAGGAAGTTGTCTTGAACCTCTCAAATTCAAATGGTGAGAGGAAAAAATAATCTCTGGATGGGAGTTACTATTTTGACTTCACAAAAAAAGTCCACTTGCCTCCTAGAATAAATGAAAACACTCTTTAACTGTTTAAATTACACCTAACAAATAAGGGGGGAGGCTCAAAATGATAGACCATAGAAATCATAAAGTTTCAACTGATTGAGGACAAATAAGGGGCAATGATTGCTGAGCTTATGTGGAAGGGCAGGAATGTTCTCTCAGGCACTGTAGAAATTGCAGACACCCTGGTCACAGTAATTTAGAGGCATTTACCAAGAAAATGATTTGCAGTGTTTTTTCCCCAGACTGTCAGTATGGCTTTTTTGAGACTTTACACATCATTTGTGTAATTTATTATCTATTCAAGAATAAATTTTCTATATAATTCTTTTCCTTGGAAAGAACACATGCTCATTTTCCATATATTTGTAGTTATAAATTATTCCTATGCATTTTTAGTCAACCTTATTGCTTGATTTTGAGGATCAAATCCAGTTTCAGTAGTCGTCGTAACAATGGGAGGAGGCTGCTCAGTGTTACCGCCACAGAAGAATCTGCACTCTCTAATGCTGCATATCTAACTTGGGTGCCTGACAGAAACTTAAGCATCCAATATAGAAAATGCTGAAAGAGAGGTTTGTGATTCAGATGCTCTTAATTGCCCTCCAAAAGCTACACTGAGTCTGTAGGGAGCTTAGGTTCCTAACAGAAGCATCTAGGTTATTTTTCTAAGACCGGACAGTTTGGCTGTCTCCTGCACAAATACTGAAGGGAAGTGCCTTCTTGACCCAGACTGGTCTAACTGTGGCATTAAATAGTTGAGTGTAAACTTGCTGTTGTACTCTTTGCCACTAACGTCAGCCTAGTCGGGATTTCATATGCAGTGTGTGTTGCTCACAGGCCCTTTTGTCTTTGGAATAACAAATCCAAGATGACAAAATAATGTGGCAGGGAAGGGCAAAATAAACCAGCTCCATCAGATAAATTAGGGTTATTTTATACAAAATAATTATCAATATTTGCAAGGCCTCCTTCCTCATTTCAATTAAATTCTAGGTATATTTTCTCGTTTGTTATATTTACAGGTTCTCTCAGTTACTTTCTGAACTGTAGCTAGTATTGTTGTCAAGGACTGATGCTGTACTTGCTTCCGAAAGACAGGTAGAAAATTCAGCATAATAGAATTCACTATTGTCCACCCAAAGCTGCTGGCAGGACTGGATCCTTGTTTTGGGGTACCACTTTGTACCCAAGGCTTCGGCTATGTACCAGACCATGCATATCCATAAGGAAAATATTGCAGATTGTGAGGCAGCATGTCCTGGTTTGTCTGGTGTTCTCTTGCTGGCTTGTTTACCCTCTAAACTGGTTTTGTGCACAGCCTTGAAAAGTTGATGATACCAGCGTGTAAGCAGACAGGATGTCCTGAAGTTGAGAGGATTTGGTACATGAACAAGCATTGGCAAAGGCTGCAAATGGCTGAAGAGTCTAGGGCAGGAACTGGAGAGCTCTCGGTACCACCACAGTATTGACTGATGCTCTCAAGGCAGAGATAATGTTTCTAGTATTGTCATCTACAAAAGCTGCATATAAATAAAATGTGCTCTATAGAGGTGCAGGCACTGAATAACTTCTTTCCCACCGTCTCAAATGTGAAGATTTTATAATATTTACTTGTCAGGTTGAAGGTGGTTGTTTTCTATTTTGCTTCATCAGTGAGAAAGGGGAGAAGGTCATTCCATTGTTATTCTTCTTTCTCTCCCAACCTTACTTCAGTATGAAACTAGATGTTTATCCCTTGGCAGGTTTTTGACTTTTTTTTCAAAGTCACATGTCCATTTTATAGTAGTAGCAGGGTACTTGAATTTACCTTCAAGAACCATATGCCCTAGCTTCATTGAAAAGAAACAAAAGCAAAACCAAAAAACTGTGCAGGATTCATGCAGGATTACACAAAATGCTGTAGTAATGCTGACAACTGAATTTTATTTTTTGTGCTCAATTCCAGGGCCTAAACCACAGGACCAACCTTCTGCCCTGTAAACTGGTTCTGTGATTGCATACTCCCCTTCCATGCCATAATGTTGGCTTTGGTACACAGCTGTTTGTTTTCTTTTTAAATTTCTGAGCTTCAGTGGTGCTTATGCCTTTTCAGAATACGTGTCTTCTGCAGCAAATGGTTCATGGTTTCGTGAACAGATACCAAAAGTTTAAGGAAGCTGCTTGTCTGTTCAGTTGAAAGAATTTTGCTGTAATATAAGCCATTAAACACTCAAACTAAAGAACAAACTTTATTTTGTTATGCAAGTGAGTAATTTTCCTTTTCTAGTTGTTTTCGTATCTCTGAGTATACAGATTTCATCAGTGCTCCTTCAAGGTGGTGGGATAATGAAGTGAGTGAAAGCAGCAGGTTGAAGAAAACTCCATGACCTGCAAGCATTCCATTTACAGTTCTTGAGCTGGGGAGCCCAGTATCAGGCAGCACACAACTGTGGGCGCAGGTTAGCGTGCAGCGCCTGGCACTGCCCGCCCATTTAAGTAGCTTGAACTTTTTTCCTCCCGCATCTCCTCCCTTATTTTTTTCCCCTCTCCGTTGCCCCTCTTACCGGCGGAAGAGCTACAGCGGTTACCTGCAGCCCCGTTCCTCCCTCCCCTCCCTGCGGATGCTGTGCGGTTGGGCAGCGGGCGGCCGGCTGGGAGGGGCCTGCTCTGCTGCGGCACCGGCGGCGGCGGAGGGCGGTATCGGCCCCCGCCGGCAGAGCCCCTCGGCGGGCGGGCGCTCTGCAGCAGCCGGCGAGAGCCCCAGCGGCGGGCACTTGGAGGGGACTCTGCCTGGGCACTTGTTTAAGGAGCACCTGACTAAACCATTGGGTTATTCTTTAACTGCGGGAGAAGTGCCTGCATTCCCTTCACGCAAGCTCCCTGCTGGCTTTCTGTATTCATAATTTATCGGAGCCGTTTTTCCCTCCGTCTTTCTCCTGTTACTTCTTTTTTTTTTTTTTTTTTTTTTTTTTTTCTTTTTTTGTTTTTTTTCCCGATCGTTATTCCCCCCCCCACCCAAATCTGTGCCGCATCACTAGCTCTAATTATGCTGTGCTCAGTAGCCCGGTGTGCTCCCCGCCTCTGCTAGGCAGTGGCAGCATGGATGGTGCTCTTGTGACGACCTCTGCTGATGCTCTCAGTCCACTGCGGATAGGCATGCTGAGTAATCCTGCTGTAAATGGGCGAGGACACGGACACACGAAAAATTAACCACAGCTTTCTTCGAGACCACAACTATGTGACTGAAGGTAACATAAATACTGTCATTATTATCTTCTTGCATTGCATATTCTATGCCAGGAATGCACTGTCATGTTGGAGATGTAGGCTGTTGCCTTTTTTTTTTTTTAAACAGGGAGACTTTCAAAGGCATTTTTTCTGTGTGATGTAGCAACGGAATATGTTTGAATTTGCTAAATCCCGAAGGCATTCTGTCAAGCTACGGCAGTGTATGAAACTACATGGGCTAAAGAAGGTCTTGCATTGTGCTGAGTTTGTGCTAGCGGGGTGTGCAGCACCTGGCATTGAATGCAGGGTAGCTGCAATGTGGAAGATCGGAAGCAGCTGATTATTTAAAAAAAGGTGAAAGATTTGAGAGCACTAAAGCAAGAGAAATAATCTGTAAAGTTAACTGTTTGCTGGTGTAATAAAGGTTATGCATCTCATTTTGGTAATTATAGCCTGAGCATCACAGACATTGCTGAGTTGATTGTTCCCTCGAGAACCGTATACATTTAGAAGGGATATGCAAGCATAATCTTTTGAAATACTGCTGCCTTCTTTCCATCCTCTGTGCATGTGCAAGGTACATGAGAAAAGAAAAGGTACCTTCATTTTAAATCATTCAGTGGCTGGTAGCTTATTACATAAAAAGGAATTTTCCTGCAGGTGACACACATAAAATGCTGAGAGAATTTACCTTGAGACCAGTGAAATGGTTGGCTCAGGTGCTGGTCCATATTTCCTTGCCAGAAAGTTGGTTTAAGAGCAGGCCATTTTAAAATTGATTGATTGATTGTAGAGGAGGAATGTATTTGTAGGTGCTTGACTTTGCAAATATATTTGTGTGTGCAGAGTTTTAACAGCACTTTCCAGCAGCAGAAACAGTACTTCAGTGTAGGCTTATATAATATGAACATGCTTAACATCGGGGTCAACCAATACTACTTGAGACTCGGTCTCCAGATTCTGTCGTCATTTGATCAATGCTCGGTCACTTACTGCTCCCATGCTGCATTCCGAAATGTGGTCAGCTGATGCTCTTTTGATTATCGATGATTTGCATTTTTTTAGAATGTAGAAAACAGCAGGGTGATTTTGCCTACTGGGAGCACAAAGCAGATTTTTCAGAAGAAAAATTGGAAAAGCTGTGTACTGTAACTGTTACCACTGACTGGTGTAATTGTTTGCTAATCTTGCCTCTAGGACATTCTTTGCTTTCTGGTTCATGTTTCAGTGCATTTTTTAGTTTGTTTTTAGTTTTTGGTTAATGTTTTTTGTCTGAATGATGATTTATGTTTTGAGATGTAGTCTTCTGTAATAACATTTGAAGAAACTTTGTCTTAAATTTATAAATCTGTGCCTTAGATTCTGCTAAATGCACAATATAATTACTGCAGTGTACTTGCTACACGTTGAGATTCAGATGTATATTTAATGGGCATATGCGGTGATGTTAAAATTTGGACTTTCAAGTCTTTCAGTTTTGTAATCTGAGGAAAACAATCCCTTGTGGATTTTGCAACTCAATATTCTCCTCTTTTGTATGTTATGGGTGTTTTAAAAATTAGATGGAGATTTTTAGTACTTTTGAGGTCACTACTGATACACGTTTTAGATTTTCTCATGTTTTATCTTCACTTGATATTTGGATCAGAAGGACCAGATGTTCCTCTGCGACTGCAAATGGAGCGGCTTGTCTGAAATGAGTCAAAATATACCTTGAGTATCAATGTCAGCCTGTACTATATTTTCCCTGTGATCAGAAGTCATCATGAAATATGGTGGCATCTGTTCTTGAGGTAGATGAAGTATGGGAAACCTTCAGTAGCAAAGTGTTAGTTCTCCAGCTCCAACTGTGTAATGTTTCTTGGAAATGCCCAGTTGGTCAGCTATAATAAAATTCTTCACATCTGTTATATCTGACTTTGCTACAACTTTTAAAAGATCATGAAAATCATGAGGGAATGGATTTATCTTTGAAATTTTTTCAGAGAAACCTTAAGCTCAAGGAGGACCATCACAAATTTTAATTCCTCATTGATATTCTTTGTTTAACATGCATAATGAATATGTAAGTTAAACTGGTTCTTAAAATGTACTTTGTTTGTTCTGTTTTGTCATTGGGTTTTTTTGTTTTGTTTTAAATTTTGTTTAAAGATTTTGCTCCATGAAACAATGTTTAACGCTTCTCACCTGTAAAGGCCTGAAGTCCTTTCATAGTCCTTGCATTTGATCCTATGATATGTTAGTGTTGTGTGTATGATAGTAATATACATGTGGAAACACAGTTGCAGGCACTAATGCGTTGCTTTGTTATATTGGAAAATAATTTTACTGGGGCCAAACGCAAGTCTTTCTTCCGGGGTCTTTGGCTTTTGAAATCCACTATTTGAAACAGAGAAATACTTTACCTTGTAACCAGTGTAATAGAGAAGTTCCTGATACATTGTTTTCTGTGAATAACTACAATTTTCTTTTCTTCGTTCAGAGTTTTTAAATCTTGGTAAGGGGTCCTCTGTCCTTGCTGCTCCACGCAGCAGACTAAATTCATTTACAAAAGGAGGTATTTCTTTATATGGCCTTTACATGCACTTTCTTTTTCTCTACTCCTCGAGTAAAGTAAAGTCAACAATAACCAAGATGTGAGTTAACTATAGTATTGCTTTTCCTCTTTTTTTAGTTCTTTTCCTCTTTTACTTCTGGGCAGAGGAGAACCTTATGCAATTCAATAAGGGCAAGTGTAGGGTGCTGCACCTGGGGAGGAATAACCCCCTGCACCAGGACAGGTTGGGGGCTGACCTGCTGGAGAGCAGCTCTGAGGAAAGGGACCTGGGAGTCCTGGTGGACAACAGGATGACCATGAGCCAGCAATGTGCCCTTGTGGCCAAGAAGGCCAATGGCATCCTGGGGTGCATCAAGAAGAGTGTGGCCAGCAGGTGGAGGGAGGTCATCCTCCCCCTCTACTCTGCCTTGGTGAGGCCCCACCTGGAGTGCTGTGTCCAGTTCTGGGCTCCCCAGCTCAAGAAGGACAGGGAACTGCTGGAGAGGGTGCAGCATAGGGCTACCAAGATGATTAGGGGACTGGAACACCTCTCCTATGAAGAAAGGCTGAGGGAATTAGGTCTCTTTAGCCTGGAAAAGAGGCGTCTGAGGGGGGACCTAATTAACACTTATAAATACTTGAAGGGTGGGTGTCAGGAGGATGGGGCCAGGCTCTTTTCAGTGGTGCCCAGTGACAGGACAAGAGGGAATGGGCACAAACTTGAGCATAGGAAGTTCCACCTAAACATGAGGAGGAACTTCTTTACCCTGAGGGTGGCAGAGCACTGGAACAAGCTGCCCAGGGAGGTGGTGGAGTCTCCGTCTCTGGAGACATTCAAAACCCGCCTGGACGCGTTCCTGTGCAACCTGCTCTAAGGTGGCCCTGCTCTGGCAGGGGGGTTGGACTAGATGATCTACTAAGGTCCCTTCCAACCCTATGAGTCTGTGATTCATCAGTGATTTAAAAAAAAAAACAAACTAAATCAGGTGACATGAAATCACAGGGTATAGGAAAATTGTGAGACAAATCTGATTTACTCTGATCTTGCTAGTGGATCTAGTGTGTTGCTAATGAAACTGCTTCCTTAAGCGAAGTTTAATTTCATCGCTTTTATAGGTCATGATTTCGTAACACTGGAGTTACCTATATCAAACATGACTTTACTTTGACTATGGAAAATTGAATTTGTCTTTAAATCTCAAAAATTCCTTCCTTTGATGGTTCATGTTTTACTGTTAATGTTATACTGTTTCTGGTAATAGGCATTATAAACACGTGTATGACAACAATGACTACCTGGACTTGTTTCTCCTGTTACATATGCATATTTGCAGTAAAACCAGTACAGTTGAAGCAAGCAGGACTTGAATAATTTTGTCATTGTAAATCTTAAAAGTACGTTACAGTTGCACACTGGCAAAAGGCAATTTAATTCCAGCAGCAATATACAGTAAGTTTTTTTAAATAATCACTTTTGAAGGAAACTGCTTTAATTGGAGTTGTTTGTGTGAGAAAAGTAGAAAAGACATGATGAGACTTGTAAAGAAAGAGAGGAGAAAGACCTGAAGCCTAGAAAATGTGACCTGTGAGGAAAGATTGAACTTTTTTATGTGAAGGTGGTGAAACACTGGGATATATTGCCTAGGGAGCTTGTGTAGTTTCTGTCACTGAAGTTTTAAAAACCAGGTGACATAGATGTCTCTAAGAAATGACATGGGGATTGCTGAGCCTCCCTTGGGGCAGAGGGATGGATTAGATGACCTCTGAGATCTGTTCAGGCTTGTGATTCATTGCTGAGCTATGTTTTATCTTTATTGCCTTTTGCACCCCAGCTGTGGGAACCAGCTACCCAGGAGGTGTGGTGTCAGGAAAATGTATTATTTCAGCAACACCTTTAGAAGAACAGAGAAGAGAGGGGAGGCACAGTGTATGTAATGTGGGGAAGAAGATGGTTTGGACGGGAGAAACATGAGCCTTCATTACTTACAGGCAAAGTCTATTAGGGCAGATGGCAAGAAAATTGTGGACAGTGACTTGGGGGAAGGGATAAAGGAGACAAAAGGTTTGTGTGCTTTTGGGGGCAGCAAATGTCCTTCAGTCTGAGAATTCCTTTGACATTACCTGTGCTTAAGATTAATGGTAAAATTGACAGGACTACTGTGTGTGCTTTGCTGTTTCAGGACCTTGGGATCAGGTACACAGGATGTCATTCAGGACAGTGAGTTCACTGGATTCCTGGCAGGGGCAAAAAGTTGTGGGAAACAATGGTGCTGCTCCTTTGAGCAACTTCACTGTTAATTCAGCTAGTCTGTGTTTTACAGATGTAGGGACTGACACAAATAAGGAACAAAATTCACTATGCTTATCAAACTCTGTTAAGGGACGTGATTCATATCCATGAACCCAAATTTACCTGGTGTCAGAGAAGCCACCAGGCAGGTGACAACCTTTTTTTCTGCAGGTTGAATGCAGACATGTTTAGCATATCGATCCATCCCTGACATCTTATGAATTATCCCTGGTTTGGGAAGAAATAAAAATTTGCTTATGCTTTCTGTTTCCAGAGAGAGACAGGTTCCTCCTTTGCTGTAGGCCTGCAAATTCAGGTGAAGCCAGTGAAGGTGCACAGATGCAGTGGGGCAGAAGCTGACCTTCACTATCTAGTCGTTTATATGGCCAAATGGTGCAGATTGGTTCCATATGGCTTAACTTCTATTAAAAAGTTAATCATGTTAATGGTGTATTAACCTCCTCAAATGTGATATTTGAAGAATAATGAGAATTACCAGTGTAGTGTAAAACATATTGAATCATAACCATGTGAAACGTTTATTATAGAGAATGAAAAAAGACTCTCTTTTTTCTAATGATTTTAAAGGAAAATCCTCTGCTGATAATGAAAACAGATTTGGGGGGCTATTTTCTCCTGAACTGAAGAAATTATTATCTCGTTAATCAAAGTTAAGGGAAATTATCCATTTTCATCTACCAAGAAGAAATTTATTTATGAACTTGTCTTTCATAAACATCTCAAATATAATCTGAATGAGAGCTGACTGCCTGAGAGCATTGGATGAATATAGCAAACAGGTGCTGCTCTAGTGGCTCAGGCTCACCATCAGTCCAGTCTGTTTACTGATTTCTGAGAATGGCTGGTAACAAGCTTATTAAGAAAAGTGCAAGAGATAACTCTTCCTCTCTTAACCTCCAGCAACTCAGGATTTATGTTGTGAATATTGATAATTTTTATCTTTTTACAAAACTCACTTAGAAACAGTTTTAGAATGACCCTGGAAATTATTGCTCATTATTATTCTAGTCACTTGTGTTATTTATTTTTCTTTCTCAAGTCAAGTATGAGCAGAGGTAAACCTTGTTAAAGCATAACTTTCCCCCTTGTAAAACAGAATATAGTTATGTCTTTTTGTGCGCGGATTTGGTTTGTCTTTCATTCACAGTGCTATTCAGATGAATGTTGTGGGTAGCCTTGAAGATTTGGATTAATAAGGTTTATTCCATCCAAGTGATGTTGCTGACTTTGTAATCTTTATTCATGCAGCTTAGTTGGGAGAAGCCATGGAGGCAGGCCTAGAGCACGGCTGGTGCACTGGCTTGCACTGAAACCTGGACCTTTTGCTCACCCGCTTAAGCCTGCAGCTGGGTACGTGGTTCAGCGTGCAGGAAAATCAAACACTGGTACTACCTGAAGCTTGGATCTGCATAGGACAGACATTTAAGGCAACATCCACTATGGGCAGTGTGGGTCAGCAATTCATTCAGGCAAGCCTGGAAAAAGCAATGTAGATTTAGCCAAAGTGAATTACACTCTTAGCAACTCATATCACTATACAGTACCAGCTACATATTCAAAGTACTCCATAGATGTAATTTCTGTGTTCTGTCTGTTAGGCACTCACAATATCATCATCTCTATTTTACTTGCCAAATCCGCTTTCTGAAGAAATCACAATCAGAAGTAGGTTTAGGACAGTTGACCCTAGACTGGTACTTGAGAGTTTCTTAATTTTCTGTTCCCGGCATTCCCAGAGAGCAGGGACATGTTAGTGTTAGCTTCTTACTGCCTCCTCAAAAGACCTTCCTCTTCAAGGAAGATGTTAGTTTAAGACTGGCTGTAAGATCCTCCTAAGAGAGGACTTCAAGCCACTCAGAGATGCAGAACGTGCTTAAAAGACATGGAGTTAACTTGGTTTGGATCTCCGTTTAATGTCCTGCCTCCACATGACAGTTATTCACCAGTGTCACATGTACCCCGTCAAATGTTACCAAGTGTGACTAAACTGGGTTGCGATCTTCCCCATTTGCACAGGCATAAATCTCTAATGCTGGAGCGCTGGTTTTGGTGGGGTGCCCACAGAGACTGATGGCAACCTTGGCTCTCTTTGCATGCCTATATAAGGAACAAATGATCTCCCACTCACTAACTAAATAATAACTATGTATAGTTGCTGTGTAGTGTTAGAGGTCCTGGAGAATTGAATAAGATGTATTAACAAAGGAAAAGAATCATCAGGAGTATTAGCTACATGATAAACAAGCCAAGCTGATTCCATGACAGTAAGTACGCAGAGCCACAGAGGAACCTGGTTGTACCAATCTGGGGCTTTTCTCAGGTGCCAGCAGTGTCTGAGTGGCACAGCAGACCAGTTAGTTTCAGCAATTTCGTCTATATGCGATTTATTCATACATATATTATGATCTATAGATAAATATGGACTAGAAACATTGTAAACAGAAATTATATTTCACTATATAATTTCTATATGTAATAGATTTAGCTACATATAAACCTTAAAAATGTTAAGTTCAGGAGGTCAACAATACAGTGTATGTGTAAAACGCAGGCATAAAATGTGGTCTATGCAAGCCCTCTCTCTGTGCCAGATTTCTTTCTAATTGAAACTGACAATTCAAAAGCATTGAATAATGTAAAACTAAACAACACCGTGCAGGTAGAGTCAGTGTCATCATTCACCGGGGGAGCAGTTTATTTAGCATATGTATCATGGAAAGAAAACTGTACTTTGCAATATATTTTTTTTTCTATGTAAACCTCAGACATTTCAACAATGCATCATATATTTAAATGGTGAGTTTAGCCAATAACAGATGTCATTCTTACATCAGTTTAAAGGGTGAAACACAATACAATAACACTGAATATTTTATAATAGAAAAAGAACTGAGTATCTTTTATTACAGCCATAAAAAGGCAATCAATCATTACTGCTTATGTTGTGTTACTGCATCATTACTAGTTTCTGGATCTTTGAGACTTTCCTTCTACAGTTTGTTTCATCCACCATAGTAAGGCTTTGTATAGAGGAGCATATGCTGAGAGAAGGCAAGGTATTTGCTGGCTAATATCAGCGTAGTTGTTCTGCTCAGGGAATGGATGGTAGAGTAGGTAATAATCTCAGAAAAACAGTGGAAATTATTATGGGGGCTTTTGGTTTTTTAAACGAGAAAGGGTTTAAACAAGCCATATTGAGGCATTTTCTTCATCAGCTATTTCTGTAGTTCTTAGGTCAACACTAAGCTTGCCTTTACTAATGAACATGATCTATATTAGTGGTTCCTGGTGCAAGTTCCCCAGTTCTTTAGCAAGAACAAAAAACCACCTAGCAAGGCAGCCTTATACATGGTAAGAGAGTTCCTTTTCTCAGGAACGCTTCCTTGCTGAAAAACTATTGCACCTCTTATTTCTATTGCTTAATTGCAAATGAGAGCAGACTGTATTTTGCCAGTGCAAATACAGGTAATAAAAATGTACATTTAAGAGACTCAAGTCCTAATAAAATCTTTCAGCACAACATGTCATGCAGTTCAGTGACTTTTGTGAAGTACTAATATGACAGGGGTTTGTGAACTGTATTGTTAAATATAGCGGTGCTTTTCCTTTCATAATTACTGATTCATCTGTTTGAAAAAGAAAAGAAGACAGTAACATCTGTGTGTAATATAATGACATTGGTGTGTGTTTTACTTATGGCAGAGTACAGAAGAAAACAAAGGTCTGATACTGATTTATTATCCTCTAGTTCCAGTTCAACTCAAGTGTGAATAGAACTTACTTGTCACCTTAATTCTTCCCTTTGTAGTACTTCTGTTGTTCATGTGACTCAGGTGTTGGAAGTAGTTGATGGCTGTGCAAAATAACACCATTTGCATAAATGCTGAGGTTAAATACTGCCCTGTGATAGTACTGGTTACATTAAAGACAGCCATAGCATGCTCTGCCTGTTAGGCCAGTTTCTAGTAAAAAATAAACATCATCAGTGTTTGGTTAAAAATAAATCATTGCTTATTTTCTTTTCTCTCTGTTTTTAATGGATCCATATTATTTCTCCGTATTCTAAGACTTTAAATGAGTATTTCAAATAGAATAAAAGTAGTTCTCAAGCAGTGACCTTTTCACCAATTTTCAATAATTTATTTCTAAACTTTTATCCAGTCAATACAACCTCATGTTCTATTAACATTGAGAGGTTTCAATTTACGATAGAAGTTGGCACAAGGTCTTTAGTAAATTTTTCCAGGGTTTTCAAATGTATAGCTGTAAATGAGGCTCTGCCTGTCATTATTTCATAAATAATTTCTGATAGAATGTCTTTATTTCTACATTATGATATGATAAAAAGAAAAATTCAACTAAAAATTCAGTAATAATAATTAATTACTAAAATTCAACAAATAGGCACAGTGGACTGGGAAACGCAGGGCAAAATTGGCTACCAAGGTAGCACAAAAGACTCTTGTATTACATGTTAATTTTGACACCCTGCTTGATTTGATGTTTTTCATTTCTGCACGCAGAAATGTGATACAGAAATAACGAGTACAAGACGAAGTCAGATTTGTATTCTGTAGTCTTCTTTTGAATGGAATATTTAGGTCAAGTATATTCTCTTTAATCAGCAGCGAAGCTCAAAGCAGAATTCACGTAGGCAGTGTCTTTGAAAGAGGGAGCTGTGTATTATTACATGTCTTATAGAAATCCTAGAACACCTGATGCTCAAGTAATGGCCGTATGGATGGTGGTGCTTCTCGTCGGTGGGGTGCAATGTGAATATGATTTTGTGCATGTTGCGTGCACTTGTCCTTTTTTAAATATGTTACACTCACAGAAGTCTTGTGGATGACTGCTAGTATATGTTTTCTGGTGTGCCTGTATTGCCTACAGTTGCTATGCCTGAAATGTGAATCTAGAAGCATTAGTATGGCCATGCAGAAGTTTCAGCATGGGGAGATGGGACAGTATGAGCTTGTATGTAGGGCACTGTAAGTTTTTCAAGTCCTTGATGATTCACAGGCTATTTTGGTCTATGTATGTCAGTGTTTGCTAAACAAGGAAGTGAGACTTGGTTTGTGACTGGAGCAAAGATTTCTTTATACTGTGGTGTGAGAAGCAGTGTCCTTGCATTTCTGATTTTCCCCTGTGGCTGTGATGAGATGCATTTTCTCTGAAAAATGGATTACTTGGATTTTATTTTCCAGGGTTAGGTACGTACTTAATTGTTGGATTCAACATTTCAGGAAAATGGGTCATATAGACTACAGGCCTTTTGTGACACTATGTAAGTGTTAAAAAGTTGCTAGATTAAAAACTGATAATGAATTGCATCTGTTAGTAGTAAGGATATTGCCAATCGACCAATTGTATTAAACCTTTGTGACTGACCACCTACAAGACCAAGTGAAGATTTTTAGTTGCTTAAACTTTGAGCTGCCCTGCAGAAATTAATGCAGAATATGATTTGTACAGAGCAGAAACAGTTGTTTGTTGTGTTGATCTTTCCCAGTTTTTTTGTTAGGTTGAAATACTGAGAATGTTTATTTTAGTATTTTGTACCTTCAAATTAATTTCAGGGTATTTTAGATTTGGGGTTTGGTTTGAAACTGCTTGTGGATGCAGTTATTGGCAGCAAGTAGGTTGCTGTGAGCAGTGCTGACTTCTGCAAGTGTGAAGTTGCCGTTTGTCATCAGGGTCCCATTGTTGCTCTATGCAAACTGTGAAATGCGTGCCAGAAATGTTAATGTTTCGGTCAGTGTGGTGAAGACTTACATAGTAGTGATGCTTACTGTAATGCCTCTTCAAAACCACCTTTTTATGAGGCTTTTGTAATACTTATGCACAGTAGAAAGAACGGGAAAAATATGAGCTATGAGTATATTGGAAAAATGTTTGATAGTTGTCCTGTATGCACCTCAGAAATGGTAGTAATAGTAGTAATGTTAAATCTGAAAGTGGAAAGCTTTGGTGCTTCTGCACTATAAATAATTACTAACAAAGGAGATTGCCAGCGTGGAGAATTGTTTGCAGAGGGATTAATTTCTGATTGTTAAGTGTAAGTATATTTAGACAGAAAACGATTTTTGTTCTTGAAAGCCAAGAACTTGGTGTAAATTGGAGGAATTAGTGATTCGGACTCCACAGAGCAAACATCAGCCAGGTTATTACAGATGAGACTTAATAGATGTAGTTATATTGAGGCTAGGATAGGAAGCTGTTTCTTTATTTTACTTTGTAATGACTGAATTCAGTCATTATGGCTGGCATATTATTGTTAGCAATTGAATTTACACAGGTTTTTGTTTTGGTTTTTTTTCAAATATGCAGTTTGGCAGAGTTTCCTGTCCTGAAATGTTGCAAATGCTTCTAAGCTCTTAATGTTCCTCTTGCTGAGTCACCTCTGATCCAGAAATCTCCATTCATAAATTTATTTGTGCATATGAGCATATACATTCATGGATCTTCATTGTCCAAGACAATAATGCATCCAGTAAGTCTTCTGAAATTTTAAGACTAAATAGAAAACCTTATCTGAATTTTGCCAAGATTTGAAATGTAAGTTTCTATGTTAAAAACACTTACCTTTAGAACTGCCACTAACCATTTTGACTGGCTTTAAATCTGATTTCTGTAATGTATTCATCTGTCAGCTACCATTTCTAAAATGTTGTTTCATTCTGCAGCTTGACAGATATAGAGTAATTTATGAGAGCATACTGGCTCTGTAGTTTCACATGCTTTGAAAGATCTGTATCATAGGTTAATGGGGTCAGTATTTGAATTAACAAGTTCATAACTGAAGTTGCCTAAAATATATAGAATCATAGAATAGTTTGTGTTGGAAAGGACCTTTAAAGGTCATCTAGTCCAACCCTCCTGCAATGAGCAGGGACTTCTTCAACTAGATCAGGTTGCTCAGGGCCCCATCCAACCTGACCTTGAATGTTTCCAGGTATGGGGCATCTACTACCTCACTGGGCAACCTGTGCTTCAAAACCCTCATTGTAAAAAAATTTTTCTTTGTATCTAGCCTAAAAGCATCCTCCTTTAGCTTAAAACCATTCCCCCTTGTCCTATTGCAACAGGCCCTACCTAAAGTCTGTCTGCATCTTTCTTAAAAGCCCCCTTTAAGTAATGAAGGGCCGCAATAAGGTCTCCCTGGAGCCTTCTCTTCTCCAGGCTGAACAACCCCAACTCTCTCAGCCTGTTATTATAGCAGAGGTGTTCTATCCCTCTGGCCCTCCTCTGGACCCACTCTAACAGGTCCATGTCCTTCCTGTGCTGAGGGCTCCAGAGCTGGATGCAGTACTCCAGGTGGGGTCTCAGGAGAGTGGAGTAGAGGGGCAGAATCACCTCCCTTGACCTGCTGGCCACGCTTCTTTTGATGCAGCCCAGGATACAGTTGGCTTTCATCCACCAGTACCCCCAAGTCCTTCTCCGCAGGGCTGCTCTAAATCCTTTCAGCCTGTATTGATACTGGGGTTGCCCTGACCACAGGTGCAGGACCCTGCCCTTGGCCTTGTTGATCCTCATGAGGGTTCACATGGGCCCAGTTCTTGAGCCTGTCAGAGTCCTTCTGGATGGCATCCCGTCCCTCCCGTGCGTCAACCATACCACTCAGCTTGGTGCTATTATTGTGATAGGTATGCTCTGTCACAGTAATAGAATCCAAATAAGTGAGCTTGAGGAGAGGAATAAAGGAACTTATCAGAGTCTGCTTTCAAAACTGAACAATGAAAGCACTCCTGTTCTTTGCCTTTTTCAGTTTTGAAATGCAGTCCAGAAATGGTGACTCCAAAATTTGGGGCTTTTTTGTTTAAGTGAAACCCTGTAGGAGTTTGCAAGGCAAGAACTGCTAATTAGTTAAATACCTGCATCCAAAATAAATAAAAGGTAGCTAGGTGAATTTTGACTACACGTGACAAGAAGTGATACCTAAACATTTTAACAAGGACCTAATCTCATGGATGGAACCTGATGCTAGAAGTGCAACACAGTTCTAACCAACTTGAGCACAGTTCTTTCACCTAAAAAAGATCTTCACCGTTTTGCTTATCCTGGACAAGGAATTTGGGGAAGGCTTGGGCTTTAGCTTGGCAAGTGGTGATTCTCATGAGTTTATGTAAAGAGTCATTGTTTTTTCTGTTCCTTGTTCTGTGGCCCACTGAGAAACCTTCTGATGGAGCACAGGAGGATTTTCCTGTAAGGGTTTTCATTTTATTTTTCAAAAACTGCTTTTACTGATGGAAGGATGAACAGTTTATTGACAAAGTGCAATAGTAGCATGTAGGGCAGAAACAGAGATGAGGCAAAGCACCTGTTCATCCTAATAGCTCTTAAAAGCAATAACCAAACAGTTCCCTGAAGCTTTTATCCAATTCAGAATCCCCAGAGCCCCTCTTCAAATCTGGGGCTACCCAGATCATATCCGTGCATAGTCCATTTCTTCTTTTGAAGATAGCTGCTTTAAAAACTGCCCACTCTTGATGTTGCGTTTCTGTAAAATAACCGATTGTTCTGGGGCCAGCTTGTTACTGCAGTTCTGTGAGTGAGTCTCAGTGAAGATGCGTTCTGTCCTCCCCCTCTGTATATACTTTCTCTGTATAAAAAGAGAGGACAAAAAAATTATTTTGAAAGTTTTATTAGCTTGTGTGTCAGAGATAGAGACTTTCTGTGTTGCAGACAAAGTTAACATAGAAGAAGAATACTTTGGAAAATCAGTAATAAGCTTGCAGATTCTGTCTATGCTCCATTTACTGCTCTTTTTCCTGCTTGCAGTGTGTCACAGTGGTGGTGACTTCACCATCCTCTCAATGCACCCCTGAATTGCTGCTGCTGCCAGCCCTTTGTGTGACCACATTGGAAATGTATCAGTCGCATTTTTTATGCTTAATATTTCTTCTAAAGATTAAGTCTTTAATGATGTTACAAAAAAAGCAGGGGTGAACACCAGCTCTCCACTGCTGTAGTTGGTCTATTAGCAGCAACCAAGCCTACTAGAGTATTCAGATAATTTAAAGCTCTCTAGGTCCATCTGTACCCTATGTAGTTGTCCCACATTTATTTCTTCTACCACTGTTTCTAGGTGAGGTGAATTTCATCATACCAGTGTTTTTGGAAAGTCTCAGTTTACCATCATAACTACTCATGCCTGTATCATACATTTACCACAATAAATGTGATATAAGACATGAGCTATAGTTGCTCTGTGTTTTAACTCACAGGTAGCTGTTGTTTTCCGGAATCTGAATCTCAGATACATACCACACTTGAAGAGGGTGAAGGATATGCTGATCAGTTCTTATAGTTCAAAAATTTGGGCTGAATCTAAAATACATCTGTTCTTCTAGGTGTCTGACATATGGTCAAGACTGGAAATTATACAAGAGAGTATGGATATTTTGGGACTAAATATTTCACAAGAATAATTTACATTTTGCCCTGGTTCACATAGCCTTCTACCCAGCCAACAGATACTTTCCTAAACCTAATGGTCTGCCTTGAAGTCCTCTTTCATGTGCTTCTGGTATGTGTCTTCATGCTGCTAAAGTTCCTTTGATCTCCTTTTGGCCACTTTCCAGACCA
This sequence comes from Rhinoptilus africanus, assembly GCA_013400135.1. Taxonomy (NCBI): domain Eukaryota; kingdom Metazoa; phylum Chordata; class Aves; order Charadriiformes; family Glareolidae; genus Rhinoptilus; species Rhinoptilus africanus. The sequence continues at coordinate 331,102 of VXBO01002656.1, read as the reverse complement.
TCTTTTAATTCCTTTTGTGAAATTTCCATACCAGCTTTAATTCCTGCCAGAAGGCAACTGTTCCATCTCTGTTCAAGCAGGGCCCCAAAGCTTTAAATTCTTAACATGTCTCTTTCTGGAAGTAATACTCCCTACTCAGACTTTGGAGAAGTCAGGAATATGTAGATCCAAGCAGTGCTGGGAAGAGAAATAAGGAGACGGAAATACAGTCATTCCTTCCTTGACTGCAATTGTTCTCTTTCCGTCTGCTGCTTGACTTGATTGTAGTGATACTTGGCTTTTATCTGCCATACTTGCTGCTCTTCAAGCTCCAGAAATCTTTACTGAAAATAATGGAAATCCAGCCAGAACCATGACTCATTTGGCACTCTTTGCCAAGTTCGTTCTACTCTTTGTACTTACATCCATTGAATCTTGTGAGCGCAAGACCTGGGATTGCCACCCAGTACTATTCTTTTACTGTCATAAAAGGATGCAGATGTGACTCAAAATCATTTTGGTCTTGGAGTGATTGGTTAATCTGTATATGACCCTCAGGGGCAAGGGGAGGGTGATTTTGAACTTCTACATTGTTCAAAAGGAATTTCTGACTTTGTAAGGAGGGCTGGCAGGTTTCCTAGTTAAATAGGTTAGTATCAACACACTTGTCTGAAGGTGGGGTCAGGATTTTACCTTATTATCATAAGGGAAAAGCTACTGGTGTTTCCTTTTCTGGGTTTACCACTCTACTGTAGAACTGGAAGTGACTGGAAATTATGGAAGTTGTATGAAGATTAATTTTTTTTAAAATTCAGTTTTATTTTTTCTACTCTGGTAGGTTTTTAAAAAACTGGAATACACTACTTATTTTTGTTAGGACATTAAGATCCGTGTTTCCATCAAGCAGCAACAATTTCTTCTTTAAAATATTTGCAGGTTGTTACAACCTTTATGTGATTGTGATTTAGTATCCAATGAAGTCTATTCAGAACCTGCCACTGGCTCCAGTGGGATTGGATCAGGGTGTGTGGCTTTGCATAGCTGTATTCTATGTATGTATTGTAAGTCCCTAAGTATGTATGTCTGTATATGCAAACCCCATATTTTGTTTGTGCTTTGGCAGTCCTGATTTTAGTCTCTACACCTGTTTTTTTTCTAATGACTGTACAATAACCTTAGTTACTTTTGTCTTCAGTGCTACAATAGATGCGTTCTGGAGATGTAGTGTATAATCCCTGATACTGCAAGTTTTTTTGAAGAGGTTATCTAATTTAGTGCAAGAATGGATAAAGTAATAGTTTACCGAAAACCTTTCTGGGAATCTCAGTGCGCTGAATCTTCAGAGATTTAATGCCATTACTGGTTTTGTTCTTTAGGACAAAAAAAGGTAAAAGGTGGAAATTTGGCCTAACTTCACTGTATTCAGAAATCTTAGATTCTACAAAGCTTAGATTTTTCTACATACTGTCAGGAAATGTAAGTACATTCTGCAGTTTCACAAGAAAAAAGTCCTGGGAGTTCAAATAATGTGGATTTGTTAAAGGAGTTAGTTAATTTTCATAGGGTTTACTGCATTCCTGTTCACCAGCAAACTGTATGTTTAGCCTATCAAGAACTTATTCTTTAGCCAAAAGAACAGATTTTCCGTAGTTGTTATAACCATTTAGAATTCTTATTTTGTTTCTTTGCATAATGGGTTAGGAAATCTATTTGGAAATTCTCCTGCATATTATAATTTGTTAAATTTACGGTATCATTTAAGTTATCCTGTTAAATACTGTGACCCTAATACTACCTTTGCAAGTTTCCTTAGGAGCTTAATATATTCAAATTTATAATAAAAAATGCATACAAGCGCATTTCTTTTTCTTTGATTTTTTTGCCTACTCCTTCTATATGATTTATCCTTGCTGTACATTGTTTTCTTTTAAATAATCTTATGTCTTTGCTTGAAGAAAAGCTACTGTCCAGATTATCTCTTTGAGGTAATGTTGCTTCGGGCTACTTTTTAACTTTCTGAAATGCAAAGTAATTGTAGTTCAGGTTTTAATTGTATGTCTTTTTCTTCTTTTCAAGATTATACTGCCTGGACACATTATCAGTTTGTTATTTAAAGGGCTGATAAATGTGTCTAAATTATTAATTTATGTTGCAGTAGAATTCAAATTAATGCTAACCAGAAGGTCTTTCAACGGATGAGTAGAACGAAAGGTATAATTAAATCTCTGAAAAAAAATTACAGGATATTTTGTGAATGTGAGTAACATAGTTTCAGCCCTTAAATAAATTTCTTTGTTACAGATTTTTTTCAGGGCTATCTCTACTAGAACTACAAAAGTACACGTCTTAACAAAACAGTAATTCTTTCCCTTGATCTGCCCATTCGGGTGCTTCTGGGTTTGTGCTTATTTGGTAGGTTCTTATTGTCCCCCTAAATTATGCTTTTACAGCTTCCAGAAAGTTCATATTGTGGTAGTATCATAATGACACAATGGGTTTTTTTGAGCTATATGCGGAACACTTAGGTAAATACTTTTTCTTAAACTGCTGAGGAGTCTCCCTGCAGTTGGTGATTACTGTGAAGAGCATTCCAGAGTGCGTTGGTTGTGGCATAGCCTCAAAGATTAACCCACTATCAAGGAGTAGACTATGGCTGAAGAATTGTCACAGTTGCATTGTTGGGACTAAAAATTGTGACCTAAATGCAGAAATAGTCACTTAGGATCATAAATCGTTTAGGTTGGATAAGTTCTTTAAGATGATCAGGTCCAACTATTAACCTAACACTGCCAAGTCCCACTAAACCATGTCCCTAACCACCACATCTACATGTGTTTCAAATATCTCCAGGATTGGTGACTCAAGCACTTCTCTGTGCGGGCAGTTCCAATGCTTGATAACCCTTTCAGTGAAAGACTTTTTCCTAATATCCAGTCTACACCTCCCCTGGTGCAACTTGAGGCTGTTTCCTCTCATCCTATCACTTGTTGCTTGGGAGAAGGGATTCACACCCACCTGGCTACAACCTCCTTTGAGGTAGTTGTAGAGAGTAATAAGCCTCCTTTTCTCCAGGCTAAACAACCCCAGCTCCCTCAGTCTATGCAAAAGTCCTAAGCACCTGACCAACTTGGTAGGTGCTTAAGACTTTGCTGGATTTTGTCCAATTTTTCCACTTCAGCTAGAGGGGATTAGAAACTGGACAGTGTTCAAAGTGTACCCTCATCGGGGATGACTGGACAGTGATTTCCCTCTTCTGCTGGCCACATTGTTCCTGGTGTTAGCCCAGCATGTGGTTTGCTGCCGTGAGCCCACTGTTAGGCTCATATTCAGCCTAGCGTCCAGATGGTCTCAGGTCCTTTCCAGCCAGGCTCCTATGTTGCCAGTTGCTTTTCAGCCAGATGCGTGGAGCTTTTCTGCCCCAAGTGCAGAATTTTGCACTTCTTGTTGAACATCCTGAAGTTTCTCAGGGTCCATCTAGGTCCTCAGAGATGGCTTTTTTATTTTATTTTATTTTATTTTTTATTTATAGCCATTTCTTGTCTTCCTTTAGTTTGTAACAGAGATGTGAAGCACTGAGTTTGTATTGTTAGTTATATCACTAGGGATGTTTTTAGATTGGCAATGTCTTGCAGTCCACAGTGCATAGTGAATATACACTAAGCTGGGATGGCGCCAAAGTGAATTTTCTGTGTGTTCGTTCACGAATCAATGAAATTTTTTGGCTACTGCCAGCTGAAAAGATTGTTTGAAACATGCCAAAGAGCCTTAGACATTTCTGCTTCATGAAAGACTAGTTGATGCTTTTCTTAGTGAGAAAGATGGCATTTTTATCTAATACCTCGAATAGCAACAGTGGGAATTGCATTTAGAGTGCAGTGGACTTGAAAGAAATCAATATTCTTTTTAGCTTGTGTAAAAAAAAAATAAAAATCATAGGTTCTTAGCAAAGCCATAGTGTATAGTATATTGAAACTATCATTATTCCTTTTTCTGTAGAGACTATCCGTGAAAGTTCAGGTACTAGCAACATAATTTCTGGATGCTGGAATGTCAGTATAGGCTCCCTCACAGTAATGACTAACGTGATTCAGCTGTAGGTACAAAGTGTCAGGCTCATTTTTCTTCACCAGCTATACGTTGGCTGGGGGGACCCAGGTGGGACTACTGTCCACAGTGGTACTGTCCTCGCACACATGCAGGAAAGGGGAAAGGTTTGTTCAGCCACCACCTGAAAGTTGTCACTGGGTGAAAAATGGAGATGAGGAATCCACTGCTGCAGCTGTAGATCCGTGGATTCATTCATCTAAAGTGCACACAATGGGCTTCTCACCGTTTCCTTTTTTCTAGTCATGGAGACTGAAAGGTAGGTTCTCTTAATTTACCGAAGGGAAAATGAGCTGTAGAAAAAACAATAATTTCTATAGGACTCACAGGAAAATTTCTGGTGTTTCTGAGAACTAAGTCCAGGAGCCATATTACAGTCCTTACGAACACAATAGATCCTGCCCAAAATATATACAAGGAAGAAGAGGGGATATTCTAGGCTGGATATGGTGGCAGGACGTGAGTTCATCCTAAAAATATCATGTGCTTTCTGTCTTGTAAGAACTTTCTGGTCTCTGGAACATGTCTCTTTATCCTGTGGCAAAATTGTTTATTTTTTATTCCACAAACTACTCTACCAGACAGTGAAAGTGATTCTACCTTTTAGAAACATCCCATACGGTTAAAGTGCCTTTTGAAGTGCATGGGATACATAGGTCAACACAGATTGTAGGGGAGGCTTAAGAACAATAGTTAACTTGTGAGAAAATCAGGAGGATGTAAGCAAAGGAAAGGCTCTTTGAAGCATTTAATGCATAAGGTATTTGTTTTTGAACACCTAAGGCTTGTTTTTGAAACAAATGTAGGTTACCCTAAATGTGTGAAAAGATTGGCATTTGGTGTTTTTGTACATTACTGAAGCAAACAAACAAAAATTGTTACTGTAACAGCTACATTATCTAGGTATCATGGTATTTTGGGGGCAGCTTTTTATGACTCTGAGAGGGGTTTAGACAGTATGTAAAACCTAAGGTCATCAGGGTTCCATTATGATTTTGGTTCTTTCTGATACTTCTGGTGTTTGCCACATAAGGAAAAGGAGCAGATTAAAATTCCTGGTAGTGCTTAGAATAATCACTGTCTTAGAAAGTGAACAGAACATCTATCTGTAGTGCTCAGGACAGAATTAATCATTGGCATATTTCTTTGAGCCAACCTTCTGTATCTTAATTTATATTTACATACTGGATTTATTAAATGTGGTATTATATATGTGACCAATTGATATTACTCTCTCAGAGATACCTCATCCAAATATCTTGGCCGAAGTCTGTTTATAATCATAGTCCATGGACAGCCATAATCATAATCCAAGGTAGAAGATATTCCGAGAGACAAACTGTTTTGTTGCTCTGAAGTGGTTAGTATGTTGGAAACTGGGAACTTTGTGAAGAGAAAAGCAGTATGCAGTGGCAAATAAACATATAAAAATAAAAACTAAGAAAACGCCTTGTCAGGCATCTTTGTTCATGAAGTGGGTGATGTATAAATCTGTTTTGCCCAAGTAAGAAGTGAACAATTCGATTTACTCCTACATTTACTCTTCAGCATATTTGAAAGATTGAGCTTAAGTAAATGGTATAATAAAAGCTGGGTTTGTTGTTTGCTTGTGTTTGGGTTTTTTTCTCCCTAATAGAGTTCCTCTGCCATATTTTTATAATCATCATTTTCTTGGCTTGCTTTCCATGCTTTTCAGCAGTTCTGAATTATATATAGACCTCACATGTTTAGGCTTTGTCTTGCCTCTCAATTCACTTGCAAGATTAACATTGCTGTTGACCAAAGTTAAGCAATGAAGGCTGATGTTTCCAATTAATTATTGGAAATTGTTCCTGCCTGTGAACATCAGTATTCAGTGCACACTCCTGCCAGAGTGAAATGGTTGGTCATTAGCTTCCAGTTCTCTGTGTCTAAACTTGACATTTCCTCCAACAAAAAACATCATGGTACTCCTGAAAGATATACAGAGATCACTCGTGGAAGCAAACACACTTGTTTTAATAAGGCTATAGAGAACTGCTTTTGAAATTATAAAACATTGCATTCATCACCACACTCAAAAGAATGATTTATTCACATATTTCAGACAGAGGTGTTTTGTCTCTGTCTGTCTAATGGACTGCACTTTGGTGTACACAAATCATTTGTATGTGTTGCACTAAAAACTGGTGACTAGAAACCGTGTCCTTGCTGGAAACCATAAGGATAGTGGAAAGTTTCCTTTTTTCCTTTAAAAGTTGGCTTTGTTAGGATCGATTCTTTTGGTAACCCTATTTAGATAATGTGGAGGTAAAATAAAATGCCTCTATGGAATGGATGGGACAGGAGAAACAAACAAACTGGTTCTCTGTTAGGTAATTCATATAGTAATGGTTTCTATAAAGGAAATGTGTAAAGAGCAAACTAAAAAACTTGCCATTTTGAAAGGGAGGTAGAAGGGAGAGAATTACCCAATGGGAAGTACTTGTTCATGTCAGACTCGAGAGGTTAACTTAAACATGATTTCTTTATTTAAACTGTCTAGTTAAGTTGATTCTCAATGGCCATATCCCAGCTTGCTATATAGGTAACTAGCAAGAGCATCATCAACTCATGAACCAAAGAATCCAGCTTGCTGGCCGGGCAAACAAATGGAGCTCCACGGAAGATGTGAAAGTAACCCAAATACTTCAGCAGAAAATGGGGTTTCTTCACCACACCCCAAAATGTACTCACTTGAAGCAGGCACTGTCAAATTCATTTCTTTTTCCTTCACTTGTAGTGTGGAAGGTGCTGACTGACAGCCCTGGAAATTAAGTCCTCTATTTCTCCACAGGACAGGTATAGCAAGGGCAGCAGCAATGCAAGCTTCCCCACATTGTCCTGCCAATGTTCCTCAACCCAGTTCTGAAGAGGTCACTTCTGGAGGTGAGTGGGTGGAAGAGTCTCTGTCCATGCAGTTATAGCTGCCAGGCAGCGGTTCTTGCAGGACAGGCTGTTGGACGGAGACTGCCCCCTTGTCTTGAATGAACTACCAGTCTTTAACAGATAATCACTTTATGTATCGTAAAGCGGCGTGGGCTGGATTCGTTGAGGTTGCATTTTTCTGCCTGACTGCTGTCACATTTTGATATTTTGTTGTGGTTGGATGGCACCTTTGCATTTTTTTTTCTTTTTGCACTGTTTTGTTTTCAGAGACTTTGTCAATGCTTTATGTACACGTCTACAAAGTAGCATGCGAATAACTGAATGCCGTCTGGTTGTAAATGTGATCCAGAAAAGCAGATACTGGTGGCAGCCATGTGTGCCAGAGGAGCTTTAGAGCACTAGACCAGGAGGCATGCTTTGAAATGCACCAAAAATTGATAAGCAAGTGAATGTTGGTTTCCAGTATCTAAATGAATTATTAGATTTCTGTTGTAAAGCCGTATCTTAACATTTTCTCTTTTCATAATTACTATGTAATTTAGATATTAACACCAATTAAGCTGGTAAACTAATGTTCTTTTTTTAGATTATTTTACAATTAATGAAATCTGCCTATCTACAGTTAGACATGCAAAATTCTACACTATATGAAAGTAATGGATATGTATTGTGGTGACAATAGATAGTTGTCATCTAAACCAGATGATGGGTGCTAAATTATGTGAGAGGGATTAATATGACTAATGCCAGTTTTCAGAACAAAAATAATGACTGCTCACAAGTTTGGCAAATGAATTCTCATACACATGCCTGGATTTATTTAAGTACAACACACGTTGAATACGGTGAGAAGCATTCTGTTTTCAGCCAAATTTACATCTCTTAAATACAGAAATACAATTAAGAAAAAGGAAACAAAGGCTTAGCAAGGCTGTTAGGTAGGTCATGATGAATTACTTCTGTAGCTTCAGATGCTGTGTGAAGGATTTGCAAGTCATTTGTAGCTGAGGCCCATAAGTCTGTTTAACTCTGCATCTATGGCTGTTTGTAAACAGGTATGATAACAAGACAACATAGCCCAATTCAATAATTGCATAAATTTAGCATTATTCCTGACTGTTTCCACAAGATCTAGAATAAGAAGAGTTACTTTTCCTAACCAGAATAGAATTCCTGAAGGCATTTCTTGCCGTCTTTACTTTAAAGGATATGAATCAGAATAGTATTCATTCCATATACAGCTAAAACAGTTCCAGACTTCTTTTTTTGTCAGGGTAGCAGGAGACAGACAATTTGGGTCATAATTAAAATGAGTGATAGAATCCTGCTGGGAAGTAATTTGGGACTGATCCATAAATTCATTTTAAGTAAAGAACAGTTTGAGGATCCATATCGTGACATGGCATTAGGTAGGATAATATTAGGCATATTTGCTAATAAATCACCTTACTTAATGTTTGTATGGTGCCAATAAGTCACGTGGATTTGATTTTTCAGCTCTTTTGACTGCAGTGCAGATTGCTCACCTCTTACTGTCGCTGAGCAAGCCATAGAGAGGTCCAGAGTTGGCCCCCACACACCTGTCGCACTGGGTCCAGAATTTCAGCTCAAACCTACCTCTTTGTCACACAGACCTTTGAAGATAACTATATACCTTACCACAGTTAAACCTTTTTTTATAATAGACTTTATTTTAAATTCAAATACAAAAATGCAGTTAAATCACTGTCGGTACAAACACAAAAGAATGGTCAGAGACCATTTTCTTCATACTGTATTTTATTTATGTCGCATTCATCTTTCTGTCTCTGTGTGTGCTTTCTGTGAATTCTAATTAATAGAGAGTCTGATTTTTCTGTGTATTTAGATTGAATAATGGTGATCTAAAGGAGCATACCTATAAAACAATGTAGTTCCAGAGCAGGATAATACTCATAACCTTGATGCTGGGGTCCTAACTTGTGTGAGTAATTCTGTTGATTCCACTATGACTGGTCACATGAGAAAAGGCTTCAGCATTAGATTCATAGTTATAGATCCCTATCTTAACAGCTTCAGTTTTACCACATTTTCTTTACCTCCAATTATATCCTAGTGATTGTGTATCCTCACTATTTATGTCCAAGGACTGGGAGTAGAGGAAAGTTAAAACCAGTCCTTGGAGACGGTATATAAATCTCTTTCCTTAATTGCAGTGAGTTGGTTTGAGGCTTCAGGCTCAATTCACAAACCCATTTTTCTCACCAGCCACTAGATAACAGCAGTGTTTAAGGGATTATCCAGAATTTTGGGTCAAGTGTTAGAGGTTGCAAACAAGTGTTGGAAGTTTCAAACAAGGAATAGGCAGGTCTTTTTAGGCTTGCATTGAATAATGTGTGGACTGTGCTGGGTCACAGTTGGGAAACCCCCATGCTAAAATGTTTTTTGTTTCTCTTTTGTCTTTCTATCTGTGAAGGTAAAATAGATCTGTATTTATATGTAGGTGGTCCAGAAGAGACTTAGCTTATTGCCAGTCATCTGAAGGTATCTCTTGAAAAGTGTTTCCGTAGCAGGTTTGGAGCTAGGGTAGAGTACGTCAGGCCACGTGTGATGATCTGTAAGGAACTGTGTAATGTTAGATTGTTCAAAAGGAAGCATTTATTTGATGCACTTAAAAATATTTAATGTGTCAGCACTGAACTTCTAAAAATAAATGACTGAGAAGCAGCAGAAGGAAATTCCTTCTAATCAAAACTTTGTCACTGGCGTCTGTATGTAAAAAGGAGACTGACGTACCAGAGCTGTCGAAAATGAAAACTCATTGCTCAGATACCAGGCTGTGCCGCTGATCTCATAGATTGACCAGGTAGTTATCATAGGTTCTTAACATGTTACCGTTTAGTAAGAACAAACTTGTCACCTGTCTCTCCAGGTTTCATGAAGGACAAGTTTTTACACTCCATTCATCTCTATATCGGCAGGTTTAGTCCAGCCAAGTTCATTAGTGACCAGTATATTATTATCAATCAACAGCTGTATAACAACCTATATGAAAAATGGTTGTTTATTTTTTAATTGAGTTTCTGGTAGTCTGCAGCAATACTATGGCATCTGTAAAGGTTCAGGTGTTGGCACACATGGAACTCATTGCAGGATCATTACCAATCATGTGAATTCTTACAAGGCAGGAAATGCATTTTTCTGTTTGCACACAGATACTCAACCCCTCCTGAGACTTTGGATACTCCTGTAATGCAGATAATAAGGAAATATGTATTTACAGCAGTCTGTGCAAGGAACAAACTAGGAAATAGTCCAACAAATCCCACAATAAAAATTTCAACCACTTAACTATTTTCTTTTGAGAGCCTAGGACATCGATGCCTATTGAAATTGCTTTTGAGATTGTCACTTTTAATCTTGTAGCAAACTATTTGAACTCAGGTGTTGAAAGCAGTTTAACAGACTAAATCCTGCAAGCACAAGGTGAGATATGCACACCAAAAATGAAAAGGTGATTATGAGAATACCATCTAATTAGCATCATCACAAATGCAATACGGGTACCTGTCATCTTCTGCATTCCGTAAAAACCTGACTCACAAATGAGCTGAGTTTTCATAGAAGTCAAACTCTCAGATCAGCCATGAAACTCCATGTAAAGTGTTTTTGGTTTTGTCATTCTATTCCTAGGAAGACTAGTGAGACTTAACAGCTGAGGAGTATTGAGGTTAATGGAATCTAAACTTTCAGTAGATTTTTTTTCTACTTTAGTATGCAGCAAATTAAAAGTTAACAGAATAAATACTGAGACTCTAGAATTGTGAGATTTTCTGTAAAACTGTAGAGCATAGCCATTTAGCATCACCTTACTCCTCGGCCAGTGCCATAGAGGCAGAAAATCCTCATCATGCCAGGAGCACGCAGAGCCATGCTTTCAGGAGAAATAGCAAAGGAAGAGGAGAAAAAAAAATAGCGCCTTATGAGTATTCTTGAGAAAGCATGATACACAGTCAACTCTGGCAGTATGTGCTGCATCTGCTTCCACACAGAGCAGAACACAGCAGCTATTGCCCTTCTATACAAGCTGATGCCTTCAAGGGTGCATTTTACAGAAAAACAAAATTGTGAAGGTGGGAATGGGTACACATAACAGGAAAGGCTAAGCCAATGAAGCTATAACTGCGATATGTATATATATATGTATATGTAAAAGACACACATCTATGTATTTGCAATATATTTTGGGGGGTTTTTTTCATTTTCTTTCCTGAAATCAGAATAGGGTCTTGCATGTAATTCTAAATGCTTTTTCTCTGATCTGTGTCTCTCAAATCTGATTGAGGGAAACAGCATGTTCTGCTACTGAAACACGTGCCACTCTGGCGTGCGTCTCCTATTTTGAATGCTTTAGGATTGTTATGGTTTTCTATAGTACTAAGTTAAATAAATAGATCTGTAGCAGCAGTTTTGAAGATATGACCTTAGTGTGCACACAGCTGTTGTGTATATTTGACACTTCCCCACACTCCCCTGCCTTCCCAATAAGCCGTTTTCAGACGTACCTTTTCAGTGTAGTTAACCTGCAGTGCTGGGTAACATTGACCATGGCTCTGTGACCTTAACCATAACATTCTGAATATAAAAGATAAATACTTTTATCTGTTCAGTTTTCTTCTCCTCCTCTTTTTATGGAGGCTCTCTGTCTCTTCTGGTGAAGTGCTTCTATATTGAGGACTCCCCAGCAGGTAAAGTTGGCCTACTTAAGTCTTAAATCTTGCTCATGGTAGCTTCTACTATTTGAGGTTTTTGAGAATTGGGAAGAACTTGGCACTATGTGAGTGTGCACGTGAATGATTGCCCCCAGCCCCCCACTGTTCTTGCTGGCAGATGGTCCTTTAGGGACTTTTGCCAGCAAGTGCAAGTCAGAATAGCCTCTAGGAGTGACTGCACCAGTAAAGGTACTGGGCAGCCTTTCCTCCTTGCTGAGCTTAGCAGAACCAGGCTGCCAGTGAACCTGACCTATAATTTTCAAAGTTATTTCATATTTTTTTCTCAGTAGTCACAGTAGCTGCAGAGGAGAGTGTTTAGCTCCCCATGTCAGTTGTCAGACATAACAACATATGAAATTAAATGATTGTAACAAAATAAATGCCTGGAAGAGGGAGATTCCAGTCTTAAAGCTTCTCTGAAACAACAGACGTAGCTGTTTAAAATTTAAGCTTTAACATAAAATTTCTGTTCAAAACAAATATTCCTTCTGAAACATAAACTCAATTAAAAGAGTTTTGCAGGTTGCAATAATTTTCATGATGCCAGTAAATGCTGTTCTGTAGCACTACTCTCACTGCCATAATAGTTCTGTATATAACCCAAATATAACCAATGAATATATATTTAATAATTAACGGTTTATTTTTGTGTAAAATAGTGGAATTTCATTTTATGGATGAGATTTCCTGTTTTTATGTCAGATTCTGTTTGAATATGTATTTCTCATTCTTTCTGAGCTTGTTCCACATCCTCCCTTGAACACTTGCCTCTGCCTGATCTCTAATACTGTGGATTAAAAAAAAAGCAGAACTCCAGATGGTTCACCTCATAGAATGAGGGCACCTTTATTTGAAAAGGATTTAAGTATGAAACCAGTTATATGAGTTGCCAGAAAGGAAAATAAACAATTTTAATCAACAGTCATTAAGAATTAGGTATGTAGTTTCAGACATCCATGAGTAGTAGCATGACATCAGATTTTAAAAACTTGTAAAGATCTCCCAAATTTCTCACAGGCTATCGGAGACCTATCTGAGCTATCTGAGTCTGATTAAATGTTGTAAAAGCCTGTATTATGTTGGTAGATACCCCGCACATTCTGATCTCTTTTCTAATTACTATAGTAGCATGCTGTTTTTCTGCAGCTATGCAGAAGCGGGGTTTGGTGTCTGGTCATCAGTGAGTGGTTATAGAATATAGTGGAGATCTGTCCCGTGTGTGTCCCTCACGGACCAAAGCAGATGTCTTTCAGTAATCTTTTGATGGATATCTTCCAAATTGCAGTAATCCGAATTCTGGGACTTTCGGCGTACTGCTGGGCTTGGAAGAAACGCTTGATAGAAAACGATTATTTCACAAAAGTGTTGGTGAAAATTCGACTCGTACTGCCATTTTATGTGGCTGTTGTAATAACTGCAAGGTGTAAGAATTGATGGGTGACTAAAAAAAAGTTTTATATGTAAAAAAAGATTTCTACCAAGAAGGTACCGACCATGATGATACATTAATTTTGATAATGCAGAGATTTAATTCTGTTGTTCAACCCTCTGCCATAATTCATGATCAAATTTATATCTATCTTGTCATTTATACACTAAGAGTCACTAGGCGCAGATGTTTCTGTAAACACATGAGAAGGAGGTAGTTTCTGCCCAGAGGAATGTTAGTGTGAAGTATGAGACAAGAGACAATGTGAGGATATATTAGAACAGGGGGAACATGGGGTCACAATGACTGTGCTGGCCACCACAAGAAGCAGCTGTAATATGAACCTGGCTCCCAAGTGTCTTTATTTGATGACAATCCATTTGTTGCAGTGCCCTAAGGAATACAGTTTGTTTTAGCTGAGTTCAGAGTTGAAGTCAGATCAAGCAGATCTTCCTGTCTATGAAAACATTCTTCATGTTGAAAATATTCTTATGTTGCCCTTAATCACTGTTTTCTGCACACACCAATGCAACGATCATCATTACCACTATAATAACTGACTGAGCACTTGTACTCATACTCATGCAGTTGTGTGACAGTCTCCTCGGACACCATGGAGCTCCAGTGATTACCCCAAAAACTTAAGATAAGCTAGAGGACTGTGCTGGTTACCAGTGAACTATGAAAAATGTTTCTTCTGATCTCTGGCATGCTGTTTCTCCCTTCACCCATGCAGCAAAAATATATAGAAGCGCACCTGAGAGTTCCTTAATAATCTGCAGCATAAATATGCAGAAAGAGGGAATCCATGGCAGTTGTCTTGTTTGGACAGACTTAGAGGACTTCAGGTGGATGAGAGAGTCCTAAACAATTTGATATTAGTGTAAGTAGATTAGATGTGGATGGTTTTTGTGTTTATTTAAAAGATATGTACTGTAAAAACTAGTAACTATATTGTCTAGTTTGAATGCAGTGCAGTAAATCTATAAGCCTTGTCATGGAGACCTGACATGCCTTAATAAGTGCCATATCTGTCCATAAACAGCCCTTAGTTGAGGTAAAGGACTGGGGGTGCAGGGGTCAGGAGAGAGCAAAGTACTTTCCAAAGTGGCTTTGCAGCAAAGCCCACTACCAGACTCCAGGCAGATTCAGTCTCTCTCTCTCTAATGGGATCCTTTGCCATAATTGATTCCTAATCTTATCTTCAGAGATCTTTTTATGACTCTCTGTTAGAGAGAGAAACTGGATTCGAATTGTGTTTAGCGGATCTCAGCAACAGATGTCAAGTATCACTAAATGCTGAATAGTCATGTCTGAGAAAGTCAAGAATATTCATTCTTCCTGTAATCTTGGCCAAATTAATCTTTTACTCTGCATGTTTTCCAAAATAGTTTTGTATCTTTACTATTAATGAAACATTAGGATATAGATAATGTATGAGTATTAATGTGGAATTGAATACAATTATATTGGGAACGTGTCTTGCTCTGTTTTAATTCATTTTTCACCTATTATTAAATGTTAAAATAAAAAAAATAAGAGAATTAAAAGTACTCCATAAATCAATATGTGTCCTGAACTGCAGAGCAAGTAATTTTTATAAGAGGGCAAGCCCCTGTATTTATAATAAATCAAGTTCATTATCTGTTGAGTTTCCTGATTGAAGTAATTAGTCATTTATGCTGATACAAAGCCATCAGTGAGTACATTGCTTTGTTTCACAAACGTATCATAAGTTGTTTTGTGAAGGTCAGTGGTTATAATCAGCTGCACATTGTAGTGTAAATTTGTTGTTTTGTTGGTGGGGAAGTAGCTTCCTCTAACCTGAATTAATACACTTTCACGCTCTCCTACAGTTAGAACGTAGATGAGTTTAAGACTGTATCAGGAAAACTAATTTAAAGTGCAAGGTGGGCCATAGCAGGTGGAGTTGGGTAGGGAGTCAGTATTAACTGATGCTTAGTGCTGAGGAGAGGGTCCCATAGTTAGCAGGGGCTGCTCCAGACTGTGCAGAGGACTGCCTCTTAGGGGGGCTTGCTGGGCGGGTTCCCCCACTTCAACCTGCCCCTTCCCGCAAACAGCTGCAGAGAGCTCTGGCTAATGCCATTCACAAAATCGTTGGAAATTTGGGAACTGCGTATGCTTTTATACCTGTAAATTACTCTATTACCTGAGGGCCTTCAATTTGGAATGTGGATTCTTCTCTCCAGCTCGGTGTAAAACACAGGTTATCACCAAGCTAAAATTCCTGCTCTTGAGCTATGGAAAAGTATGTGCGGAATCAGACTTCCTCATGCTCTGCTTTAGCTGTTGGTAAGATTAGTCTGTTCTGGGGTAGGCGCAAGCACGGCCTATTTCTCAGTATGGAAACACTGTGTGCATCTGTAATGTCATAGTTTCTCCTCTGTTTCCAGACATCAGTTCTAACCAGTAAATAAGTGGCATCATTTCTACAAAAGCCGCCCTTAGTCTGGAATAAAGCCATACATTGAGGACAAAAGGTGATGCTTCCCTGGAGAAGAGTTCAGAAGTCTCCTGAGTTGTTTTTTGATATCAGTTGGGCATGCCTATGCTCGTAGGTAGAAATAAGTAGGCTGAGCCAAGTAATTTCAGTGTAAGTCTGGCTTTTCCTCTGATGGCATTTTTGGTTTTATCAGTACTGATGTCCCAGACTAGGTGCTCTCAAGAAGCATAATGCTTGTGGGCAATATAATTCATTGCTAATTAATCTTCCCTCCCTAAATGAGATGACAATTCTGGTTCCAAAATAAGTGGCTTACTACTTATTTAAAGGCTTACTGTAAGTAAGAAATTAAAAGTAGTTGAAAATAGTTGAAATGGACTGTGACTGGCTCCTTCAACCTTGTTCTTTTACTATACTTACACCTCTTCCGCAGACTGTAAACCCAAAATGTTGCTCCCTGTCTTTCAGTAGCTGGTTTGCAGTTACTGTGGACACTATAAAGAAAACAGAAATGGATTAAGCTGGTCTTCTCAACAATATCCTTTCAGTGAAAAGCATCATCTAGTATAAAAAAAAGAAGTTGATGTTACAATAAGACAAATATAAGTGCATATACACACAGTTAACTGTTATACTGACTGCTTGGTTAGGTATTCTGAGAATTGTTCCAAAATCTGTCCCCATACCAGGAGGTACAGTGTCTTTCTCCATCCTGTATAGGGAGTGTTGGCATCTGACATTAATTCTTGAAAGCCACAGGAGCTCAAATATGTTCTTTTGGATGCTGCAGCTGTGATATTTATTTAGAACTGAAAAGGGCATTTCAATTTGCTTCTTGATCTTTTCTATTTATATTAATGGCAAAACTTTCACTGATTGAGAACTGATCACAACATATTACAGGATGTTGTGAAAATGAGAAAGGATCTAATGATCTACTTTGACTAAAACTTTCATTGTATTTAAAGAAAGCAAGTTTTATTCTGATTTGTTTTCTATGTAAAATTCCAATTCAAAGGTAATTATGAATCTCCAAATTCTTTCATTTCATATTAGATTATCTCCTTGATTTAGGGTTAAAATAAGGGAAACCTTCCCATCAATTACTTTGTTCACCTGCTGTGCAAACTAATAATGCTGTGCTAATCCAAAAAGGAGCATCAGTCAGAGTCACATTTGAATTCTAGTGTAACAGGAACTAGAGAATTAAAAGAGGGCAATGAGGTGAACTAGTGCTATTTTGTACTTCTCGATTTTAAAATCTGCAGTCAGTCAAATATATCAAGAATGGAAGGTGTGTTTTTAGAGAGGTACAGGTTTGTTTACAGGAATGTTCTGTGAATTATAATTGTAAAATATTAATAATGAGACATTACTATAGATGTTTTTTTCTTTTAGCTTATACTTCTGTGAGAAATAAGTAATAACATACAGGGTGAGGATTTGAGAGATTTGGCTTACAAAGAAGGGTGGTTGTGACTGATTACAGGTTAATACATGAGCTCTGGCATTTTTTTTCCCTGTTCTTAGTGATGAAACATTGAGCAATTTCACAAGGAAGCTTAAATGCGCATTAGAAAAAGACTTAGCATATGCTAGGACAAAGAAAATAGATACTTTATAGAAATTTGGTATTTCTAAGCATTGTAGCATTGTCCATAGTAACAAAACAGACAGGCTACAAGAAGTCCTTTTAAAGGATGAACATTGTAATTTGAAAAGAAAATAGGTACTTGTGACTGCTCACCACCTGGGTATTAATGCTGCCAATTACTGTGTCCTGCCTTTCAAACATTATTATGTTAGAGCAAGAAAAGAGCCAATATTGTATTTTATATGACCTTTCTAATGCTGTATATACACATATAGATTTGTGTTATTTGTCTCTTTGATTCACCAAATGTTTCTTATTTGTGGCTCAAGGCATTTATTTACTGCTAGGCTTCAAGCTGTGGTAAGCAAGGTCATAGATTAAGAATTGATTTCCACAGTTGCTGTAGCATACAAACTAAATTTCTCTTGGTTAGTTATAAAAACTACAGCTGGGCATAAATTCAGCTTTTCAACATTGTCTTGAAAATTACTGTTAAAGCAAATGAGAAAATACTCTAAGTATGTTTTGCATGTTTAATTTAGGCCTCCAGCTAAAACCTAACGAAAGAAAATGCTGCAAGCTTCTAAGTTAAACCATGCTAGTACTAATGGGTTTTCTTTTTATTTCATTTGTTCTCTTTCTTGTTATTACTTTGTCTCCCTTATTTTTTTAAATCAGATTTTCTGTACAGTTTTTGGCAAATCATGTTTTGATCAATATGTTGATTAGTTCCTTGGTTTTGATATATGTTCCTAGAGTCACTGCTAATTACAATAAGAATGTGGGTTTCGAAATGGCATAATATTCCTCTCCTTTGGAAAGAGACAGTCCTACTAGAAATAGAAAAATCTGCTATTTTGTTCGGTTTGTCTGTAATGTGAGAAATATGTCTTGTTAAACTGAAGGAGTTTTTAGATTGTAAATTGAAAATTCACTGAAAATCAAGGATGTATGTTTTGGGGGTATTTTTAAGGTGCTCTTTGTGGGTTGTGAGGTTTTGTTTTCTTTGTTTTTTTTAAGGTGTGCTTTGTGTTGGTAATGATAGTAGAGCTACAATGTGCACAGCAATCAATTTGTGTAAATGTCAAAGACACATAAGTCTTCCATGAATCTTTGCTGCAATACACAGATTCCTAGTGACTATAAAATAAATTTCAAGTTACAGAAATTGGCTTCTTAGACACATTTTCTTTAAAAAAAATATTTCTTATATAGTACTCTGCCCCTGCCCTCTGTTTTTGAATTAGTATGCCTAGAGCAGAAACCATAATATGTAGTGTATATTTTCAGGTCATAATCAACATCATCAGGTGGCTTTACAAACAATAGCTTGGCCTCTCCTGTTCCTGCATGCATCAGAGTTACTGTTTCTGCCGTTAGCAGAGGAAACAAACTGCAAAATTATATTTCTAGGATAACAGAGAACATTGTGTTTGCTTGATGTGAATTCTTTATTTGCAGTGCACAGTTCACCTTATAGCACTGTCCCACAAAGAAGAGACTCGTGTCAAATGTGTTATGGTACCCTGTTATACTAAAATAGAGGCTGAATTGCCAACACTGTTGCACACTAGTGCATGAAGTAACTTTCTTCACAGTGGTCACAATATGTATGTAAAGAAAAGCAGCTGGAAAGCTCTGCGTGGGATGAGAGTGGTAAAACAGTTTGGTAGGTAAAATAGGTATGCAGTTATTTAAAAATACAAACTTTGATAAGAAAAAAAAAGATGTGTGCTGAAATGAAGTACCTTGGACTTATAAATCATTCCTCTTTCCAGTTGAGATGGATGTTTGGGAGGAGTGGAGTTGTGGAAATTCATCTGTTGGTACTGGTTCTTAACCCCTCCCTGAACTGTATTTTGGAGGATTAGGATACATGGATCTCCTTTCACAGCTGTTCCCAGCAAGCCATTTTGCTAGCACTTGATCTTATTTTGCAAAAATCTTGAGTTGGAGCTTATTTTGAGGTATTGAAAATGGCAAACTTTGTCAGTTTAAAATGCCCATGTCCATAATGAACTTCCTTTTGACTTCCTCAGGATTTCCATATAGAGATATCTCAAAAAAAGAAAAAAAAAAGGCAGCTTTGTGGTGAAATGAGGTGAATCTATTAAACTCAGACTTTCTGTGAATAACAAAACAGTCTCACTGAAAGCCTTGTTAGGAAGGAATTATGATTATTGAGTCTGGTAGTCAGGAAAGCTTCTTGTTAGGGTATTACTGCAGGACTAACTCAAGCATGGTTATGCCTGACTGAATGCAAGATTTCCAGCCATTTCCAAAATGTAGATTTCTTTTTTTGAAAAGCACTTAAATATGTATGAAGAATCTCGGACTGATTCATTAACTTTGAATAAATTCCTGTGACAAATGAGGGAAATGAAGAGAAAGCAAAAATAACTGGTTGAGCAGGCCTCCTTGTGTGAGGTTGGCTGCCTGCAGGGGCACAGGGCGAGTACAGCTGGCACTTGTGTCCCTGACAGTTCACTGGAGATCCACCTGACAGTAAACTTGGAGGAGCAGAACCTTTCCACAAGTAGATCTGGCACCAGCCTCCTCTGTATTGATGTAGTAGTACGGATTTTCAGATTATTTTATTTTTCTGCCCACCTTGCCCCAAGACAGGCAAACTAAATGGAAGAATTACCGATCAGTTTTATTCTGCTTCTGTGATGAGGTTGGTATAAGAACGTTATAATGCTGGAAATACGATGTTGTTCTACTTCTGGATCCTCCTTGACATCAGATGTGTGCCTAAAAGGTCCAAAGCCAGTCTCTGCAGTTACCTAATTGTTATGCCCAGTACATTCTCACATGGAACCATTTTCCAATCATACTCAGTGCAAAACATTAAAAAATGGTGTTTCCAACAAACAGAGCAGAAAAGGCTGGTGAGCAGGAAGAGGGAAGCAGTCTTGCATTTTTGTGCCTTCTGCAGTGTTCTCCAAAGAGAGAAAAGAATGGAGGGAGGTGAAGGACATGAATGATTTCTTACATAAACTACCTGAAAAGACCCTCTGACATTTACAGACGGAAGTCCGTGTACATCTGGGGAAGGTCTCACTAGCTGCAGCCTGTAAGTTTTGGCTTACGTAGGAGTCTGTTGTGAAAAATGCTGTTTGAAAAAGTGCATCCACAATGTGTTTCAGGCTGCTGGGATCTTTGAGTTAGCAGAGAAGTGGTGCTCCTGTGGTGACTTTGGTCTTCCCTTTGTATTTTAATTCTGGCATGTTTGTTATCTCAGCACTTGATGCAAAATGTAGCAAACTCTATGATCTTTCTGACTTTAATTAGAGAATTAAACCTGTAAAAGTTCCCTGAAAGTTTAGAGTGTGTAAATACGTATATTCTTAGCAGTTTGTGGGATTGCATGGACAGTACAGGGATAGTGTATGAAGGTTCTGTGCACCCCTGTACAGCGCTTGGGGTCAGGCACTGGTCTGAAGAAGGCAACTGATAGCAGGAACTCATCCATCACTCTCCTGTCTGTACATCTCCTTGGGAATTGTGGTTTTGGCTGGGATGAAGTTGACTTTCTTACTAGCAGCTGGTATAGTGCTATATTTTGCATTTGGGATGAAAACAGTGTTGGTAAAATACTGATGTTTTGGTTGTTGCTAGGCTGTCAAGGCCTTTTCTGCTCCTCACACGGCCCTGCCAACAAGCAGGCTGGGGCGGCCACAAGAAGTTGGGAGGAGACACAGCTGGGACAGCTGACCCCAACTGATCAAAGGGCTATTTCATACCATATGACATCATGTTCAGTATATAAAGTTGGGAGAAGAAGGAGGAAAGGGGGGATGTTTGGAGTTATGGCGTTTGTCTTCCCAAGTCACCATTACATGTGACGGAGCCCTACTTTCCTGGAGATGGCTGAACACCTGCCTGCTGATAGGAAGCAGTGAATTAATTCCTGTGTAGCTTTGCTTGTGTGTGTGGCTTTTGCTTTACTTATTAAACTGTCTTTATCTCAATGCACAAGTTTTCTCACTTTTACTTTTTTGATTCTTTCCGGGGACAGTAAGTGAGCAAGCGGCTGCGCGTCCTATCTGTCAGCTGGGGTTAAACCACAACAAGAATATAACTCCTTGCCACATGTTAAAACAGCAGTGAGGCTTCTGTTACTGCTCTGAGCTGGGGCGAGGGTGGGGGTTAAATTGTGCAAGTACTATGTAGTCATGCATTCCTGACTTCATCTTCCTGCCACTCACTGCCTTGCTCTGACACGAGTGGTTCTATGAACTCCACTCAAGCAGAAGTTGTGAACAGGCAGTCTTGCTGAGACTCTCCCCAAACCTCCTTCCCTGTGCTGTTCCCTCAACACCAGAAACAACTTCCCCAATAACTGACAAAGACTTCGGATTACAAAACTTAAGCAAACATGTTCATTGCTTTTTTTTCTCACGGTGGCATTTTCATCAAGGACCAGATGCCAGCACCAAATGATGGTTTGGTCCCAGGTGGCTTGACTCTCTGATGTGATGGTAGAAAATGGGACCTGCTGTATGGTGTTAGCAAAGGAGAGGATTGGGATGAGCAAGAAGCAAAGGCTGCCAAAAAATGAAGCTGTGGGACCAAAGGAGTCCTGGTACTGTAGGTTTCAAATACTCTATAATTTAAAAAGAATCAAACTCATTAGTGCGTCCTCTCTATTTTGAAACAGCCTTAGTCATACCTCATTCTTCACTGCTTTTCTGCTGTGGAATTTTTCCTTTGTGATCTTTAAACATTTCAGGTTTTGCCCTCCCTAGTAGAAGGAGTAAGCTCACAGCCAACAAAGCCAAGCGTGAAGCAGTTCTGCACTAAGCCATTCCACCTCTGTGCTTACCCCATTGCTATGATTACATTTGAGCAGCTCTAGATTTCAGTACTGCTGCATTGTTTTGCTTTCGATTTTTAATTAAAAAGTTTTCATAGCCAGGGAACAGAACAATAGGGGGGTTTGTATCCACCACCGGCCCCTCCCCCCAATAAAGAGGTTCAGCTGTGAGTGAAATGCTGTTAAAAGCAACATTTGTACAGATGCCAAGTGGGAAGAGACAGCAAGCATGTATTAAAGAACAATTAATTTGTTTCAGAAGGAATAGATGTAAAATAATAAATGATTTTAAAACAGGTTTTCTTCTGTTTATCTTCTTTTAGTCTCAGTTGTCCATAAGAATAATAATAGTAATTTTCTAACTAGGGCTTTCTAAAAGGCAACAAAGATTTTGGTTCCGCTTAATGTCTCAGTAACCTTGCACTGAAATGCTAGTATTTTGGAATACTGATACCTAATTTTAGTGATCAACCTGTATGCATTGAATGTCTTGATATTTACTACTTTCCACACTTACAGGTTTTGATAAAGGCACACAGACTTCATTTAGTTCATTACTATAAGGCAAAATGAGGCACGGTGGATTTTTCATAAGGACACACATTTTTATTTTAGATGGATAAGCACATTAAGTTGTGTAACACTTGTGTTTAAGTAGACGTAGAAGTGGGTATTTATGCTGGACATAGGTTATTTTTTTTCTCCAGATATGTAGGCATAAAACCTGAATAAAAATGCAGTGTTGAGTTCTTAGACATTGCACAATGTCCTTTAGTCAGCAGGTACTTTATAGAAACATGGTTTCTGTATTATCATGCAGGAGGACTCTATCAATCATCATAAAACCCAGGGTTGGCAATGAGAATATCTGAGCAGAATAAGACGACCTTTACAAAAGGAAACTTGGAAGAAAAGTTCTTTCATTTGAAAGGGTGTGGTTGACTTTCTCAAATTATGGTTATTTGCTTATCAGACCCATTTACCCAGTAAAAAGAGTACTAAAACCTGTGCCATCTACAGTAAAGCTTTTTTGATCATGGGAATCCAGTGTTCATTGCTTGATGGCATTTGCTTTTATAAACAAGAACTGCAAATGTTAATGTTCTTGTGAGTATCCTAAATCAGCATTTGTAACAAACATACTTCAGGTATGAATATGCAGCCAGAGCTTGATACTTTAACTTTTGTGTTCCAATTATTTATTTGGTAAGTATTTTCAAATTAAAATAAAATGTATAGATTTTTTTTTCCAAACTAAAATTTTTTCAACGGACACTTCATCACTAAAAATTGGGCATTATCATGGGTCCTTTGTCAGTCTTCAGTCTTTTGCAAATTGCAGTAGCATACCTTCTGGAAAACATGAATGCTGATTTAGAAAAACACCTTGAATCACTGATGTGAGTTTGAGAAGAGGCATCAGCAGTGTAAGATGGCTGTACTACAGTTTTCACTCCATGGAAAGTCTGCTCAGTGTTTTGCAGTGCCATGCACGCTCTGTTACATGGCATACACCTACACTGGCTCAACCAGCGGAAAATCGACAAATCACGCAGATGCTGAGAGATGCTTGAAGAAGTTGAAGAAGTAGAGGCCATCTGGTGTGAAGCTTCTAGGTATGCCCTTCTTTTTATCAACAAAATGACATAGTACTTGAACTATTGATTTTTCTTTTACTTGATGTCTGAATACAGATTTGTTTACAGTATTTATTGCTTTCTTGTTGATAGAAAGTTGAAGAAGGGAGTTGAACAAAACATGTAGGGCAGTTCATGTTAATACAAAACTTTTTTGCTTTTTCCACCCTCTCAATAAAATGCACTGGCATGGGAAAAATTGAATGCAATCCTGATGACATGGAAAAGCAAAAGAGAAGGCCACAGACTTGCAAATAAAACTTAATTGTTATTTGCTCATTTGAAACTGGCAAAGAGACAGTCAATGCGTTGCTGCATGATTAGCTCTTAAGTCATTAATGGTACCTGAACTATGTTTTATGTATCACATCATTCATGTACTTGATCATTATTCTCTTGTTGTGTTTCATGTTCTTGGCCTGTCTGAGTGCATTTGTGGCAGAGATAAGCCTCTGTGCTCTTTTTGGATGGCTTTTGTTTTAAAAATAATCAGATTGCAAATCTTACGCGGTGGGATGAGTGGTGGAGCTCATCCTTACTTTGCTGTCTGGATCATGAGCACCTGATACATGACAGTTCTCCGCTTGCTGCAGAACTACTCCAGTAACTCCACTCTGTTTTGATTGCTTTTTGTCTTTTTTTTTTTTTTGCCTCTCAAGGCACCGCTGGATGGATGTTTTCTGACTCATTAGTACTTTTTTAAATTCCAAGAGAGTTTTTTCTCTTTTATTTAAAAAGAGAAGCGAGTGGTAAAAACTAGTGACACTGGAGCAGAGTAACAGAAAAACAACTAGGTAGTCAGGCTCAATTTAGGGAAAAGAGATTTTTTTCTCTTATTGTCTTTCTCTTAAATAAGCCAAGAGGTGAGTTTTTTCTTTTGTCTACACCCATCTTCACACTTTTCTTCTTTATTCTTATCTGCAAATCAAGTCCATTGCTAAACTGAAGTGCTTTCTCTACCTGAATTTAAAGTGACTGTAAGAGTATTCTCAGGAAAGCGAACCCATATGATCTGTATGCTTTCAGTCTGTGTTGCTGTTTGCAACCTGAATGTAATTTGATTTCACACTACCCACAGTGTGCCAGAGAAGAGCTAATTCTGTAGATGGGTTGTGTATTTCTCTGTATTGGCCATTCCTAGTCGTGTCAGGCCATATGAATAAGCAGGGCTCTGTGCTGAGGCTTCCCCCCTCAGTATAGTCCTGCAGTTTGGGCTGATGCGATCTCTTTATACGAGGTGGAGGGTTTGTCCTATGAATGGCAGTTGAATTTACAAATGAAAAGGGGCTCGGGTACCCACTGACAAGAGTGTGTTGATATAAGGAGCTGAGATATTGGATGTGGAACTAACTGACACACAATTTTTAAAAGTTGGGGAGGTAAGGGAGAGATGAAATGTTCTCTCTGTTGTATAGCAGAAATGGATCAATGGCTTTGTTTTTATGTTTTTCTTTGAAAGATATCACCTGCTGGCTGCAGAGTGGGTGGATTCAGCTTCCTTCTGGAGCCTGAGCAAATCACTTGAGGAAGATCTTGTTTTCTGCTGTGTCTGAAAGACAACATGGAAGGGGAGAGCATCTATGAGGTTGATTCTGGAGATGGACTTGGAGGTAAGGGGGCTTATGACTTATTTTTGCTTTTGTCCCAGATGTCTGGTTACAGGAAGCCCTTATGACAAAGAATCTTGGAAGCTGCAAAAAGCAAATGTGATAAAGATGTCCAAGTTCATTGATTGTATTATGTCATTTTACAAGCAGTGAATAAAAATTTTTGAAAACAACTGTGTCCTAGAGGAAGTGGCACACCTAGATACTGCACATTCTAAATGTTGTTATTTAGAGTCTGAGATGTTCCAAAGAGGATGCAAACCTTAAATGTTTACAATAAAAGTGAAAGCATGTAGCCTTTTCTCTCCTTTGTTTCTCCTTTTTCTGTCTCTCACCTGCTGAGTAACTGTACTGAACACACTGTTTTGTTTGTATTTTTTAACTGCACTGTAGAAAACATCATGAAATGGTACTGACTGTCTTCTATACTAGTGACCCATGTGTAGATGGAAAATTTTAATTGACCTAAAATAAAGAGTTCTTGTTCTTGCTTAGCTACAGGTGTCCTTGGACAAATTAGCTAACTTCATTCCTGTGGTCAATCGTGCTCATAATGGGGTGAACAGCTTCTGAGAGACGGTTACATTCGTCTGCAGGGTTCCTGTTATTTGCATATAATGCAGAGGACCTTTGACAGAGTTTTCAGGCAGATCCATCTGTTTTAAATTCCTTGTTTAACATAGCTTCCTCTGAGATTAACTAAACAAATACCTTTATCTAGTTTGCAGAACACCTTGAACTACCTAGATCAACTCACTTTTGAACTCAGAATCTAAAGATTATGGGAAAGAATGTGGTTCTACATCAGAACGCTGTAATAACAAAGGCTTGGAGTGCAGCCCATCTGTTTGATGGTTTAGATGTTTTCCTGTGACTGGATCGTAATCAGGCAGATTGATTTTTGTCTGAGTATACTGTGCTTGTGCTAAGACGCCCTGTTTGATGTTAAATACTTCTCTTTTTCTGGGCCCTATCTGTATCAGCAGTCCGCTCTACTAGGAGGAACAGTTTCTACCGTTTTTTCACCGAGTTTCCTTGTTGATAATAAGTTGCTTCCAGACACTTGTCAGTTGGACTAACTTGTAGATATGTATCCTTAAACAGTTTACTTTTTTTTTTTTTACAAGACAAACCTGGTGGTTCAAATTACTTTTAAAATTCCTGATAATACTGTCTATGAAATAATTACTTTGTCATAATAAATTTTATAACAAGAACAGTATAAGTAGTTATGCTCAAGTATTGTCTTTCTGCTAGGTGGATGAAGGGTAATAGAGTAGCAGCATTTCCGTTGACTTTGAGCATTTGCGTTGCCCTCTCCCAGAGTTTTTGAAACATCTGGCGCCATTGTTATAACTGCTACTGATTAAGTTACTTTTTAATTTCCTAACCTGTCTCAGGTGCTAGTTTTCTGGCCTTACCATTGTGTCCTGCAGTCGCTGATTCTCTGCTGCAGTACTGCATCTTTGTAATTTCTTTCATGCCACTTTGAGCATGGAAAAAATCTTTCAGAGCTGAGGTCAAAGACAATTTTGTATCCCAGCCCTCCCTGAGTCTGACCTTTGTTGTTATAATAAGTTACTGTCCTTGATCTACATTTGTCTAATTTATATAGGCAAGAGTTGAGTGTGTGTGTTTAAGTGTGTAGAGTGGATACTGGCTTGTCTGGCTTGCCGTGCACTCTTTCTTTTTGAATTCTTACTTAAGATTGTAAGATCTTCATAGCAAATTTACTAATTTTGGCAAATAGAATAAATTGTCATTGCCATAAATTAAATAGAATTACTGACACAAGAACTGATGGTGTATAGGATAGGGCCATATTTACAGCAGCATTTCAGTGTCTCCAGTGTACTACATGTATAGTGCTTTTTTGGACAAAGCGTGCTAGCATGAGTAATACTAACAGAGTACCATTTCACATTTTTCAGAAAACAGGTGATGTTCTCTCTGTGTGAATTAGTGGATAGCAGCTTAAGTAAAAAACAATTCCTTGCTTCTTCCCTTATTAAAAAAACCAAAGGCATATAAAACCAAACTCAACGAAAATTCCCATTCTCAGAGTATGAGGAATGGGCAAGAGCTCGCTCTCTGTTATGATCAGCACACAATCTGATGAGCAAGGGAAGTGTTGGAAACTCCAGGGTTTTAAAATCAAGGGCCACTAAAACTTTGAACGTAGCTTTACTATGTTTCTTGGATTCTCTTTGTCCTGCTTTTCCTAATGCTATTTGAGGTACCAAAATCACGAGTATATGCTGTTTATGGAGCCAAACTGGGGAATTTTGCACTGTTTCATAGAATGTGATTTAAATAAAAATGTGACTTTAAAATAAAGCAAATATCTTTTGGAAGCTAAAGGCATGCCTGGTTTCTGAGAGGGGTACACAGTTCTTGCTGTATAACTAAGTCTGTATATACCCTCTGTATTATAAATACAGACATACTATGAGATATGGACATATCGAGCACGAATGTATGGTTACAATTAGGCTGACTTGGTGTCTGAATTATGATATATTAGAGACCTGAAACAAACCAGAAATGTGCCCATTTTCATCAATTAGTAGTACATGTGAAGCAATTTACTAGTATGATGAAATCACCTGCAAAAACCAAAGTATGTTTTGTTAATTCAAGGTCTGTGATCTCTGATGGAGGAGTTTCTTGGGATCCCTGTGAGACTGCCTGAGCGTCAAAAGACCTTAAAAATTTTGTGGCCGTTTTTTGTCAGATAAAAAAAAAATTAACAAAAATATTAGCCTATAATTCATTACTTTATTAAGAGAAAATCAGGCCACTCTTTTTAGATTCAGGAACCCAAAGTAAAGCTCTTCCCCTCATTTTAACTGCAAAAATTGTTTGCGTTTTCGCAGGTGTGGGTGGCTTAGAGCACTCCTTAATGTCAGTGCAAGCTCAGGAATGATGCTTATAGAGATGAAGTAAATTAAGTTGGTACTTTGGAGTTATGTACTTAATGCAGTCTTTTTTAGTTTAAAAATTATCCCTAACATTAAAAGCAGTTAAGGTACCTGTACTGTGGGGGTTGTACCTGGTCCTCTTGACTTGATGTTACTTCATGGCAGGTTTTGAATGCCTCTTAAATAATGCACAAAGAAGAGCAGAGCTGACTTTTCTCCTGGCCTATAAAGCCAAACTCAGTGAAGGTCCTTACGTAGTCGAACAGAGTCTCCAGAGTACAAGCCACCCCAAACATGGTGGAGAAGAGGCAGGACTGCAATTTTTCACAGTGCAATGCACTGAAAACCTATTATAGCTGACCTAGAACAGATGGGCACATCTACTTCAAACCAAAGACTTCATAGCTTCAGTTGCCAAGGAGAGATTTCTGCTTTCCTCAAACAAAAGAACTCTGTGGTGGGATGACCTTGGCTGGCTGCAAGGTGCCCAGCAAGCTCCTCTGTCACTCCCCCTCCTCAGCAGGGCAAGGGAAGAAAATGAGATGAAAGGATAAGAAGAGGACATCGCTCACTCAATTACTGTCACAGGAAAAATAGACTCAACTTCAGAAAGATTAATTTATTGCTAATTAAAAATATAGTAGGCTAGTGACAAAAAAAAAACCAAGCTAAAACCACCTTCCCCTCACCCCCTTTCTTCTCAGATTCAACTTCACTCCGTCCTTCCTGATTTTTCTGCCACCTTTTGCCACACCTGAGCAGCGCAGGGGGTGGGGAATGAGGGTTAAGGTCAGTCCGTAACACTTCAGCTCTGTTGCTTCTTCTCCTTATGCTCTTCCCCTACTCCAGCATAGGTTCCACTGAGGGGTTACAGTCCTTCATTAGTTTTTCCAACAGGGGTCCTTTTCACAGGCTGCAGTTCTTCAAGAACTGTTCCAGTATGGATCCTTTCCACAGGGAACATACCATCAGGAACATACCACAGGTTGCCCAGAGAAGTGGTGGAGGCCCCATCCCTAGAGACATTCAAGGCCAGGCTTGATGAGGCTCTGAGCAATCTGACCTAGTTGAAGATGTCCCTCCTTATTTTAGATGACCTCTAAAGGTCCCTTCCAACCCAACACATTCTATGATTCTATTCTGTGATTCACTCCAGCATGGGTTTCCCACAGTCACAGTTCTTGACAGAAAACCAGCTCCTGTGTGGGCTCCTCTCCACGGGACACAGCTCCTGCCAGGAGCCTGCTCCAGTGTGGGCTCTCCATGGGCTGCAGCTTCCTTCA
>VXBO01002656.1:266685-301537 GCA_013400135.1 Rhinoptilus africanus | reverse complement strand
CAAGAACTGTTCCAGTATGGATCCTTTCCACAGGGAACATACCATCAGGAACATACCACCGGTTGCCCAGAGAAGTGGTGGAGGCCCCATCCCTAGAGACAGTCAAGGCCAGGCTTGATGAGGCTCTGAGCAATCTGACCTAGTTGAAGATGTCCCTCCTTATTTTAGATGACCTCTAAAGGTCCCTTCCAACCCAACACATTCTATGATTCTATTCTGTGATTCACTCCAGCATGGGTTTCCCGCAGTCACAGTTCTTGTCAGAAAACCAGCTCCTGTGTGGGCTCCTCTCCATGCGACACAGCTCCTGCCAGGAGCCTGCTCCAGTGTGGGCTCTCCACGGGCTGCAGCTTCCTTCACGGCATCTCCACCTGCTCTGGTATGGAGTCCTCAATGGGCTGCAGGATGGATATCTGCTCCATTGTGGTCCTTCATGGTCTGCAGGAGGACAACGTGCGTCACCATTGTCGTCTTTGTCAGCTGAAAGGGAATTTCTGCTCTGGTGCGTGGAGCACCTCCTTCTTCACTGACCTTGGTGCCTTTGGGGCTGTTTTGTCATGTTTTCTCATTCTTCTCTCACAGCTGCTGTTGCACAGCTTTTTTTATCCTTTCTTAAATATGTTGTCACAGAGGTGCCACCAGTGTTACTGGTCTCTTCTCACAGAGGTCACCCCTGCAGCCCCTCCACCACCAAAACCTTGCCACAGAAGCCCAACACAGACTCTTAACTGTTATTCCAGAGCAATATACTGCTTCAAGGGTATTCCTTATAGGCCTGATGCAATTCTTAGAGGGTATTGTCATTAAGTGATTGTCTTTTATTGTCAATATCTTACTTTAATGTGTTCCTAAAAGTAGTCACTAACTGGGACAATATAGAGTTAGGTATATTTGGGGGTGTTTCTTCAGAAACTTTTAATCCTTTTAATTATGGAGTGATATCATTATTAGTTAAAACTAAAAATCAAGCTCCATTATTGTTCTGCTTCTGTGACTTGATTTTTCAAAATGTAATCCTGTTTATTTTGGTAAAGAGTCTGCAGTGTCTAGATATATATGCGCAGAATCAATGCCATAGCACACATTTTTCCTTATTCCCTGTACTGTATTGTAATGAGAACCTGAAGATTTGCTGCAGCCGAAAAGGTATTATGGGGAAGAGATTGAGGAGTTAAGGAACTTTTGTTGTTCTGTTGTGTTGTTGATGTTACACCAGATCTGCGTTCAGCCTAGTGTTTTCACTTGTAGCTCTTGTTCAAGTAAAAAATCCTTTCTGCACATTAGAAAGGCTGAGAGCTAGTTGCTATGGTATTCAGCTTTTTTTTATTATTTTGTTTTAGCCAATCGGCTTGCTTTTGTGATGATTCAGGCCAGAATAGGAAATCGGTCACACAGGCTAAAGCAGCTAGCTCAAAGAGCAGCTATTGTTGGCTTGAAAATCTAAAGAGGCTGGGAGAACAGCAGAATTTGAGTTTCAGGAAAATATTTACCACAGTCTGTGTTTATGTTATATATTCTAATGTGTAACTAAATGCTAGTAATGGTGGTAATAGCAGTAGTCCTTTTTCAGGATGATAATAAAAATTTAATCGCTGGACTAATTTCTCTATGTTGTTTTATCACCTCAAAGGCATCAGTAGTTTCCAGCTGAAGAATTATCAGATATTTTTATTCTGTGGCTGGTTTTTATTGTTTCTTTGTGTTGTGTTAGTGAATGGTAGTATGTTTCTGACAGGATATTATTTGTTAGTGGATGATTACCAGACTCTGCTGCTTATATTCTCAATTTTAGTGTTGCTGTTCATGTAATCAGAAAATTCTGGAAGACTGCTGGATAATGTAAAAGGACTTGGAAGTCATAATGGTGCTGATATGTAGCTGCAGTGATCCAAGGATAAAAGAAAGACAAGGTATTTAGAGGGAGGTATGTTCTGATAGATTAACTATCCAAAAAGGGAGGATGGACTTTTGCAAGTCTTCTGCAGGTTTTAAGAAGCTCTTGTCTGCTTGAAGGCAAGGTTGTTCTCCTGCCTACCCGGTCTGCAACTGTATCAGCAGGATAAATATAAGATACGGCTTCTTTTGCAAAAAAACTTCTTCCAGAAGTCATGGCTATACCACAAATAAAACTTTCAAAATTCAATTTAGAAATCATGCTTGTAAATGCAGGGCTACATACTAAAAGACCATCAAAATCTAGATAGTCCAACTGATAACAATAAGTATGTGAAAACACATATTGGAAAATAACACAAAAAAAGTAAAGATTTACTGTAGGAATGTCTTTTGTCTGTGCACTCTGTACAATACAGTGGCACAATGCTTTTCCAGTGGATAGCAGGATCTACTGAAGGAGCCTTTGCTTATTACTCCCAGAAGTGCTATGAGAGCTTTCGTTTTCTCTCCCAGAGCCTTATGTGGTACCCCTTCTTTTTCTGTATGCAGGTAATAATGCCCCACTGTGGACTAAAATGCTTGCAGTGAATAATGACATCTCTGCTCTCACTGAGTGTGAACAAAACCACCTACTAGTTAGCAGGGGTTGGTGTAAGAATAGTAACTGAATGATAAAGTTGAATCTTGGAGAGGCTTTAAATGATGCTGGTTCACAGCATGAACTTTTCCATCTCTGTTAATAGCTCCATTTCAGTGTTTGAATTCCTTATTGTCACTGGACATCCAGGTAGACCTCAGTACATGCCAACAGAATAATAAAGCAGCTGTGATGCTTGGGAAATACAGGTTTCTGAGCATGTGGTACATGACTTTGCAAGAGATCAAGAGAAAGATGTGCATCAGTTCATCAAAAAGAATGAAAAATCTACCTTCCAAGATAGTACCAAAAAAAAAAAAGGGCAGAGCAAAGATGACTTGTCACAGGAAACTAAAAGGAAGAGTAAGACCATTCCTTGTCTGTAGTAAGTCTTAATTTATTGCACTGGGATTCCTGCATCCTAATAAATGGAACGTGGAGAAGTCCCCATTGACTGTTTAGCTAAACGGGCTAAAGTATTTTTAGTCAATTATTAACTTTTATTTATATCAAATCTGTGCTTTAAGCACATACTCGTGGGACAAACTCCCATGTTTTTTAGTAAAAAGAAAACCCTAGAAGAATCTGGATGGATCAAGAGATTTTTTCAGAGTTTATGGTTTTGGAGGGCCAAATTTAATGTTTGTGGTGTTTCACATTTGTTAGTTGCCACTGGATGTCTGAGAACATAACAGACAGACATCCATGTGATAGAGTTTTTACCCGTGTCCTCTTTCTACAGATGTGATTTTAATTGCACAGTTCACTGCTGTTTTATCCTGTAAAGTTTTCAGATGAGATTTTTATCATTTATTAGTGTTCTTTAACTTATTTTTAATAGTTATTTACTAAGTTACAAGACATGTACAAATGACCAGCAGTCATTACAGTATGGCAGACAGTCTTGCACTATAATAAATGTGGGATATTTTATACTGGTTCTTACCTTCATTTAGAAACAAATTCGTAAAAACCTGAGGGAGAGCAAAGAATGAAAGTTCTTCTTGAACATAGCTTTTTGGTGGCGTACATTCCAAATGTATAGAGGGCACTTGTGAAAAGTAATGCTAATTTCTAAACATTATGGATATTAAAAATACCGTGGCAATCATTCTGAAACTGATTATGAAATCAAAATGCTTATAAGCACAATGTCAGTATTTAACTGACAGTTATCTTTGGTCTAGGTTTTTAGTCAGTGACAGGGATATAGTGAGTTTATTAAGGGATGACAATTTGAAATGTAAAAGTGAAAAACCTCAATAAATGACTCTAGAGAAATGACAGAAATATGACTTGCCAGAGTTCTTGTATAGTTGTCTGCTGCAAATAAATGCTTAGATGAGGTCTTTCAGTGGCGGTGTAGATGATCTAGAGATAAATTAATCTATTCTTTATTCAAGTACCACAGTCACTGATCATATAATTTAAAAAGTGTTGAGCATAGAATCATAGAATAGAATCATAGAATCACAGGGTTGGAAGGGACCTTAGTAGATCATCTAGTCCAACCCCCCTGCCAGAGCAGGGCCACCTTAGAGCAGGTTACACAGGAACGCGTCCAGGCGGGTTTTGAATGTCTCCAGAGATGGAGACTCCACCACCTCCCTGGGCAGCCTGTGCCAGTGCTCTGCCACCCTCAAGGGAAAGAAGTTCCTCCTCATGTTTAGGTGGAACATTGTTTAGCATCTAAAGTTCTTGATCCAGAAAGTGCACAAGAATATTCAAACTCTTTTAAAATGCAAGGGCTGCTGCAGAAAATACTTTATACTTTTGCAAGAACATCTCTACAAGATACTAATTTTAGTTGTTTTCCGGGTCACATCTAAACTACCTGTATATTGCTATATGACTTCACTTGGAAATTGCCCTTGACTAATAACTGCCTATGTCTACTTGCCACCCAGCTTTTAAGGCAAGTCGTAAGGGACGGGATTTCATTTAGTAGAGCTTTGCCTTTTTAAGGAAAGTGCAATGTAAGAAATGTGAAGTGTATTTAAATTCAATTATCTAAAAAATACTCTGCACTGATCTGTTGTTCAAAGCATGACTTGCTGCATGTCACTTTATTTACCTTTCACATGTTGTATACATGTACTGATAGTTCTTCACTGCTTATACTGAATCTTTGCAAGTTCCTTGCTGGTGTAAGTATAGTAGCTCAACTGCTTTTGGAAATTTTGATAGAGATATGATGGTCTACATAGCCAGAGAACTAATAGCCAGAGAACTTGCCCCATTTCCACCAAAAGAAGTCTGTGAGCTTGAATCAGATTCTCCATTTATTAAAAGTACTGCTTTTAATAGTGCAAGTATAAGTAGAAAGAAAACTCCCTCATGAGTATGATGTATGCAGATACACACCTGAGTAACTAATTGAATGGATTGCTGCTGTCTGGACTAGATTCGCATAATGACAAATGCCTTCATAAAAAGGACTGCTTTGATACAGCACTTCATCTTTCTGAATTTCAAAGTTCTGCAAATTTAAGTATAAGCATGGGTGAATAGGCATTTAAATCATCCTTGCATGTATAATAGATTTTTTTTCCTATTCAGTACTTATATGTATTTGCTTTCCAATGTGTCTTCTTGAAACGAAAGGCTTTTGAAGAAAAATTAAAGATACAAATAAAAACGGAGAATATATTTCCACACGGATCCATGAGGTTTTTCTCTTTGATGCTAAACAGACCTGGGATGACGAGTTGATAGTTTGGGCTGCTCTGCTTTGAATACCAATTTTAATATAAAATGGGTTCCTTAACTTCCTCACCTTATGTTCTGATGACAGAAATACAGTTTATTTCTCCGAAATAGAGCATTTTATTTTATGCTTGTGTGATAATTTTTTTCCTTATCACTTTTTCATTTTTTTGTTAGGAAGATCCTCCCTTAAAAGGGAAAGAGCACCTGTTCTCTAGATCCCGTAGACTAATTTTCTGGGGTCCATTTTAAATTTTATTGACTGAAGCAGTTAATGCTTCTTAAAATCCTTCTTCAAGAAGCATTCTGTTGAACTGTTCTTGGCAGAGGATAAACTGATTAATCTGAGTTGAATCCCTTCAACAGCTGTACAATGGGTTTCACACAAAGGAGTTTTCAAGAATTATTTCAGTAACTTAGGTCAGGACTAACTATCAGCACCTCCCTGGCAATTCTAAAAATAGTACCTACTTCTTTGGGATTAGGAGTGTGAGAGAGGAAATTCCTGTGAGTCTCTGCTAGTTACACTGATGGAAGTGAATATAGCAGATAGAAAGATCTGGGCTGCAGCTTGTGACTTACACTCTTGTGAGTCTGGGAATGTCCACTGAGTATTTTTCTGCTATTGAAAGTGATTGGGAGAACAAGGTGCTTGCTTGCTTACAGGGTCAACAGTTTTATTCCTGCTTGAAAAATTATCCTTAGATGAGGAAAGTTTTCACCATATTTTTTGTCTTGAATTTCTTTGTTTTTTAGGGAAAGCTATAAGGAAGCTTGTGCGCAAGGCGACTCTGGTGGCATCTAGAATCCTCAGATTTCCTTGACTGAATCCATCTGGGTTTAGCCCTAAATATAGTAGACAAGCTGCACTGCTTGCACTGATAAATTATATCTTCCAAATGATAGACCAAGGTACAGTCATGCATACTAACCGTTTTTGATCTCATTTGACTCTTGATTCTGTTGTTTTTTGGGTAGTTGTGACAGTACGGTTTGTCCCCATTGTTGTGGACTATCTATTCATCAGTACTCTCAAAAAAATTAATTGAAAGAGACTTCTGGCCTGGCTCTGGCATTTGATGTTTCCAGCTCCTTACGAGTCTGCAGCTTGGTGGGAAACTTAGCCTCTCCTGAGATTTACAAATTTGCCTTCAGTGGCAGGTAAACAGTGGGACTGTTGGGAGCACAACTTTATTGGTTTTACTACTCGTGGAAAAGGAAAAAGTGAAAACCTAAAACAAAACTCCATTTCCTTTTTTGACATATGTTTTACATTTACATTTACATTTATTCAACAGTCATAAAATGAAAACAGACTATGTTCTAACAAAGCATAGATTTTGACTACAAAATAACAGCTGTATCATCCAAAGAAAAACCAGATCAATAAAGTACTATTCTAAATGATAGTTAATAATTAGGTTTCTTTATATCTGCTTTGGTATCTCAGCTAGCTGTTGGAATGAGCAAGCAATCTTAGTGCCAGCTGGCCTGCTTTCTGAGGTCAGAATTTCTCTTTGCTTTTTTTTTTCAGATGGGGAAAATATTCCATCTCCTACCTGTGTTTCTTCTTAACTATAGGGGGGATAACACAGGACATTACCAGTTTCAAGGTGTTTTTGGAGTGGTGTTGTTGGTTCACATTTTAAAAGACTTTGGTATCCAATAGAATATATTGCTCTGCTTGGGTCGTCGTGACATCTAAAAATTAAGACCGATGAAGCATATTTTTAAATTGTCTTATTTGAGCATGACATTGGTTGAATATTAATTCAATTGCACAGAGGCTATTAATATTTTGATATTTTACATGGTTTAGATACTGAGTTGGAAGACTTCAGAGCTGTCTTTTCTTTTGGCCAAAGACTGGAGGGGAATGCTTCCTGCATGTGTCGTATTGATTCCTTTGTGGTGCATGTCAGGCTGTGGCTGTTTGCTGCTTTCATCTTCAAATGTTGACCTTTATCCTCATTTTGGTGTTGTGCCCAGATACAAAACCTTCCAGTGGCTTCTCCCTAGTGCACAAAGTACTTGGGAGAGCATCTAGGGTCTGGAATGGATGGTTGCAAGCTCAGGTTGGCTGGCACATTTAGGCCCTTGTGAACATCCAGGTCTTTCTAAGGAAGATCCTCTCTGTACCAGCTATAGCCTAAATCATCATCTGACCGCAATAAAGTAGTCTGTTGGTCACATACCATTTGTGAGTTCTGTATGCCTTTGAAGTTGCTACGTAAAATCTTTTTTCTGTTGTCTGGCAAAAAAGAATAGTAGATTTAGAGAAGGAATGCCACTGACGTTCAGCCTTAAGGAGTTGGTCTACAGATGGTTCTCCTTTTGAATGTAATTCTTTTAAAATATATGTACTTGCTGAGAGGTTAATGAAAGGTTCCCATAATTCTCCTACATAATTAGTACAATACAGCAAATAATTGAAGAATATGTCTGTCTTTGCAATTGACAGCAACAGGTCACACCTTTGTCGCGTAGATAATTGGTAATTTTCTATGCGTATCATTAGTGGAACAGGAAGATGAGTGCATCTTTGTTTGCTGGTTGTGATAGTGTCTATGATGACATTGAGCTGGCCTCTAGTGGTCTGTGTCAAATGCTTCCCTTCCTCGTCCACCGTCAATGTTTTCATAGAATCATAGAATCATAGGGTTGGAAGGGACCTCGAAAGATCATCTAGTCCAACCCCCTTTTGTGATAAGTCTTTATATCTATCTATTCAGCATTTAGCAGGTCAAAGCACTTGGGTGAGGTAAATTAATTTTCTTTGTTCTAGGAAATTCTGATGTTGTTTAATGATGGTTTTAGGTTATAAGGTATCATGCTCCTCTCTTTATTTACAATCCTTAGGAAAATTCTGACTGCCAACAAAATAATTTCTGAACAGGAAAGGCCTTGAGAGAGGTTCCATCTCCTACAAGAGAAACAATGGA
Organism: Rhinoptilus africanus; assembly: GCA_013400135.1. Classification (NCBI taxonomy): domain Eukaryota; kingdom Metazoa; phylum Chordata; class Aves; order Charadriiformes; family Glareolidae; genus Rhinoptilus; species Rhinoptilus africanus. The sequence continues at coordinate 293,356 of VXBO01002656.1, read as the reverse complement.
CACCACACTGGAAATATTTGGGAGCTGTTAAAGGAAACTGAAGCCAATCATAGGCTTTGGCTCAAGCCTCTGGACTTTGATGCCTGCTGTGGAAGTGCTGGATGTGGAGAGGCTGTCCTCCAGCCCCTGATAAAGGAGAGAGGAGAGGATGGCTCAGGTTCTCCGTAACCACACATTGCAGCAAGACTAGGGCTTGTGTGGGATGACAGATTTCTGTTAGTATAGATAGTACTACAACAGTAGTAAGATGCTGAAGTTTTAAAATCCAGCTAATAAATGAAAGGGATTTAATAGTCACAAATTACATAATTCAGAAATACCGGAGATCCAGGTATATGTTTAATGAAGTCAAGTACCCAAAAGTTAGGAAAAGTTGGAAATTTGCTCCTGTTTTTTGTCAGGTGCTTTTGTATTCAGCTGATAATTACAAGCTAATTTTACTTTAGCTTAGTAGTCACTCAATGAATTAATTAAATGTATAGAAAGGTATCTTGAAAAATAGTCATGGCAAATGAGCTGCTTCTGTCACTGGTTTTGAGAGCTTGACACAAAAGTTTTCCCCTTATTTGAAAGGTCTTCATATATATTTAAATGTTTTTAATAAAACTGAAGATGCTCCAGCTAGATACTAGTTTGAGTTAGAGCATGATGATGTACAGATCATCTTATTAGCTCCAACTGTTCAGCACCAAGGGGCTGAGGAGAGCATCATTGGAAGCAAGTAGGAAAGGATGCAGTTTTGAAGTGTTCAGTGGAAGAAATCTCCAAGTTGGTTTTGGAGAGTGATGGCTGGGCTAATGTAATAACCACGCACTAAGACAGAGAGACCTTACAATGGAAGGAGAGAAAAGTTAATTTGGATTTTCAGCTATTAAAAGGAATTCTCTGCAGATAAAGCAGTTATTAATAACAACTCATGGATTTAATACAGAAGGTAAATCTGATCCATTTAGAAAAAGCAATCCATATAGTCAGAGGTTTCTGCAACCAGTGGGCCTAATGGATTTGCTGCATTGATGAAATGGTGCAAAGTGGGAAACATAGTGGGAGATAAGGCAGCAAAACAGGAACAAACAGATCTTTAAATCTCATTGAAATTCATGACAAGAGCATGAATTTGGCACAATGGAAGGTTTCCAAATGAGGCTTGTGTTCCTCACGCCAATGGGCAGGCGACAGGACTGTTGTCATTCTGCCCTATTCTCTACGAGGAGTGAATATAATAGTGTGTTGCTTTTGTAGTGGTTCATTTTATCTCGCTGCATTCCCATCTAAAACCACAACAGACGTGGTTAGCAGCTACAGTGAGGGTTCTTCAGCAGGGGCATACTGAGGTGAACTTTTATGTGCGCTCAGCACTGTAACGTTACTGAAGGCTTGCTCGCTGCCCTGCTATTTAATGCTGCTCTAGCCGCTTCTGACAAGTTGATGTACTGGCGCATCAGGATCCTGTATTGGTACATCATAGGGAGACAGGATGATCGGTAACTGTGTTCCATCACAGAGCAGTGGCTATAAATACAGTTCAGGAGGAGATTTCTTCTTAGCCTTCTCTTCTTGCTCTTTCCAAAGATATTTTCACTTTTTTGTATTATGGAGATGGTGCTAATGCAAGTGGTTTCATATTGCATAATCAAAGATTCAAAAAATCTGTTGTGCTGTCTTGTGTCTTTGATTACGCAGTATTATGTTTTTTGCCATTAAAATATTCAAGTTTAATAACTAAAGAGCTTACATTTCTGGCAACCTTACACACTTCTGCACTGTTCCATTGTTATAATAGTTAAAAGTTAAATGCTTGGAACATCCTTGGGAAAATAGATAATTCTGACCTTTGAAGAAAACATAGAAAAGCTTATATCCAACACTAGTATTACTTATTTCATCTTAGTATTTTCTTTGTTTGGGTTTTGTTTCTTCATCTATTTGTGTAATGAAGCCATTAGCGAGTTTACATTGGGGCAGCAATTAATGAAGATTAGTTTAAATATTAGCTTAAAAAAAATCATCGGCCACTTAGCGGTAGGGAGAAGTCATGGTGAAAAAGTTAATCTAATGACAAGGTAGCTCATTTGCTCTTCATAATTTTAAATACTGTGTGAGCAAAAATTAAACAGTGGCAATCACTTTCAATAGCTGATGTTGTACCCTTATCTTAATATATTTAGAAATCTAAACAGCTAAGCTGATTTCTGTCTTCAGAAGTTGTGTGGAGTCTCTGCATGTTGTGTAGTGTGTAGCCTAGACAAATTCTAGCTCAGACTAAAACTTGAAAAAGTAAGCAGCTGATGCTATTTATTCAGTAATTGGTTTTAAGTCCTCTTATAACTACACTTTGCAGTGTCTGAATTTATGGAGGATGAATACTAATGCTTTGGGGGATGCTAAGTGTTGGAGCAGATTCACACTTTGCAACTTCTCATTATCTGCTTTTTGCCGGTATAATTTTGATGGCTTGCTTTAATAATCTTAGTCATTAATACATTGTTGCTCAATTGCTCTGCAATGGGGACATATTTCTTTTCTGAGTAGTACAATTATTTAGACTAAAGCACATGGCCAATAAACATGTAATACGGTAAATATAATGAATTGAATAAACAGCAAAGGTGAAAACAACAACAAAAAAAACCCCAACCCAGAAGCCCTCCCCCAAGCTAAATAGGAGCAAATCTCAGATAGACTCATCTTCATTTCCCAAATAAAATCAACACACACGTTCAAGGTAGTGTGTCCTTTTACAGTCTAAAAAAGGTCTGATTCTGGAAATAGATGTTCAGCTGTCACTGGGCAGTACTTCCTGATGCTGTCCTTCCTAATCCTTCTGCTAAAGGGGAAAAACCCCCAAACCCTAGAAGGACCTAAGGGTTCTTGAAGGAGATATGCATTCTTTCTGTTAAATTTAATTAGGGATTGAGAATATGTTTATCCAGGTTTTACCCATTAAACTTTGACTGATAAATTTGAAAACAGGCATTCCATCCATAAGGTAACTACTTCTGATAATAGATTGCTAAATGGAAAGGCAGTTATGTTTAAGTTGTTAGGATGTGTATGTATATATTCTTCCCCATTGCTTCCTAGCATTTTCACTGAACTTACATCATAAATAGATGACTGTATAAACTCACCATATCTAGTTATATTTTATGTTTAATGTGTTTTAAATAATTTTCATGCTGCTTCTGCTGTGGTAAAAGTAAAATTAGGATCTTGTGTTACTCAGTAAAAAGTAGGGGCCCGAGGGGCACTGGATTACAGATTGGTGGAGTTAATTTCACATTGTTTCATATAGCAATTATTTACAATTTAAGCATAAAACCTGTTAAAAAAAAAAAACCTTGCCATTTAATTATAAAGTAACAGAAGGCCCAAGTTAAATAGTGAGTCATTGTTTGCTAAGATTTTGAGCCATAGGGATAGTCTATGATGTTGGTGGGTTTTGCTGTTTTGGGGTTCTTGTTTTGGTTTGTTTGGTTATTTTTTTTTTTTCTTCACAAGGATCCTTATTTGTCTGTGAGAGTTATCCCAGTCCCATGACAGTAGTAGCTCCTGTGGAGTACCAGCTGGGGCTCCTTGCAGCATCCCCTACTGGTTTATTTATGATACAGCTTTGGCACCAGTATTTGCTGAAACCACACTGTTCTTAGGACACTCTCATTGAAGTCAAGCTGTTATAACACCTGGTGTCAGCGTGTGGAAGAAGAGAAAAAGAAAACAAAAATAGTGGGTGAGGAGAAATTAGAAGGCTGTCAATTGCACTGAGCATTGTCTGCTTGCTGCTTTGTTTCTGACACAGTTGCAGCAGAAGGGAAGCTCAGTGTGGTTATTGATGTCTTTTGAGTACTGCAAGTCTTTATCTTTTTTCCTTATCTGTTGTTTAATTCTTCATCATTCGTAATAAAACATTCAGCTGTCTAGTCCACAGAATAATACTTAGCTGATCTCTTTTCCCTACAACAAAAAACTAAACCAACCCCAAACCTCCTTATATGCAGATATTGCAGGTGAATTGCTCACTGAATTTTTCAGCAGATTGTTCCATTTGTTTCCTGTTGCTATGACCAATAATATATTGTATTTTAATACAGCTTGTAGAAAACTATTTGATAAACAAATGTGTTAGCTATGAGAAAGAGTGTCATTTTTTAATGGCTTGTGAAACTGCTATGTTGTGAAATGCTTTTATCAAAACATAATAGGCACGGACCTCCTAAGGAAACCTATATAAGGAAGAGGAAAAAAAGACTGCTGTGGAGACTTAGTTTGATTAAAATGTTTTGGTAAAGAATCCTTAATTATTTTAAAGAAAGCCACAGTGGAGTCTTTTCTCCTGTGCTGATAAGAAACTGGGAAGTTTTCATATTGCATTCAAATGTGTGATGTGAAATGAATTAGTTATTAGCTATATCTCCTTGGGGCATATGCACTATAAATAGCTTTTCCAAGTCTATTGCTTTATTCTGCGCTGCACTGTATTGTCAAATTGCAGACCAGTGTAAAAATGTCTCCAATCAGTTACACTCTGAAGCAGTACATGATACTGATTTGGGTTTTGCACATCAAGGTTTATTTTTAACGTACACAAGCAATGGAGAATAAGGCTTTTTATTTAGGGCTATGAAGAGCCCTTACTGTGAAGGCAGGTATCAGCTTTACTGGCTTTATGTTTTGTCCTAATAGCCAATACAAGTGAACTGGGGCCCTAAATCATTCTACGGCTTTGGACTTTGAAAAGGGGTCTGATTATAAGCCCGGAAGACCGTAGTATTTTCTGTGGTACATGCACCATGGTATGTTTTTCATCTAGAGTTTTGTTGCGTGAGAAATAAGGGAGGCCACTGTCCTCACTGTTAAAACTTACCCTGCCTTCACACTAATGAACCCAGTGTGCTGCCCAGGATAGCTCCAGAGAGATTTCCTTTATTTGCAGTTACTAGAATCTGAGGGTGTTAGAATTCCCATGAGCTTAACTCTCTACCTGTTCAATTCAAAATTCTTATAAATCCAGGATTATACCCTATGTATTACTCTTTCACTGTTCCAGACAAGACATGAACTTCAGACAGCTGAGGAAGTGATCACCCTAAGGGATCTACATCTTTATGTTGGTGTTTATAAAAGCTATAGCTACTTTCTCAATATTAGAAAAAACCAAACCAATTTGAACAAGAATATTTTTCACCACATTTTGACTATTTCCTTGATTTTTTTAGGTCTTCCAGGACTATTCATAGTTGTGATAGATAGTTTATGAACTATAGCAGTGAAGTACTACTGTGTCAAACTCTGCCACCCAGCCAGGTCCCTGCTATGGCAGCCTGGCTGCTCGTGCTGCCCTTCAGGAGCTGTGAATATCTGGTGAAGAGTCTCAGTGTGTAAGGTGGTAGCAGCAGCCTTGCCTTCTCGGTTGTGTAGCAGCAACCTTCACGCAATGTGAAGTTCGGTGAGGGGAGATTGTGAGCCGGTTGTTGCAAGGAGGATGGGAGAGCTCAAGGGGACATCCCCCAGATCACCTTCTGCCCTGTGGCTTCCAGGATTGCAAAGTCCTGGATAATATATCGCTTTTCAGTCCCCTTTGGTGCAGACAAAGTTAATGGGTCTATACTAGTTGTCTAAATCTCACAGAATAGGAATGCCTGTTCTCAAATAACCACGTGGTCTGCAGGGATTTCTAAAAAAACCTGGTGCTGCTTCTGTTTTGAAACACAGATCCCCAGGCACTTAAGTATGCAAAGTCAGAAGTGACTTGACTTAAAAATCACACAATTATGACTTAATTCTGGTTGCGGTGGACTCAAACTCGGACTGTGCCTGTGGAGCGTCCTGAGCTGTAGATGTGTTCAGAGTCTTAGCGAATTCCATAAGATTTCACTGAGCTCTGCATTAAACTGCCTTGTGAATGTCCACCTTGTTCGGTAAGAGGGGGAGAAAATGGCAGGAGAAGAGGGGGCCCTTTTTTGTGTACTACTCGAGGGGGCCCTTTTTTGTGTACTACTCGTGTCGAGGCAACTTGAGAACTGAGAGAATTTGGGTTTGGACTTATCTCAGGGGATTTGGAAGGCACTGGTTCCGATTTTGCTTTCTACCATTTGAGAGGCAAAACCAGATTGGGACCTTCAGTGTCCCTGTCGTCAACTGAGCCACCGCCCTGGGTAGTGATGGACAATCTGCTGATACAATCTGTGGTACCACCACAGCAGGATCTAAGCGTAGCCCGAACCAAATGCTTCCCCAACCCTTTCAACACCAGTTGCACTGTCATTTGTCCTGCTCTTTGTCCCTGTTCTCACTGGCGTGTGGCGCCACAATATTTCTTTCTGTATTGGTATCTTGAGGTTCAAATTACTACCATGCAGCTGAGATACAAGAGAATAGCAGAGGTGAAGGCTGGCCCTTGAGTAATTAGCAGCAGTGTGGGCAGGTGAGCAAGTGTGCTTAGCTGCTCCTCTTGTTACATTAATGAGCAGCACTTGTTCACTTGGTTGCATCAATAAAATGGCATAAACCAAAACACTATATTGCTTTACAGTAGCTGCAAATTTCCTACTGGAGTGAAAAATAGTAAGTACAGGTTTAAAATATATTAAGTATTTTCATGTATTATGGCGTATCTTAACTTGCTTGAGTGATCTTGCATGCTGCCTTGGAGGGATATATCATAAATACAATTATTATTATCCTTTGTGCCAAAATGACATTGACACTGGTCGAGATTCTCACGTGAACTGAATAGCATAGCTCCAGTCAAGGAAAAGGACAGATTTGGTACCTTCTGTTTAAGTTGTCAAGGTTGGCTGAATTTTCAGTTAATTTAAAATCCTGTTTTATGGCCTCTATTACACAGGTTTCTACCCCCCTCCTTCAAATCTCTCTTCTGGAGTGACAGAATGTAACCATAAATGTTGTTGCTTTTTTTTGCTTCTCTTCTACTTTATTGTTGTGTGGTTTTGGTTTTATTCTTTTTAAAGGAACAATCTCTGTTGCTTCAGAGGCTTGTAGGGAGGTCTTTCTACTTCCTTTTGCTTGTAATGTAAGTCTTTAGCACTGGATGAAGAAACAGACGATTCAATTTTAAAATGCAAACAAGAGTCCTCATTTTCTGTGGCTGGCAAACTTTCCTTTTAATCCCTCAGCCAACTTCTATCCAGTCCACTGGTTCTCCTCCTCTGTGTCATGCTTGCTAACTTTTGCAGATTAATTTTTTATGAGAGATACTATTAAAATTACTTTGGAGATTCACATAAATTATCTCTGCAGCTTTCACTTGCTTTTTGTTGTGAAGAATTTACTAATATTCCTTCAATGCAGCCTGTGTTCTCTAAATCAGTACCGAGTGTTTTTCTAATTTGTGCATTAAGAAATTTCAACTTGATCTTTTAATGAAGTCAAATATTACGTATATTATGTAAATTGGGGCGGGGAGGAGGGAATTAGAGAAAGTGTGTCGATTTTGCTTTGTTGCTAAATCCTAGTGAAGTAAATTCAGCTGAGCCCTGCCTGCCAGGAGCAGCCCTGGTAGCTCCTATGCCATTGAGGTGCCTTTCTGAGATACAGTTCTTTTTTTTTGTTCCCTCAAAGTACAGGCGCAGCAGTTTCTGCTGTCCTTCAATAGCAGAAATCTACAAAATGAGGCTTTGCTGTTTCCCTGCCCCTTCAATTTGATCCCACCAGAAGAGGACAGTAGACAGAGCCTCCCTTTGCACTTCTAGACACCTGTCCTTGAGTGCTAGAATCTGAGCAGGAATTTATACTCGTATGGGAGGAAATTATGAAATGAGCGGTTGTGTTTGGGGCATGTTTCACTCTTTGAAGTCAGCAGGAAAACACCATTTATTTTGCAGCACCACAGTATTTTGCCATAAATGACTAGAGCAGAGAATTCATCTAATCCAGGCTCTAAAGCTGATAAAAACTTCGCAACTGGAAAGTGCAGCCCCTGTGGTACTGGAAAAGATGAAGATGCAGGCTAATGGGAGGCCTGCAGGGTGTGGGTAAACAGCCTGCTCAGTGCTAAACTCGTAAAAGTTTTACTGCTATGGTCTCCGAGATGAGGATTTGTACATTTGAGACAACAATGATGAGTGTCCTTTCCATTTTAAAGAGCTGGTGAAAATGATGTAGTTTTATGTATTTATATATTTGTATCGTGCAAATCTGTGCCTACAAACCTAAGATGTGAGCTAGTCATCTACTTTGTTCTGCAAAACAGAACATATTTTAATATCTAAAAGTCTTCTATAAGGTAGAGCCTTCTAGGTTATTTTAATGTTTATTTCTCTTATTTCTCAGTTTTTATTGTTGTGAAGGAATTGATTCTGCTTTGTTGCAATTTCATTTTAAGGGAGCACTGTTTGGGAGCACTGATTTAGGGCCAAATTGACCATGTGAGTTTTTATCATCTAAGAACCTTATCACTTGCTTGTAGTTCACTTTTGAGCTGCCAAACTGAACATAAACTGAACCTCTGTTACTTTTCTAATGTAGCTCGAAAGCATTGTTGTTGATGTAAGGGTTTTCCAACATTTATGATTGGTAGGTAGTGCATGTATAGGTATGAAGGTTAATTAAATCAAGAGGTGAAGTTTGTAGAACAGGGAATGCTTCATTAAGCCCTGTGTGAATTAACATGTACAATCTGTTCACAATACCCCAAGTGCCATTCACTGAGACAGTGTAATTACAGCTTACACACAGTTTCATTAGTTTGTGTTTCTTCTACTGTGGTTGACATGTATGTTGTCTTCACTGAAACCCTGGAATAGAGGAGGGACTGCTCGCTGGTGGGCATCTGAGCATGCTGACATTCAGCAAATCATTTTTCCTTTGGGTTCTAAAATGTCTTATCCCAGATGTAATTAAGCTTGTAATTCATCAGCTGACACCTTTTTTTTCTCTCGTATTCCAAGTCTAGCAGAAGACTTGTGAAATGGCTCTTCTACATGTTTTTGGGGGTTTTTTTTCTGCTTTAAACAGATGTGGAACAATAATTATCTTTCCCCACTCCTAGTAGTTAATTTTTTGAGGTGTTTTTTATAAAGTTCATTAATTTTTATTTCAGGGCAGAGTATCATGACAACCTAAAGATGCAGTCTTTAAAACATGTCTCTCTCTAATGTGCATGGTGTTTAAGCAACTATAAAATTTAGGTGGCTGAAGATACAGGGGCTTCAGTGAAAATTTAGCAGTATAGATTCCCAAGAGTTTCTTTTAATAATGACTTCAGCTACAAAGAACTGTGAATGCACTTAAATGGACTGAAATGTTACCACTCTCAGGCAAATTTGCATCTCCCAGAGAAGGGCAGTTAAAGCTCCAGTTATGATCTCTGCGAGTCAGAGACTACACGCATACATAAAATTCCTGGAAAGTCATGTGAACATACTTAATATTACCCTTGTGATAAGTCCCATGGGCCTATTCAGGTGAGAGAAATTAAAGATGAGGAAGCACTTGAAGGCACAGGTCTGTAGACAGAAAAGCAATATTAATGAGGGTAATAAAGAGACTAGTGAGGAGGAATGAATGATGAGCTTTATTGCAAATCTTATCTGTACGTTATTTCTTTTTATTAAAAAAAAAACCTGCATAAGTGTTCTTGTGCAAAGGTGCTAGACTGATATAAGAAGAGAATACAGCTGGGATGTAACAGTGGTAGCAGTAAAACCGACCTTCCCTTGTCCTCTTCTTGTTCTCTTAATATTTTAAAATATCTTTAAAATGTATATTGGTAACTACTGTATTAAGAGAATGCACGTTACATCCGTGCCATGTGGTATCTCAGCTCTGCCAAACAAAGGCAGTTGCCACAGTGGCAGTGTTCTACCATCGGTCCTTTGCCTGTAGTCTGAAAATACTGACAAGCTTAGGACCTGCTCCAGAACTGTTTTATCATTTGTTACCTATTGTATTTTTTGATATCTAATAAAGTAATGTTAAGATATTTCATGGAAACTGCCTGTCCAATTTTTCTTATGCCAGGAATTACCGTGTTTTGTTTTGATATGTCCTCCTAAGTTACTATCCGTGTTCTTTAGGTTTTTGATATGTTGCATGTATCTCCTGATTTTAGTGAGTTCTAGTATTATTGTGTAAGACCATTCTACAAGAAAAGTTAGCCATAAAATAAAATGAAATTATACATGAACTTAAGTCAGATCTTGCCAGTATATAAATTATTGTGCAGGCCTAGGCTGATGTAACTTCAGAAACCATTGTCTGCCAAAACCATCCTAAATCATCTGTCAGTGTTTCAGGAGTAGCACGTTTTGGGGCAGAACTTCCAACCTGTGCAGAGATGATGAAGAATTATAGGAAAGCAGACGAGGGAATGAGGGAAGTAAAATGTCATCCGTTTGCACCACTTAAGTCCTGAAATGGGTCTCAGTGCTGCTGCAAAGCACAGACTGCGTGGCAGGCAGACTCTGAGGAGGAAAAACTGGCATGACAGCTCTGGTTTTAGGCATGGTGCTTTGTGAATTTATGCACTGGGAGACTGTTGACTATTAGCTTTACAATGATGCACAGGAGCTTTTAAAATGTGGGGGTTTTTTATGTTTGGCCTTTGAAATGAATTGAATTGAGGCTGTCTTTCATTTGTACAACTTACATCATGACTAAGAGCAATTAGTTGTGTGTTCTCAAAGTAAGAGGCATTGTGTTATTTATTCACTTCAGTGCCACAAAGAGTGTGTGATGACTTATAGGTGATTAAAATAAACATGCCACCAGAATCTTATAACTTAGACAGTGCACAGCAAGAGGTGACAAGAAAAAAAAGCAGATAAGTACAGGAAGCATGAAGGTTACCGTGGCAAAAGCTCATGAAAATGCTTTCATATACCAATAAAAGCTTTCAGTTATGCCTCACATATGTTTCCTCACTGCGTGTTGCCTGTGTGTCTTGCTGGTTATTTGATTTTTGGTTTTGTTAACGTATTCTACTCGTAGACTTTGGTCCTGATACTGTTTCCCTTGAAGTCCCTGGAAGGAACTCCTAGTGATTTAAACAGTGTTGGATCAATCTCAGTAAGCAAAGACTGTTGGGATGTGATAATGAAGAAGCTGGCACTTAAAACCTCTTTTAAAAGGAAGTGTTTTGTTAGAATGAGTAATGAAGCACCCTGTAATTCTCGTTGTTCGTGTAATAGGTGTAATATTGTATACAAAAATAATGCATGCTCCATCATAACTACCCAAATGTGCAGTGGAAAGGCTTGCTGTTCTTCCCCCCATTAGCATGCCACTTGCCTTGAAGTTTCTACCATTTGTCCAGAAAAATGTTTTATTTTCCACAATGTTGCGATGACCGTTGTGAGGATATGGAATGGTTTTTGGTTTTGTTTTTTTTTTTTTGTCCTGTTTTTTAAATTTATCCATCTGTTCTAGTTAGTAAACTTTTGTCATAATTAGTGCTAACTGTGGATAAGTGCATAACTGCATACATCTCTCTTGAATCCTGTTGATCTGTCTCAGTGATATTTTGTAGTAGATTCCTAAATACTTAGTGTAGACCATTGTTATAGTTACCTTTAAGTATTTTTTTCAATTAATGAGGTTTTTCTTACCCTTGTATTGTAAGAAAATTTCAAATGGTAAAGTTTGCACAAATTGTTGCTTTATCATGTCTTTAATATTATGCCTCTTGCTTGTGTTCCATCTGTTCACTTTTATCCTTCTTCTGTCTCTGCCATATCCTGTTCAGCAGTATTATAATTTCTTCTGAGTTTATATATTTCTTTATTCCAAAGGGATCCCATCAGCTTGATGTGAATTTAGATTTATTTTTTTTTTCAAAGATTGAAAATCCTTTAGGCTAATGTGCTCTGCCTCAACAGAACACATTCCCAAATGCATAGGGCAAACAGGATCCATGTATGTTACACACTGTAAAATGTGTAGAGAGGAGCAGACTTCTGTGACATTTGTGTCCGAGTAGACTTGTAAAGGTAGAGTCTGCCTTGTAACACGAATATTTGTGTTTTAAACTTAACATGAAGCAGAAGAAAACTACTTCCCTTTCCATGAAGATCCCATTATTTTCTGCTAAGTGGATTTGAGGGAGATATTTCTTATCTATTCAGACATGTAAATATGCAGACAGGCAACTCATGACAGCTGCAGAAATATGTGATTCTCTTCAAAGTATTTTTTTAAACCCCATTTGTTTATGTCTTTTTTGCCCTGTGTAGAGATCCTTCTAAAAACATTTCACTGACAGTTTTGTTGATGGTATATACCTTAGAAGCACCAAACAATACAGACATTCCGTGTATCAAATGGAAACAGATGTTTAATAAAATGTAATGAAATTTATTCACCTGTTTATGTGAGTGTTGCACATGTTTTATGGGTATAACTATTTATTAAACAACTTGCCCATGTGTTGCCAAATAGCGGATTAAATTCTAGTAAGTCTGCCTAAGTAGCTCTGTGCTCATGAATATGACATTTAGTCTATTTACACCTTTCCAACTGGGTTAAAATGTCAAAAAGATGTATTTTTGTAATATAAGTACCTCAATTCTTTTTGACATTATTTCCTGTAGCTCATTTTATATGCATATCTTTCTTTTATATTATTATCATGATGGTATTAATTTGGATGTGCAAATTAGCTCTTCATGATGTTGTCATGTCAGCATCTGGATTCAAGATGTGCTGTTTCATAAGCATCACATCCTATTGCGTTTCATCAGCGTCCCCCTTTCCTAATCTAATTATTCATAAGGAACCTTGGGGATTGTGCTAATGGGCATCTGAAGCTATAAAGAGTAATGAAAGTGGTTGTGTTACTGCTATGCAATTAAGTGTATATAGAATACCATTCATATAATTAAATTCAGAATTTTTACCACTCTTTTTTCTCCTTTATAGTACATTTATTATTTCTCTGACGTTGAAAATAATACTAATGGAGCTTAAGAGCTTTTTACAAGAGTTGTAGCATTTATACTCACAACTTGATTTTGGCTTTTATTTTTCAAGGTCTTCAGCAAATAAGTAGCCAGTTGTAGGATTTTTTTTTATTTTTTTTTTTACATCTTTTATGTGAAAAGGCGGAGGATGTTTCTGACTGAGGCAGAATTTGAACTGCTAGGAAGCAGAGGGGGGAGTGTGCTGTGTGTTTCCTGTTTAATATTATGTCCATGGGTTGGATTGGGTGCAATACAAATTACGCTGCTGCTGGTAGTAGTGTGTATCGGCAGTCAGTGCAATTTGTAAGTGCAGCGTGACCTTTGGTCTGGGTTCAGTTTCTGTCTTTGTTCATTTGGAGTAAGCGTTTTGATGAATGAAGATAAAGTATTTAGATCAACCGGTCAATATGTTTTCCACTGATAATTCCATATTAATAAGTGCTGATGGTTAGTATCTTTAAGGTCTACTGACAATCTGATTGAAATCAATGGCAGTTTTGCCTCATTTAGTTCAATGGGAGCAAGAATGAGTCTTTAACCAGCAGAAAATTATAACCGCCAGTCTCTGTTCATGTGTCATTCAGTATGAACAAGAGTTTTTATGGTGCTGTCAGGCTGAAAAAAATCCTTTTCTTTTTTAATAACAAAGCTTCATTTAGCTGAAGTAATCCCTAGGTAGCCTGTTAGAGGTGTTCAAGCTTTGTTATTCCCAACAATATGGAATGTGGCCACTTGCTGATTCTACTTAAGTAAGTAGTTGCTGCTGCTCAAAATAGCTTCAGAGACTGCTGTGCTGCTGAAGTTCTGCTGCAGACATCCTGCATTAGCCGAGTTATCTTGAATTTTCATGTGAAATTCAGACTTTATTTTAGTGCTGTGTAGTAAATGATATTAAATACATCGTGCAGTTCCTTTTTCCAGAACACCAGCGACAGCCATGATGTTCCATGGCAATGAAGAGGGCAAGGGACTGTGAAAGCATCCTCCATCTTTGATTAGACACAGATGGTTGGGATCTCATCCTATGTTCTGGACTGCCTTAACCATAAAAATCACAGTAGCATTTTAAAATAGCGTAGTAACCTACTACAAAACTGAGTGGTAGCTTCATAAAACGACTCTTCCAGGATATCCTCTTAGTTTCTCCCCAGGTAGACACTGGGAGAAATGAGCTGTGAAGTTTGAATGAGAGTTTAATAGGTCTAGGTCCTGTCTGACCAAATGACAGAATGTCAGAGGGGGACTGACAGCTTCTCTCTAATCATCAGTATAAAAGCAAAAGGAAACAAGAAAGAGGGGGAAAGTGCACAGAAAGCCGTGTCTCTTGTCTAGATTTCCAGATTGCTTAGGGCTTTAAAGGTCAAACCCAACATCTTAGGTCAGTACCTCCTTAATTACTAGGAGACAACCTTTAGAACACCATAATAGCATGCTTTTGGCATTACTCAGCAAGCGAGTGTCTGCACTCTGCATTAGTTCATGCTTTGAAATATGCTTGAAGTACAGCAGAATCTTGGAAGGTCATTAATCTCCCCTTACAAAGGCAGGTAAGTTTTGCCTCCAAGAGAAAAAGTTATATTTATCGTACTGTCTGGACAAAATACTCAAAGTGCTTGGTCTTCTTGGTGATCAGCAAAGTCAGGTTAACACTGCCACATTTTGTTCCGTGATTAGGGATTCTGATGCAATGACTGGCAAATTTTCTAGCCCTTTTCCGTAGTTGACGATTGCTGTTCCCATTTGCTCTTGAGTAAAACTCAGCATTGCTTTCACATACCTTCTAAGCATATTCTCTGAGAAAACAGACATGTCTGAAAATCAGTAAATGAGACAAGAAAACCTTCAATCCATTCAAACATTTTTCGTTTGGTTGTTGGGTTTTTTTTTCATTTTACAGTAGTAAATTTTATATTTATATTTTTATATTTATATTTTTCTCTGGTAAGTTACGTTTTTCTACATGAGTTTGGTTTCCTTTGATTACAGGGTAAAATCCGTAATTCTCTGCACTAATTTATTAAATAGTGACCAGTGGAAATAACACTGGCTATCAGTTTCTTCCTGTTCTCCCTATTATGTTTGTATATTTGTGGGTTTCTATGCAAATATGCAAATAATTCTTTAGAAAAATAAAAGATCTGTTTTTGTACATATCTTTACTCATCCAAGTCATCCTGGTCAATGGACAGTATTTCTGGATATTCACCTAAAAACTTAAATAAAGAAAGCCTCTGCTTGAACCTTGCTTGTGGTTAGACATTACTTTGTTAGGCTCGACTTCTAATAATATTCTTTTGTTCTTGCACTTTATGCACAAATTATTTATATTTAATGATCCTTAAGTTTAATTTTGTGTAAGTCTTATATGGGGGGGGGTTGCTGTCAAATCAGTTTCTGTCTCTCCTTTTAAAGCCAATTTCCACACACCAGTTGAAATCCCTCAGATCAAGAATATGCTCATTTACAAAGATTATAATTGATTTTTTGGCCCTGTTTTTAATACTTTGCACTGTAAATGACATCCCAGAGGAGAATAATCATCATACAGATGTTTGAAAGCTCCTTCCTGCCGTGTATGGTAATTGAAGTCTATAAAGTGTTATCAGACTGCACGTTGTTTCTAATTAGTACAAGGCAGTTTCTCTTAGCTTTGTATAGTTTTCCTGGCCTAATTCCTTCATTATTTTACCAGCTGGCTAGTAAATCTTGTCAGTTACAGAAAAAAACAGATGAAAAGCATCAGATTTTTCTGGGTGGTTCATAGTGTCTCGCTTTCCTTTACCAAAAATACCCATTTTTGTATGGTTTGATGCTGAGTTTCTGAAGCTGTCGGTATGCTCTTAGCTCCAACTGGCCAGATACTGCTCTGACATCTTTTGAAAGACTCTTCATCTCACATCATCAAGAGAAGCATTAGTGCAACAATAAATTTTTTTCCTCATAATAGGGCCTTTATGATAATGATTCTCTTTTGACTTTTTTCTGAAAAAGGAACTTTTTTAGTGACTGCTTGATGGTTGGATGCTTATGGCAGACAGTTTTCCAGGGTATGCTTGGAATGAGCAATAGTGTGATGGAAGTGGGCAGATATAAGAATGTCTTCTATTGAAAGGAGCTCAAAAATCATTGCAAAATGATTGGTAAAGAAGCTTTACTGCCTGTTTCAGCTTCCCTGTGTAAGTGTACTCAGGATCAAATCCTGGGGTCCTTATTGAGGGCTGGGTTGTGTCTCCAAAACTGGAGCTCCCTCTGGTAGGTTAGTTTAGCCTAGAGCCGTGTCCCTGTATTTCCTCGTGTCTTGCTGCAAGCTTTTTGCCTTAAGTAATATGGGGCCTTATAGGACAGAGAGACAAAGGGAAAGGATTTGCAGGCCCTGGCTGCTTTCTTCAGGCATCTGTTCTAAGCATATGGAAAACTGAAGTAAGAGAAAACCGAAGCTCCCTTTGTGACAAGACTGAGGCAGGACTCCTGATGATTTTTTCCAATAACGTAAAAGTCCACATTTTGCTCGGAAATTGAAGAGGTTGAAGAACACCTACATGAATGGCTCACAGACAATAATTTGTTGAGCTGACATATATCCTAAGGCACCAAACGAAGATTTAGGAGCTGATTTGATCCTCTCCAAATGACAGCATCCTGAGGAAATTCTTTTCTTTCTACAAAATTTCTGTGCTTGGGAAGCAAACAATATGCAACAGCTGTAATCTGGGGAAGGCCTGTAGTGTAAATAATTACAGAACTCCTCCTTACTGGTTTCAGTGGAAAGGTACATAGTACTATCAACGTATTTAATGCGATATTGCTTCACACTGTTCAGTGAACTCCAGTTTGGTGGACTCCAGTGCAAAACGTGTGTAGAAGCAAACCTCTTTCTGACACGACTTAGCTGC
Source organism: Rhinoptilus africanus (assembly GCA_013400135.1). Taxonomy (NCBI): domain Eukaryota; kingdom Metazoa; phylum Chordata; class Aves; order Charadriiformes; family Glareolidae; genus Rhinoptilus; species Rhinoptilus africanus. The sequence continues at coordinate 276,546 of VXBO01002656.1, read as the reverse complement.
TAGTTGTGCAAGCTTATACAAGGCTATTAAACTAAAACCAGCATCTGTTTGATCTGAGGTGAGGTTTGTAGCAAAGTGCACTGATGTGTTGCTTTCTGAAGTAAAAAGAGTTTATGTGGTACTTTGCTGATAAGTACCACACCAATTAGGGGATAACAATGCGATGTAAAAATATTGTTGTAGTGAGCCAGTTTCTTCCAGGGTTAAGAAATAGTCTCGGTCTGCATCTGTCCCCTTCACCGCAGTGTGAGGTCTAGTGGCTTGGGGAAACACGATGTCTCTCCACTCAACCAGCCTTTGACAAATTTTCCAGCATCTACTCTGTGGTTCTGACTTGGGTAAAACTTTCCCCTTATCACAGTCCTTTGAACAACTAACCAGTGTGTTTCTCCACTCCTTTGCCTCGGAGAAACCTGTCAACACCTTTTCTCTTCATTCTGTATTTAATGGATATGTCAACATTGCTTAATGGAGGATTGTGAAAAGGTATGTTCTGTAGTTAGCTCTGAACGTGGTGGTGTGTCCTGACAGCAGCGATGTCTCGGGCACAGCGTCATGCCAATGTTATATTGGCTCTGCTGCCAACTCAGTCAGTGCTAGCTCAGATATTCCTCTGCAGTGCTCTTCTGCAATGTATAAATACACCCTCGTGCAAGCAAAAATTCAGAAGCATCTCAACTACATATCCATCATTTATAATTATAGTGGCATTAAAATAGACTTGAGGCTTCAGTTGGCCTCATGCCTCAGAACTGCTGTATTGCAGCAAAGGCCGCTCTGCTTTCAGAGCACAGCAATAATTACTGTGGATTGCGCTTTAACAACTGGGGATGATTGCAAGGCACAGATTCAAGGATACTGGGGGGGGGAGGTGGAAGCCTTGCACTTCTGTCAAGGGCTTGGATGTCTAAATGTTATCTGTGTGGGCTGCAAATTACCCGCTCTCAAACTATATGGCTCCAGGAGCTATGGCCTTGGGGAAAGTTCCTGCAGATTCGTGAGCCACCACCATGTGCTTTGAAGCCCCCCTCATCTGGGGAGGCTCCTAAGAAAATTCCTCTAGGTCTGTCTTTATAGAGGAGACGGAAATCTGACCTACTGATGTTTGTTTTTCCAGACTATTTTGGTTTTAACTTTTCGTCTGTAGTAGTATGCTGGCAGAAGCTATGTTTTGCGTTTAACTTTTTGATGAAGAAGGAATGATTATACTTAGTGTTAAAACGTGATAGGCTTGAAGCTTTGAAGTCCATGTTCCCCAGTTGTGAATGCAGTGAGAAGGGTCTGAGTTCCCTCTTGTGATATTGTATTATCGGACTGGAAAGAGCTTTTAGGGCTGTTTCACATAATTACTGGGTTACCTTCATGCAGCTACATTTGTGTAGTAGGAAAACCATCTGAAACTGCCTGGCCAGCAAGCAGTTGTTGTTTTAGACATTGTCCGTAGCATTTGTAATATATGCTGATCTAGTCCTGTTATCTAATTGATGTCCTTTGGGACTATCCCAAAACAGGGATGTTTATTTCCTGAGGCTTTTAACAGTGTTTGAAGTTTCTTGATCAGACACAAGCTGAGGAAGGTGCATTGATTTTTAATGTCCTCTTTTCTTTAAGTAATTTTTAAAAAATAAGTAATTATAAAAATATGATGCATTGAAACTGGAGGATAAATTTATCATTGGATTTTGCACACTCCAGCTATCTAGAATTCAATCTTTTGGGGCCAGGAGTTCCTGTAGTGCCTGACATAACAAGGTGATTTAGCATGCCCTTCATTTTAAGCATATGAGTAATCCCATCTTTCCTCACATTTATTTAGTTGGTGATATGTGTATATATATATAAAAAAATATATATATTTATAAATATATATATATATAAAGACTTTGGCCTTTCATTTATTGAATCTTACTAGATGAGTTTTTAGACACAAGTAAAGTTGTGTAAGCCACTACTGAATTTTTAGATTATTTCCACACTTAAAGCAATGGAGTTGATAGTGAAGCCGATACAGAACAGTTGTCCTGTTCCTTTTCAGATGAGATTAGGAGCAGCCTTTGATGTTCTTTCAGTAGCAGCAACCCCTGTTAACAGCAAAAAAATCAGATTTTTCTGGTCTTGGGATCATGATATAAACTTGCAGAAGGTATCTTGATGCAAACAAGAACTAATCGCGTGATCTTTGAGCTTGGCTTTAGTTTACACACTTAAGACAGCCACACTACCTGGATAATTCTGAGACGTCACAAACACAGATTTCAAATGGATGTAGTATATTATGATGTCCGTGATCATAATCAAAGAAGTATTAGGCACTCCCAGAAGTCCCACAGTTACATGATCTTGTGACAGACCCAGAGGCAAATTCAGAGTTGTCAGCTGAATTGCCTTTGGAGCCTGCCAAGCAAACAGATGCTAATGTTAGCTAAGTATCCGCAGAGCTTGGCGTCCAGCTCCCGTGACAGCCAACAAGCTCTGTGCGTGACCTTAGCTTGCTGCTCCGCTGCTGGGAGCCACAGAGGAGATGTCCAGTGGTGTCTTAAGTTAGAGCTCACGTTGCTCACAGTATTCGGATAGAGTTTATTTGGATCCCGCAGTCAAAGTGTCCGAGCAGTAGATTTAAACCCTGCCATCTACCCTTGTGCATTAAGATTGAGAAAAGCAAACGTGGTTTGTTTTCCCTGTTCTAGTGCTACAGGCTCTGGAGACCCTTGTACTCTGGAAACCCCTCGCCTCTGCCAGTTGTAGCAGAAAACCCTAATAAAATTTGACATAGCAGAACGTGGTCTATGTGCCACACTGATTCCTATGAGTTGCAGTAACTAAGTACATCTGCCCCAGTAAATGGTATGTTTGTAAGCGCTGGGACCAGCTGGCATGGAGGGGACAGTCCCTGTGAGGGTGACATTCCACTGTTTCCAAAACATCGTGGCTGCGTGCATACTACCTGTTGAGAAGTGTCCCCGGCTTGCAATAACCCCTGAGCCATGCCAAAGCGGTGTTAGGGGGAGGGCAATTTATCACAGCCAAAAGCCTGTCAAGGTCCGCCCTTCGCAATTTAACTGTATGTGTCACAGCACTGCACGGCCCGAGAACGTCCTGGAGCTCTCCTTCATTTACCAGCACGGACATGGTTGTTGGGTCTCTGCTTTCCTTGTCGTTTCTCTGTGCTTAAAGGCTCTGGCTCTAGTCCAGCTCCTACCTCCTGCCCTTCATGATTTTTAAGTTAAGATTATATCCCCCTTGCTTCACCCAAAAGCCTGCTTGCCGGGGCTTGTTCTTCCTTGGTGCATACTATTGTGAGGCTTCATTTGTTGGGGCTCCAGCAGTATATTCATTTAACAACACGCGTACTCATTTGAACTGAATACAGGAATGTTTAAGTCTCTGGACAAGTGATTAAGAGCTTTATTAAATAGAAATGTTTTGCAGAGCCACAGCCTGGATTATCTGTTCCTTAGTATGTGTGTAATCAAAACTGTTTCTCTGATCTTGGATAAAAACTCTGGAGGATCTGTTTCATTTTTTCCTGTGTGTAAAATGGGAATGCTGACAGTTCCTTACTGACTTCCTTGGGTTGCTGGGGGGTTTAATGCCTGGAAAGCGCTTTGAACACGAGAACTGCTGTGACAGAATTACTGAGAGCTTTGCTTCTGGAATTTAATTGCTCAGTTAAGGGGGAAGAAAAGAAAAAGTAGTACAGAAGCAGCTGGCAGTGAAATTCTATTGAAGTTTGTATGTAATACACAGGAAATAACATTCATTTTGAATCTGGTTATTCAGGATTATATTTTAAATTTTGGATGACTTTTCATTACTCTTTGATATATTTTAAATTAACAATTTTCCTTTAAAATTCTAAATATGGGCGGGATTTTTTGTCCTTGTTTTATAATAGCCTTTTAGCATAACTTTGTGTTTGCTTATTGTAGACCACTGCAATTATTATGCACAAGCATAATCACTTCTGACAGTGAAAGTAAAATTAGTATATTTTAATAATTTGTACGCTTTCCATTTTTGGCATTTATTTGCTCCAAAATGAGGGGTGAGGTTCAAGGTCTTTCTGTGCTCTCAATAAAACCTGGTTGCCTAGCATTTTTAACACTTGGCAGCACCACCTCTAATCTGTATTTTGCTGGCAGCCAGGCTCTGCAGCTCCTTGGTGGGAAGTAACATGGAGCTGAGCAGAAGCCCCCAGCTCAGGCAGGCTTCCTTCTGTGAGTACCAGTTTAAACCCTGCTCTGGATGCCGTAAATACATAATGTGATGCCTAGGCGATTTTTTCCTTTTTGCCCTTCAGCGCTGGTTGGTAAGAGGAGTGGACTGGCACGTTTCCTAATTGCACCGTTCATAAAGTGGAGCATTTTTAAGCCTGTAGCTGAATCCTTAGCTTAGATGACTGCCTTATCTGACAACACGGAAAGAAAGAGAAAAACAATGTCCAGCTGCAATTTTTTTCTAGAAATGTCAGGAAAATAAATTGTTAGTCTCTGTTACACAGGGGTAAGCTGTGAAGAAGCTTTTGGGGAATGTTAAATTCAGAAGCTTTCTGTGAGTTTCTTTATGCTAAAAAAGAGATTGATCTGCAGTGTTTTCTTAGCTTTAAGTGTTGCTTTTAAGAACAGCTATGAGCAGTGTTACCGAATGCCTTAGTGTTGCTGGAGGTGAAAGGCTTTCAAGTGAGTTTTCCAGTTTGTTCAGGTTGAGCAGGATGGAGGAATTGGTGCTTCCCAGGCTTGGCTGCTCTGGACATCGCCAGCGGCTGAGGTACCTGCCAGAAGCAGAGTCAGCCACTGCATTGCCTGTAAGTGCCCAGGGACGACCGGCAGCCTCACGGCACTGAGAGCCTGCTCCGTTGCCACAGGTGATGCGGTACCACTACTTGGGAGCCCCTAAGTAGGTATTAAAAGGAATTATAGCAAGCTTTTTATCAGTCCATGCAGTGTTTCAGGTTATGAAGGCACAAGAAGTGCACTTAGTGACTTCAGTAAGGATAAATAGGTATTCTGCAGAACTAACAACTGAATCTGCAATGATCTAAGCAGGTCACCTTGAACCTGAAGAAATGGAAGTGCATGTAAACTGTAGCCAAAATTTTGAGAAATGTGTCCTAATTTTCAGCTACACCGCATCTGACAAATGTTCCTTGACCTTATTTACCACCGAAGTAGGGGGAAACTTTCCATTTACCTCAGTGGGCAGAAGGTCAAGTCTCTTTGGCCTCTTTTCCTGGAGGCCTTGTACTCTGCAGCAGGGAGATGGGAGCCAGAACCTCTGAAATAAGGACTTTAAGATTTTAAATTAGGAATAAAAGTGGGGGATCACTTTACAAAAGTCTGAATCTTGGTGACTTGTATTCAGTCTGAAGTGTTTTTAGCTCAGAGCACAGAACCCAGATAATCTATTTTACATATTTGTGCTGTAGGCAGTTTTTTTTTTTTTCCCACATTGACCGTGCTCCAATAGTTGGGTGTAATTTCCTGCTTTTCTGATTTGAGAAATACAGCTAGCAATTAGCAGGTGATTAAAAAGCTGTTGAAAACATTTTCTAAGGTCTTACAATAAATACATTTAAAAAATTGGAGAAAAACCCCAACTCTATTAAAGCTCAAGGCTAGAAACAATAAATCACAGTAGTCATAGGTTCTCATAGAAGGGGTACAAATTTTGGATTTCGTTTTTTGATTCTGTTTCAAGTAAAATCTCCCACTGAGTGAGCACTGAACCTACTTGTCCCCAGTGACAAGTGATAGGACAAGAGGAAATGGGTTCAAGTTATGTCAGGGCAGATTTAGATTGGATATCAGGAAATATTTTTACACTGAAAGGGTTATTAAACATTGGAACAGGCTGCCCAGGGAGGTGGTGGATTCACCATCCCTGGAGGTGTTTAAGAAAAGGGTAGATGAGGGGCTTAGGGACATGGTTTAGAGGTGGGTTTTCTGTCAGGGTAGGTTAATGGTTGGACTTGATGATCTTAAAGGTCCCTTCCAACCTCACCAACTCTATGATTCTATACATTCAAATGTTCTGAATGGGAAGGTGCTTTCCTTGGTCACTGAGGATATAGGGATGCATGGACCTCTGAAATTCAGTGGTGTCATGATTGTCTCATGCATCGGTCAGGGCTGTTGCAGGCACCCCAGATGTGCATGTGTAGAATTTCTAAAATCCAAAGTTTGAAGATTAAAGATGGAAAAAAGGCAGAGATTTGCTCAGTGCTTGCCAGGATTCAAGGTTAGGAATTTGTTGCTTCTGGTTTTACATATATATTTTTTTTAACTGGTCTTTACTACCATCCGCAGATGAAGTGTTCATGTTCCAAGCAGCCTTTCAAAAGGTGTTCAGCATTCGCCCCTGTGGGTTTGGATTTCACATCAGGAAGAGATAGTTATACTTAGGAAGAAGGTGCTATTTAGCCCGATAAAATTCCTTGTTCTTGCTTGAAAGGTTTAAATGAGGCTGTGTGGATTTTGCCCTGATACGGTTTTCCTTGCTAGCAATGAATCCAGGCAGAGAGTGTCAGTTAGGAAAATAACTGCATGAAGTGTAATGGACACGCATCTCTGGATTTCATTCTGTTACTGATTGATCACCTTGTTTCACTGATCCTTGAAGCACTTACACTGTTAGCATCTATGTTCAAAGTTTGGTTTGGCCAAAAGCAGCTTCCTGTTGTGTTTTGCATTGCCCATCTAACACGGAACAAATGCTTACCATTTTGCAGCATAAACTCCCATCAGGTTTTAAAGCCATTATAAACGAGGAAAAAAAGCGAAGTGAAAGATTTGCCAGGGTGATAGATAATCCCAGGGGCAAAGGGACAGATAGATCCTTCATTTCAAACTACTTTCTTATCTTCTGCTGTGTCATTTCCTTGTGCTCTTTCATGCTTTCTCAAGCTCTCATGTGTGCACATGCTCTCTCATGTACACTCTTTGGTGCCCTTTCTCATGGTCTTGCTCATTTTAACATGTTTGGATGCTCTCTCTCTTTCTCTCTCTATCTCATGCGTCCTTGAGCTCTCTTTTTCTCTCACCTGTCCTTCTCGTATGGCCACCCAGCTGTGTACTGGCTTTGTATCCTCTGTTGTTTTGGTGACTTGGGTGGGGTGATCAGATAGTCTGTGTAAGTCAACAAAATGTCTTGTCTACCAGTAGAGTGGAGTTGGCTTTCTGGTGTGTTGGCTTTTAGTGTTAAGTCTCAAACCCAGCCAGGGTGGGCAGTGTGATGTGTGAGGCTTTGCTTTGTGTTTACTTGAATATTGAGGGGTGGTTTCTGGTGTCATACAATCTCTGGATCCAAGATAGTGGATAACACTGCTGTGAACCAGAATGAATGTGTGTTACAGAGTCTGCTGCTTCAAGTAGGAAACTTTTCTGTTGTCAAGGATGTCTCTGCCAGCTAGTTCAGGGAAGGATTCATCTGATCCTCATACCTTTGAGGTTTTGCATACCTTGTTTTCTAGCTGCTTAAGGAAACCTCTGAAACTTCAGCCTAAAAAAACCATATAGCAGCCTTTTTCTTTCCATCCATTCCCCCGCCCCCTTTTTTTATGGTGTCCAAGTCTAAGCTAAATTGTGACAACACAGCTCAGTGTAACGGCCTTGCCTTCGCACAAGATACTGTAATACTGCTCCTCTTTTATCTACCATTTTTCCTTTTGTTTTATGGCTCTCTTTGTTGCAGGCTTCTTTGTTGTTTCTTCCAGATTATGCTCCTCAGGGACTTTTGTATCAGTATGAGTGAACATTGCTTGCAGCCATGCCAGATTGCACTGTGATCTTATTGGATTTCACAAACCAAGGTTAGGCCAGGTCAGAACTTGGTTGAAATAACGTAGGGATTGCCTGCTAGCCACTGGGAACACGCGCAGCAAAAACCTGACCTAGATGCTGCTTCAGTCAGCTCGGGCTGACAGCGTTGCCATGCTGATTGGGGTGGCTGTGATATAAAGGAGAAGTTCTGACTTGTTCTGGCTGGTAGGATTTCACAGCTTTTTTTTTTTTTTTTTTGAGAAAAGTATTGATGTTAATTCCAGTGTTCTGGCCCATTCCAAATCCTTTAATTCTCTATCAGGATTACATTGCAATTCAGCAGAATATTATATTCTCTGATCTTCTTTTCCCTGTATGGTTGCTTGATGTTTGCCCTCAAAACTTGCTGCTGCTGTCCCAAAAGCTGCATTTCTGTGCTGGGTGACATTGTTTTGAAATTTTCTTTGCTTTCCTGATCTTCTGAAGCAAAATAAAGTATACCACAGCCTTCAAATCAAAGGGCCCCAAAAGGTAGAAATTATTAGTAAATGTAACATACAGAAAATTATAGTTGAGCTTTTCTTAGAGTTGCTTGAGGTTTCTGACCAAAAGACTGTATGAAGGTGTGTAAGTACATTCAGATTTTACTTCACTGAGTACATACTAGGTGGAAAATGGCATGCAGTTGTGCTAGTGTGCCCCAAACTCATGCAAAATTTATTGTATAAATAAGGTTTTTCTAATTATTTTAAAGGTATTTGCACCTGTTTGTGTTATATAGGAATAAGCTATTAAAATCCCTTAAAATAAACCTGTAAGAGGCTAGAAAGTGACCATCGAAAAGTATGTGATAGTGTGAAATAAAGGCCATAGTTAATTTGGGTGGCACGTACCAACCTTTGTTTCATCCCAGCCACGCTGAACTTGAGGGTTGCTGGAGGGTTCGTTTCCCCGCATCCATGCTGGAACAATACTCATGAAGCTGAGGGAAGAGCAGTACAATCAGCTAGAGATATCTTGATGTGCACAGATGTACGTTGATAGACTTAGGTCTGTTAGAAAAACTGAATATATCTAGCTAAGCAGCAGCTGTTGGGTACAACATAACCATTAAGCACATTTAAAGAGTGTAAATTGTGAAGCTGCAGCAGAATTAGTTAATGAGGTACAAAAGCACAGAGGTGACTAGGAGTCAGGGAATTAAATACTTCAGACTGGATCAGGAAAAACTTCCTGTCAGTTTAAGCTGTAGAGTAATGTGATGTCTTTCTTTGAATATGTAAAATTAGTCCAGGGAATGAAGTCTGTAATGTGTCTGCTGGAACAATTTGCTGTGGCAGGATGTGGAACAGATGACCAGGTATATACCCTGCCCTGGAGGAGATTAATCTTTTGAAGGTTTTCAGTTTGCTATTCTCAGTCAGCATCTGTATTTTGAGTGTCCGAGTTTTGCTTTTTAAGTGAGTGAAAACATTGAGCATCATGGCTTTTAAATCCAAGTTTATATAGATTTCTGCATAGAGAAAATGTGGAATTAAAAAATAGAGTAGGAAGATTAATATTGGATAAAAATTGGGATTTGCAATCTGATTGGAAATATTTGCCCATTGACATCGAGGTTACCCATAATTGTTCTTAACAGGTAAATTATCTCTGTCTCTGATAATCCTAATCGTTAGTGCAAACCTTGGCACTGCCAGCAGAGATATGGAAGGTGTAGTGCAGAAGGCAGCTGGAAGGAGTCTTTCATCAAGAGTAGTCAACATGGTTTTACCAAGGGTAAGTCATGTTTGACTAACCTTATAGCCTTCTATGAGGATATTAGTAGGTGGATAGATGATGGTAGAGCGGTAGATGTGGTTTATCTTGATTTCAGTAAAGCATTTGACACCGTCTCCCACAGCATCCTTGTAGCTAAGCTGATCAAGTATGGGTTTGGTGATCAAGCAGTGAGGTGGATCAAGAACTGGTTGAAAGGAAGAAGTCAGAGAGTCGTAGTCAATGGGGCAGAATCTAGTTGGAGGCCTGTGACTAGTGGAGTCCCTCAGGGGTCGGTACTGGGACCGGTGTTGCTCAACATCTTCATCAACGACCTGGATGAGGG
>VXBO01002656.1:244267-266089 GCA_013400135.1 Rhinoptilus africanus | reverse complement strand
GAAGTTCCTCCTCATGTTTAGGTGGAACTTCCTATGTTCAAGTTTGTGCCCGTTACCTCTTGTCCTATCACTGGGCACCACTGAAAAGAGCCTGGTCCCATCCTCCTGACACCCACCCTTCAAGTATTTATAAGTGTTGATAAGGTCCCCCCTCAGCTGTCTTTTTTCCAGACTAGAGAGACCCAAATCCCTCAGCCTTTCTTCATAAGAGAGGTGTTCCAGTCCCCTCATCATCTTGGTAGCCTTTTGCTGCACCCTCTCCAGCAGTTCCCTGTCCTTCTTGAGTTGGAGAGCCCAGAACTGGACACAGCACTCCAGGTGGGGCCTCACCAAGGCAGAGTAGAGGGCGAGGATGACCTCCCTCCACCTGCTGGCCACACTCTTCTTGATGCACCCCAGAATGCCATTGGCCTTTTTGGCCAATGGAAGGCAGCTGGAAGGAGTCTTTCATCTCTGCCATCCCTTGCCAAGAGCTTGCTGTACATGCAAACTCATCAGCTCTTCCATTGTGGAGCATTTATATATCCTGGAAAGGGCAAAATCTGGCAGTTAATTGCTTGGTACACTCAGGGGGCCATTCTCCAATGGAAGAATCTGCAAGGAGGGACCAGAGTGTCTGATGTTGCTGCAGCATTAATAAATATGTAGGGGAATGTTCTGCAGAAGGGTATGAAGAGCTTTGTTCATTGATTCTTTTCCTGCCTCCTCTGCCTTAGGAAGAGCCAGCCTAGCTAATCTTTCTTATTAAAACAGCATGACTAATGTTCACCTGCTAACAGAATGCTGGATAAGATTTTTTGGACGGGCTGTTGTTTTCAGCTGTTATTTACAGGATCAATAAAAGTGATTTTCCAATTCAAGGATAATTTTTTACCAACAAGCTGCATAGCCTCCAAGGTTGGAATATTGGATCTGCTCTTTTTCAGAACAAGTTAATTTAAAAACGATAGGTAGTTTCCAGTTCAGAATTAGTTTTTCTATTAGAAAGGAGGGGTCCATCTGGAAGAAACACCTTGGGGAGGAGAGAATTTTGCCTCAGAACAACATCATTACATGCTGCCCACAGATTCTTAGTGTTTGAGCTGCTTTTCTTTAAACAATAATCACTTAGCTGCACGCAGTATTTTAATTACATGCAATTCTATAACAAAATGCAGAGCTGTTTTATTATAACCCTGGTTCAATTACTATTGAAGACTGTGCAAATGCTTCTGTGGACTGTACTGGGCTTTGACTGATACCCTTTATAAAGTGCAATATAATATTTTGTGACAATTGTGACCACAGAGAAGAGTATTTCATGCCATTGTGGAAGTATTCCAGGCCAATAGCAAGTGTATTCACACATATAAGTTCAAATGCCATTCATTCCTTTTTTGCACAGTTATTTTATTTGATTCTTTTGTGATCCGTTGAGAAAATCACGTATACGTTACACAGGCGCCCACGTACACATACAAATAGGCACATATTTTAATAGATGTTACATTCCTTCCCACTGCATTTATCCCTTCTCCCCCATTGCACACTTAAGATAAGAGTCACCATTCTAAAAGGACTGTCAGTATGAGACTTCTGCAGTTCTGGTTGGGGTAAGATAAACTTCAAATGAGTAAAGTCATGCAGGTATCATTTTATAAGCTTACTTTTATAAGATGACTTACTAACAGTATGAGTTTTGCAAGATAAGAGCAAAATAGACAAGAAATGTTCTTCAACTGGAGGCACTACAAATGAACTTACATGCCAGGAAAGTTGATTAGATTTTTAGATTTTAAAAAAATTGCAGTTTTAAAAATCAAACTCAACCCATCCCAAGCCCCAGAGGATCAGCTACCGTAAGCAGAGTCTCTCTACTCTTACTGTACCCTAATAAGACTGAGGCTTTTGGGGTTATTACCTATAAAATACACAGTCTGTGGGAGTCCACATAAAAATCAAATGCCATTAACTTTGAGAAGATTTGGGTTCAGACCCAAAATACTGTCAGTCATCACGTTCCACTTTCCTCAAAGTCTATGTAACCATACGTTTTATCCAGCAAAAAAGAAAATGACAGACATGCTTTATCATTCCCCCTTCCTCCTTTATGTATGTAGCATGTGGAGGAAAAAAAGAGGAAGGTTGGTTGGTTGGTTTGGTTGGTTTTGTTGCTGTTTTTTTTAGACAGAACAATTTGATGGTGAAGTATTCTAAAAAAAAAAAAAAAAGAAGGATATTTTTCTTTACTGTAATTAGGGTAAAGTTTTCCTTTTTTAGATGGTGAATTGTTTATAACATTCCAGTAAGAATCTGTCTTTTGGATGGCTGTGTTGCTGATGAGAGCTACTGGCAATAGAAGCTTTCTAACACTCAACTGCTAGTTTATTAAAAGAATAATAGGAACAGATGTTTTCAATTCATAAAATGTATCAAGTAAATGGTACATCCACTTGTTATTTCAATTCCTTTGAATTTTAGTGAACTCATTTGGGGCTAGGTTTTCAAAAGAGCTTAGCCCACTGTCGCTTCATTGTTCTCAGTATAAACTGACGGATGATGAACGTGTTTGAAAACCACAGCTTTTTATGCCTAAAGGGGAGCTGCAAACTACTGACGCTTCTAAAAATCTGGCCCATGTTTCTGATGAGTGAATACTGATCATTATAGAGGATTCACATATGCAATCTCTGAGTAATACCCTGCATTTCTCTGTGACTGTATGTATGATGGCTTCTTAATTTACTATTGCACTAGGCATTTTAATTTAAATTATGCTAATAGTCTAGGATTAACTGTGGATTATGATTCTAGCATTTACTGTCATACAAGCAGAAAAACCAGTTCTTTTGCTCCTACAGTCTCCTTCTCCTTTCCCATCCTGATGTGTAGTAATTTGTACTCAAGACTGGCCTCCGGTTTTGATGAGGTTTCTTGTTTAAGCTGATGCAATTGCTTAGGGAAAGAGGTTTGTTGAAACTTAGAAAAAGAAGAGACCGGGATGTTTTTATCTCCTGATAACACATTTTTATGGTGCTGAAATGATTTACCAAAAGCAATGATCTGAATGGGCTCTTGCCAGCATTGCACAGTCAGCAGTTCTGGTTTTCCTTCATTCCTCTGTGGTAGGACAGGCTCCATGTACTTTGCTTTTGCACTCTTGGCCCAAAAACATATTCAAGAAAATGAGTGTTAGGGGGTTATATTAAAGCCCTCATAAAGGGTGAAGAATAAATAATACATACAGCAGGACTGAGATGTTATGTTGGTCCTTGCTAGAGGAAGTAGCAGGAGGCCAATGCTGTTGCTATCTCCAGTGCTGGAAAAAGCTTTGTAGCAGCCTGAGATTGCTCTTATTGAAGCATAACCTCTCCGGAGATCTCCTCCACTCCCAAACTGCAGATGTGCTGGAAACACAAATTTGCCTTGTTACGTTTGCACTTGTTTCATTGTGTATCAACCTCAGATTGTATTGGCATGCAGCCTGTTTGCATTAGTGACTTGCTGTTGAATTCATCTGTATTCCTTTAAATCCCTCATTTGTTGCATTTTTTGTGGGGTGCTTGATATTTCTAATGACTTTGTGTCGTAGTAGCAGTCTAAAATTTGCCTTTATTTCTCTTTTTCCCTCCAGCTGATATTATTTCTACAGTTGAGTTCAACCACACTGGAGAACTGCTGGCTACTGGTGACAAGGGGGGTCGGGTTGTTATATTCCAAAGGGAACCTGAGGTATGTGAGTTACCAATGTAGTCCTTAATAGCTTGCTAAAACCTGGCTTTATTTTTAATACTTCTACTGGATCTAACTAACACACTTGCTTATAATCTAAAGATTCAGTAAAACAGGATGTCAACTCTTTGGAGAGGAAGTGAAAGAGGGTAAGCATCTTTTACTCGGTAGTTTGCTGTCCCAAACAAAAATGCTTCAAAGCTAAGAAAAAAGAAGATTCTTTTTGGTTTACTTATACATCATTGTAATAGCTTTTGCCTGTTTGATGGAACCATTCCATTTAAAACAATGCCTTTGCTGTGATACCTTTGTGTTTCACTTTTAAATTCAGTCCATCTCCAGTATCTTTTGTAGAAAGCTTTCCTGAATAATTGATGTTTCTTCAAAAATTCTGCCTTTTATTAAATGTTGCTTCAGTACTTACAGGAAATTTCATTCCTGTAGAAACAAATCTGTCAATATCATGTTTTAAATGAGAAATTAAATTGCATTTTCAATATTTTATATTTATAAGGCTGCTTATACAGCTTTCCTAAGAAATGGAGATAGATTGTTATCATAAACCCCAATTTTTTGTTGTTCTTGTTCTCCATAGAGTAAAAATGAGCCTTACAATCAGGGGGAGTACAATGTTTACAGCACTTTCCAGAGCCATGAACCTGAATTTGATTATTTGAAGAGCTTGGAGATAGAAGAAAAAATAAACAAGATCAAGTGGTTACCACAGCAAAATGCAGCTCACTCACTTTTATCAACAAATGGTAAGATAGATGAGAGTATATAGGACATACCAGCTTTTTGCTCTCGTGCATTTTTGTGCTGACTGTATATATGTGTTCATTTTAATCTACTCTTTTAGTAATTTACTCTTTCAGAGTTTACCAAGACTGTCATACTGACTCTGATATCTGTTATGTATTTTATTCATGGTCATAGGTTTTTTCCTATTGACTCTCCACGGGCGTTTAGAAAGCTATCCGTTTTAGCTGTTAACGTTCAGTGCTATCCTGAAATAAATTTTGTGACAAGGCATCACCTTACTCAGCAGCTGCGTTTCACTGGGGATTTAGAATTTTGTCTGCTGTATTTGTCATAACTTACATTCTTTGTAGATGTGTAAATGAACGTAGGTGAGAGAGATTAATTTATTTTTTTTTTCACTCATTGTCATCAGAATGGTTTATTTAAGTTCTAAAGAGTTAGACAAATCTTTGGAAATCTGTGGAAGGCAGTAGGAATAATAATAGGATATTGATACTGACTCATCTTTCAAACATGCTTAAGGCCTGTTGATTAAAAAAATGCAGTATTGTTGCTAAGAGGGGATATGCAGATATGACATAGGGGGAAGAAACTGAATGGAATCTAACACGTACAGGTGTCATTTAGGAAACCTTCCAACACCCACAACCTTTATTACTGCTGGTGATGCATGAGACAAAAATATCCGATTTTATATCTGAGATCTCATTGTAATCAGAAAAGAATTTTTCTTGTAGAAGTTTGAGCATAATTGGGAATTGCTGATAGAAAAATAGTGTAATCTCACATTTGGGAATTGGCGCTTTAGGGCAAAGTGATTATTTCTAGTTAAATTCTGCAGCAATAAATAGTATTTACATGAATTCACAGTAGATAGCAAATTATTTTATATTTTGTAGTCCGTTTTCCTGACAGTTGTCTTTTGACTTTTTTGGGGCACAGTTGCAATATTTGAAAAGAAACATATTTGTTATAGCTAGGTGATTTGTGCTAGTTTAATGATTAGTCAGCTAATTATGAAGTTTGAGAGATTACTTCTGCACTTCTCCCTTGGTCAAAATATCCCTTCTACTTCAAATAAATTTAACAAAGAATGGCTTCTTCCAAGTGCATGATACAAATGCAGAATATTAAAAGTAAGCTTCTCCCTTTCAATTTTAAAGTTTGGTTTTGGAAACACTGAGGAATATCACCAAGTCCTCAGATACGCTGCTTTTACAGTTGGGCTAATAGACATTTATATCAGTTTTCTGGTTGATACCAATATGGCAGGGGAGAAAGGAAGAAATAATCAGTCTTAGTGTTGCTATGGGTTAAGCCAGTTGCAGCCACCACTGAGCAAGCTGAGGACCTGGAAAAATACTTTGGCCTCTGTTTTTCCCCCTTCTTAATTCTGGAGCATCACAGCAGATCTTGTTATGATGAGGAGAACAGAAGTGGTGCCACTGGCATAGCCTTTGGATTCTGGCTTTGTATTACAAAACATTTTTTGTGTGCAAAGGAGGATTCCTAGCTTCCTGGCACAGCAGCGTTGAAGTCTGAAGATTCACCTCTTGGCATACTCTTAAAGATAGTTTTAACTTTAGGATACAGAAGGCCCATGTTGAATTCCTTGCTGTCTCACAGGTAACCTTTGAGAAGTCATTGACAATGTGTATCAATTCCATGCCTATAAAGAGGGGTAATAGTATTTTCCCTAACTTGTAGAGAATGAAGGCATTAACTGTCACACATGCTCATTTGGGCAGGTTGTAGAAACATCTTGAGTACTGGTTTATATTTGTTAATTTCTGAGCCTGATGTTTTGATGCAATTTTTGATATTTTTTTCTCTGATAGATTAGGTTCTAAAGCAGTTTTGGTCAGAAAAATAACTGTGAAACTGCATCCTTTCTTTACACGGGCACAGGTGGACAGTGCCCATGGAATTTGCTGGGAGGAACATTCCTCTGTTAGGGAACATGAGGGAAGAGTCTGTCTAAATCTCATCCTCAATATATGAGACTTGATAGGTCTGCATCTATCAGAGAAGGAGACTTTTGTCTGAAGCTGTTTCTGCACAGGTCACCTCTCTCAGAGGCGATCTTGGTTCCTTTCCAGTTCACAAGTTACCAACAAGTCATCAGCTAAGCTTTGATTGCAGCATCTTAATTAATGGAGGCATGAGGAAACCGCTAAGGCTTTTGAATCCCACTGTGGATTTACAGTGCTTGCAGTTAGCAAATTTCTGGTTTGTGCTGTAAACTGAACTGATTTTGTAGTATAATAATAAATTATTAGGATTCATTGGTACCTTTTGTACCAGAATATATTGGGGCCACTTTCGATGTGAACTGCATCGGGTAGATCAGAATTTGGCCCATACGGATCCTTTCATCTGAGGATTTACGACTGCTTACCAGACATTAATTAATTTAAACTTCACAACACCCTTGAGACAGAATGAATACTGAATCTCACAGAGATGTTTCTATATTTTGTGAAGTAGAAGCGTGCTTAGAATTTCTAGGGAGTTTTTAAAGTCCAGAGGCAGACGAAGGAGAAGAAAACCAACACATGTAATGCCCTTAACTCTGATAAAATAGTTTTCACTCAGTAAAGAGATAGGTTTATCGATAGCAGTCAAGTCCAACAATGGAAAATTGCTTGTGTTTTTTCTCATAATTCGTTTTACAATGCTGTATTTATAAATTTTAGAATAGATAAGGAGGAATGTACTATTTACATGTAATAAAAATCCCAAGTGCATTACAAGGCCTATGTGCATTTTCAGTAATTAAATAATGTGACCAATACAAATGAAATGTATTAAATATTTAAATAGAACTTTTTAGTTGCACATTGAACTAACCTCTTGTTCCATAGATTGAACAACTAATATTTTTGTTGCCTGCAAATTAGCATATCAATATCATTAGGAGTTGCATAATAGTAAAAACACTCAGAGTACTGGAGGAATTGATTTTGAAACAAAAAAAGGTCAAAGTTAAAGTTGCTATAGAAATGCAAAGTGATTCATGTATTCCTATATCCTACCTTTAAAATTATTTGTACTAGCATTTGAAAGAAGTATTTGGATCAGCCAAACTGGGGAAAGAATTATGCTCTTTGATGTACTTGGGGAAAGAGGGGTAAAGGAAGAAAGTAGGACGAAATCAGAAATGATGCAGGAACTGAGGTCAGTGAAAGCTGTGGTGGGAGCTGAAGTGCAGAAGCTTTGGAAAAGCTTTGGCTGCTCCATGAACAGATGAGTGAAACAACCATTAGAAGCGCAGGGACAGATTTTTTGTAGGAGAAGAGCTGGCGTTGATTTTTCAGCCTAGAGAGTGTTGGGGTTGGCAGGTTGGTAGCACGACCAGAGTGGGAGTGGACAATCAACGTTAGGGTTAACTGCATGTTCAGCTATTACAAAAACAAGGAAAAACTCCATCTGAAATGTTTTAGACTTCTATTTGTCGGCTTCAGAAGCTCTTTGCTAAATAAGAGACGTACTTATTCCGTCATCATATGCTTCACCCATCATGAAAAAGGGCGAGTTTAGATTTAATACCATTCCATGTAAGATTACTATATTTTTCTCATTTTTCTCTCTGACGCTTACAACACAATTCTCTCAGGTTTTTTTCTATGTTATTTCTCAGCTGCTTTCCCTAGGAAGGAGAAATATCTCATTTTTCCACAGCCTTTCATTAGCTGGAGCTCCTAATGTTATACCAATACATCACTGCCCATTCCCACAATGGGGCAGGCAGGTATCATTGGTCTGTCTGTCCACTCTATGCTCTTCTTGTGCTGTTTATAAGTAACCTAGCAAACTAGCTATAACATAGAGATTATTTCCTTGCAAAGTCAAGTTGTCCAACTGAGGTTCAGCAGTAAGAATTGAGTGGTTTTGGTCTATTTCACCCGCAAACTGCTAAGTTGGATACAAGAGTAGCACGTGCTCTACATGGTCTGTCAGCTGTCAGGAACCTCTGACTCATTTTGAAGGTATGGGATGTGTTTTGTGAGTATTTTTTCTGTTGGCAACATTTTCCGGATGTTCAAAAGTAAGGGACCCAGACTATTTCAGCATGGGACTTGTCTAAATGAAGGTGTAGAAAATTCTTTAAGGAATATATCATGAAAGGTGAGGAATCACATTCAGAATTCATATACTGACAGTTGTTTGTTTTTTTCTTTTAAAGATAAAACAATCAAGTTATGGAAAATTACTGAAAGAGATAAGAGACCAGAGGGGTACAACTTAAAAGATGAAGAAGGAAAACTTAAAGATCTATCCACAGTAACATCACTGCAGGTAAACTGCTGTCATTGTCCAAAATCGTTGTTTCTGAATGAAGAAGGTAGTCATGGGTGCCAACTCAGTAGAAGATGTAAATATATACCTAATGCTAAGCATATATATGATTGTTCTCATTGATGTTTTATCTGACCGATAATGGTCTCGAATATATCACACATTTTCAAGTCACAAATGCTTTATTATATAGTGAACAACAGAAATATGTTTAGAGAGTTTATGTCAGTTTTATTCTTCCTGATAAAATTCTATCAGCATGACTTAACATGCTTTCACACAGGATTATTTAGCCTGGTGTGCTGGAAGCAAGAATGCAGAAGCTTGTAATTAATATTAAACAATGTTCTTGCCTCATTCAGAGCAACTGAATTAAAGACAGTACACCAAATTTCAGTCTCATCTTTATTTCAGTAGTATAAAAGAATTATCTTCTATCTTTCTGAAGAGTGAGATTTGCAGTAGTCTCTGCTCCAGTGAACGTCAGGTTCTGCCTTGCTGAACAGACGCAGTCATGGAACTCATATAAGCGTGTGTAAGAACGTAATAGGTTTTTCCTCTCACACTTTAATGGCTGAATTGACTCCAGGTGTTTTGGCAAAAGAAGTGGCTAAAGGTTAGAACTGAAAGGCTATGTTGTGTAAATGCTAGCATTTCTTTATTATTAATAGCAAACAACCAACCCCTACCTCCAAAACAGGCCAATATTGTCCATTATGAAAAAAGCCCCAAAGTGTAAGGATATCTGTATTAATGGAATATTTATCCATTCTATATGATTAGGCAAACAAAACCATTCCAGATTGCTTATAGTCTGAGAATTCAAACGCTGAGCGGACTATTGGTTTGTTCCTTTAGTGACAAGCTAAACTCAAAGCTTTAACTTCTTATGTTTAAGTTCCTCTTTAAACTATCTTGTGAAAGGATGTATGATAGATTATTTATGATGCATGTTCAACAACATCAAATAGTCCCAATCATGGACCACCGCCTTGCAGTGTTTAATGCTTTAACACTAGGGAATAAATTGCCAGTGCCTAGTTATTGAAGCGTGACACTGAAGTGACACACAGGGAAATAACAAGGGTGCAATGATGAGTGATAGTCTGTGGTCTTGGCTTTTCAGGAGTATATGTGTAGGTACGTTATATACACATTGGCTTTGTTTTCCAAGACTCTTATGTTTTGCTGAGATTATAACCTTCCCACCACTTGACTTTTTTGAAAGAGAGACATCAAGTAGCAAAATAGAATCATAGAATCATAGAATCATAGGGTTGGAAGGGACCTTAGTAGATCATCTAGTCCAACCCCCCTGCCAGAGCAGGGCCACCTTAGAGCAGGTTACACAGGAACGCGTCCAGGCGGGTTTTGAATGTCTCCAGAGACGGAGACTCCACCACCTCCCTGGGCAGCTTGTTCCAGTGCTCTGCCACCCTCAAGGTAAAGAAGTTCCTCCTCATGTTTAGGTGGAACTTCCTATGCTCAAGTTTGTGCCCGTTACCCCTTGTCCTATCACTGGGCACCACTGAAAAGAGCCTGGCCCCATCCTCCTGACACCCACCCTTCAAGTATTTATAAGTGTTAATTAGGTCCCCCCTCAGACGCCTCTTTTCCAGGCTAAAGAGACCTAATTCCCTTAGTCTATCTTCATAGGAGAGGTGTTCCAGTCCCCTAATCATCTTAGTAGCCCTATGCTGCACCCTCTCCAGCAATTCCTTGTCCCTCTTGAGCTGGGGAGCCCAGAACTGGACACAGTACTCCAGGTGGGGCCTCACCAAGGCAGAGTAGAGGGGGAGGATGACCTCCCTCCACCTGCTGGCCACACTCTTCTTGATGCACCCCAGGATGCCATTGGCCTTCTTGGCCACAAGGGCACATTGCTGGCTCATGGTCATCCTGTTGTCCACCAGGACTCCCAGGTCCCTTTCCTCAGAGCTGCTCTCCAGCAGGTCAGCTCCCAACCTGTACTGGTGCAGGGGGTTATTCCTCCCCAGGTGCAGCACCCTACACTTGCCCTTATTGAATTTCATAAGGTTCCTCTCCGCCCAGCTCTCCAGCCTGTCCAGGTCTCTCTGGATGGCGGCACAGCCTTCCGGGGTGTCAGCCACCCCTCCCAGCTTTGTGTCGTCAGCAAACTTGCTGAGGGTGCACTCTATCCCCTCATCCAGGTCATTGATGAATATATTGAAGAGCACTGGGCCCAGTACTGACCCCTGGGGAACACCGCTCATCACTGACCTCCAGCTAGACTCCACGCCCCTAATCACAACCCTCTGGGCTCTGTCTTTTAACCAGTTTTCTATCCACCTCACTGTCCATTCATCTAACCCACTCTTCCTAAGCTTCCCTAGGAGGATGCTGTGGGAGACCGTGTCAAACGCCTTGCTGAAGTCAAGGTAGACCACATCTACCGCTCTCCCCTCATCCATCCATCCAGTCACACCATCATAGAAGGCGATCAGATTAGTCAGGCATGATTTCCCCTTGGTGAATCCATGCTGAGTACTTCTGATGGCCTTCTTTTCCTCCATATGCTTTGAGATGACGCCCAGAACGAGCTGTTCCATCATCTTTCCAGGGATGGAGGTGAGGCTGACCGGCCTGTAGTTCCCCGGGTCCTCCTTCTTGCCCTTTTTGAAGACTGGAGTGACATTGGCTTTCCTCCAGTCTTCAGGCACCTCGCCTGTTCTCCAGGACTAAATAAATAGTGTAAGCAATTTACAATGAACAGTAAACTCTTTGTCAAAAGCAAAATACTGGGACTTTGCTGCTTGTCACAGCCAGAGCCTCCTGCATATGCGAGACAGTAGCTCCTGCTGTGGGTCTGGCCTGTTCTGTGGCAGCTCCCAGTGCCTCCCTTTCCACAGTCCAGGCTCTCTAGTGTCTCCTTTTCTGCAGTCCAGGCTTTACAGTGCCTAACTTTCCACATTCCAGGCTTTCTGCCTGGTTCTGTATGGCTCTCGTCCCTTTCTCCTTTGCAAGGATGGCCTTGCAATTAATTCATGGGGAAATTCAAGCTCCATACACCATCGAGAAGTTTTATTATGTCGCAATCTTTGAATGCTCGCTCTCCATTGAAACTCTAATCACCCTAGCAAAATTTAAAATCTTATGCCCTTTCTTGTTTGTGTTTTGTTGTGGTTTTTTGGCAGGTGCCTGTACTGAAGCCTATGGATTTGATGGTAGAAGTCACTCCCCGGAGAATCTTTGCTAATGGTCACACCTATCATGTCAACTCAATATCCGTCAACAGTGATTGTGAGACATACATGTCAGCGGATGATCTCAGGATTAACCTCTGGCATTTAGCAATCACAGATAGGAGCTTCAGTATCCTTTATTGTGGTTCCTTGCTCAGTGTTGATAGTATTAGTGGGGCTTAAGAGAGCTGTTTTGAAATATTTTTCTGCAGATTTCAAAATATACCTTTACTTATCAGAATCCCTGCAGTATTTGTAACAGAAAATGCTCACATATCATGAGAGACAGCTAAGGGGTTGCAAAAATCAGGGAATTTTACATGAAAAATAAGTCTTGGAGTTGATTAATGACAAGTGAATAGAAAACGGATGTCAGCTGAATGGTAACTGTCCGCTTGATTAGAATACTCTGTACTGTTGTTTCATGAAGACGTTTCACACTGAGCTACTCCACATTGTTTTGCTGAAAGGTTAGTCCTTACCCTGACCATGCCCCCTGTTCTCCATCACCCTGCTTCCCAGAACCCTAATGTCTGAGATGTGCACAGTTTGGGCGTAAGGCTCGGCTGCTTTGTGTGAGGGGTTATGTCTGTGATGAATGCAGTCATTGCTGTATCAAGTGCTGGCATCATCCTGAAAGCTGTGTTGTGGGATCATTCCAGCCATCTGTGAGGCTGCCCCTTGCACTGCAACAGGGTGGCTTGGAGGAGAAGCGAAAGAAAACGTAGTCAAGAAAAGTGATTGTCTGTGTTTTTCAGAACGTAAAGGGGCCATTAAGAAAAGAAATAGGTTATGGGGCCAGCTCAGAATGTTGTGTTCCTTTGGTGACTTCTTTTTAAGTATTTCAAAGGAGTTAGAAGAATATTTCTCTGTGGATTTGTATGAGGGACTATTGATGTCAAAGTGAAGTTGTCCTACTGGGAGCAAATTCCTAAAAGAAAGCACCAGTGTGACAGGGTGTTCTCCCTGTCTCTGGTGATTGTTTATATTTCTTCCTTCAAAGGCCAGATCATCTGTGAAGCTTAACCCAGGCTTTGTTAATGTGACAGGAAACGTTTTCATTAAATCAAACAACTCTGTCCTTAAAAAACTGCCTTTGCAGGATCAAGTGACAGGTGCCTTTACCCTTGGGATTGTAGGGAATACCTCCTCAATTTATTTCCAAATTCATCTTCTTTTTCTGTCTTTCACCTGTCTAGATTAGGCAGCCAAAATGATGCCCTCTTTAATGTGACTGTTTATATAGCACCAGTTTATATGTGGTTCATCGAAGTCCAGCCTTTGATATCCAAGCAACCATACTTCCATTCTTTAGTAAGAGAGAACAAAGTGGGAAAATTGTTTTCCAGCATGCCTATATGGAGTAGCAGCGTGGTTTCTGACAGTGTCCTCCTCATTGTAGCTTCACCTGACAGTCTTGTCCCTGTGACACCTACACACCTATATACTTGGCAACCATCTGTTCTTCTCTACTATGTATTGTTCTCTTTCTTCTAAAGCAGAGCAGTGAGTGACAGCAGGGACAGCAATCTCTGCCTGTCTGTGTATGATAACCAGATCACATTCCAGAATACTTATGCAAGATGAATCATTGGTTTTGGCAATCCCTCTTATTGTATTAAAAGCTGTTTTATAAACTATAGATTGCCAAGAGAGATGTTTCTGACCAGTTTTAAAAACCCAAATAAATAGTTGTTATAGTTTGTGAGCACAACACGAGGTTTTATTGTCATTTGCCACACTAAGAGCTTACTGACAGAAATATCAGCTGCAAATGAATTTTTAAACCCCAAATGTGTGTAAATCCTTGAAAAGGCTTACTAGGGCAGTGTTGATACAATCAGAACAAAATTATAGTGAATATGGTAGTCTAAAACAATTCTTATCATTTATGCAGAGCTTTTTATCTACAGATCTTTATGTATGTTGATCAATATATCCTTACAAAAGATTAAGAGGCTGGTAGATAAATGAATTTGTCCACCATTTTGTGGATGAGGAAACGGAGGCAGAAAATGTAAAGAAATTGCTTATGAAAGCTATACATTTCATAGCTCTGGTTAGCAGCATTTCATTTGCCCTTTGTATGAAAACACTTGTATGTAGGCTTCAGAAGTACTTAGCCTCCAATGATATTTCAAATTCTAGCAATCCACCAGGAAAGAGATGAAAAACAGACTTAGTCTTGCGATCGTTAACTGCTACCGTATGTCTTGACGGAGAAGCATGGACAGCAAAATTATTTGAGTTTGAGTAACTGTTTAGGATGTTATTGCTTCTACTCCTGCATGTTCAACTGCTATATTCAGTGACAACTGCATGGACTCTATTTCAAGCATTAGCACACTCCTGTCGTTGAATGTTTGCTGATAAAAAGTGGTTTAAAGTTTCTGGTTGAATCATTGTTTTAACTCTTAAAACATGATACAATTCATAGTAGCACACTCAATTTCTGAGTATGTTCCAAGACTGATGATGACAGGGGAAATGAAAAGTGTGTTTCTGAGGTTTAGGGTGGGAAACTTTTCCTGTATTTGAGGTGGTGGCTTTGGGATGCTTACGTGGGTGACTTTGGGATGCTTACATGGGTGACTTTGGGATAACTGGATTTCTGTCCTGGACTGGGATACAGATATTGCTGCTTCTTTTAGATACACATGAATGAACATCTGTGAGAACTGTGATGAGAGGGTTTAGGCAGTGATAGGAAAGAACACTAGGTAAGGGGATGACTGATGCTAGGGCAACCTGTTCTTGCTCACCTGGCAGTAGATTGAATTTTGTGGCTGGATACCAGTATGTATTCAAGAGAGTAGACCAAGTTAAATGGGCTGTGTCCACTTCTGTCACAGACAATATAAGCTGTGTCGGTGCTCAGTTGTCCAAAACAGATCATCAGACAGATTGCTTTTACTTAATTCTTTGATAAACAGAAAAGTTGAGATAAATGTACCAAAAGAAGGTGAGATAGTTACAGAATATTGTTCATATTGGGGAATTAACTGGGAGACCATGATAGCTGGAAGAAGGGGAGATTAGTAAAATAAACTTGTATTAATCTTTCCACAGGCATCTTTTTGTCCATATAGAGCCCTGTAAGACATTGTAAAATTCCAGGGGCATGCTTTCCACTAGGTTTCAACATCTGTCTCATAAAGAAATTGCATTCTGTCCTACTGAATACCCAGTTACATAAAACTCTCCTGGAATTAGATGAGCTTCTGGGAAAAACATTGGGTGTGCCCGTTGCAATTAGGACTAGATGTATTAAGATGAAAAAATTCTGCCAAGCAAACAGTTTAAATTATAAATGAATGTTGCTGGGCTTGGTGCCTTCTGCAACACACTTAGGGGCACAGGCAGGAGGAGGCTCAGGCAGTTTCAGAAATGCTTGCTTCACATCTTTGCAAAATGGAAATGAAGCATCTTGCTGTTTTACATGCAAGGCTTGATTCCTTGAAATACATGTTTAAAACAATAAATAGAAAACATTTTGGTTTGAAGTGGCATTTGTTAATAAGGGATCTGGCAGTGATGTGTATTTGTCTTTCTACTTTCCCTCAGAGGCAGCACTGCTACATATAATGAACTACAATCTGTTTACCCAAGAGGCTGGTTGTGACAATGACACAAACAACAAATACGGTGGTAGAGTTTCTGGACATTCAGCTCATGTTTGAACATCTTTACAAATTGCATGGGAAATGCTGGAGAAAGAATGGATTAGCAGCAGTATGCTAGGGTGTTTTTCAAGTAAAGTATTTTGTCTTGTAGAATTTTATTTGAGAACAGTTGGGTTATAACCATTAATTTACAAATTTACAAATCACTGAGGATTGTTCATTTCTTTGAAAATGAAAAGACAAAGCAATGCAGATCTTAAGTTAATTCTCTTTCTGTCTCCTTTGGAAAATATTTTAAATCAGCTTTGCAGAATTTGACCAGAATATTTGCCTGAGGTAAAGCCTTAGGCAAATAAAATACAATTAGTGGTTTTCTGGTTTGCTTCTGTATTAGCATAAACATTAACTGGGGTAAAAAGCAGGCAAGTGAGTTTTATGCTGTGGCTGTGTAAATTTTCATGAGGAATATGCAAGACTTCAGTAAATTGCTTCCCACTTGCAAGCAGATTTGCTCAGCATCGTTCGGGCAGGAGGAGGCAAAGGAGAGGAGGAGGTGAGAGAAAAGGAAGGGGGAAGGTCAGCTGGTAAATAATTGCACATATGAGGCTTTTCTTCGCTAAAAGGTTTAATGTGCTTGGTTGTGTTATGGAGAATGAGAGTCAGTGTCCTTAATTATGGATGATACTCTTCACTGGAAAAGAAGTGAGGTAAAGGTTGCTCTATTTGTTAATGTTTGGTCTGAAATGGCTTAGCAGTGTTGCCCATAGCTTAAGCCTTTAGATAAGTCATCTTGGGTGCAGTAAATGAGAAAACAGGACTGCTGGAAGCATACTGATAAGGCTTACTTCACATCAGCAGCAATTTTTGGACTATCTAGCTGTACTAAATATTCTTTATGAGAATGTATTTGGATTGCTCACAGAACTATGTAGCTCATAGCACTTGAACTCCCTTCATTTCCTGGTAGCACACTATTTCACTCTGGAGGCTGTCATGGCATTGCTATGGAAACAACATCACTGTTTCCAGCATGTACTCATCTTGAGACTCATCTTGACTAAAATACTCATTTCTCAGTCAGATCGATAATAGTCCAGGGTTATCCTGTTTTAATAAAAAATTCCTTCTTCCGTGTCCCAAAAGGGTTAAGCTAATTAGCAAGTCACCATAGGGCCTTCTTATAGTCTAATGTATTCCAGTATTTGAAGCATATCATGGATAGTCAGATCGTTAGGCACTGTATCTCGGGGAAATTAATTTACTTAAGAAGTAAACAACAGCAAGAAAGAAAAGAAATCGAAAAACCAAAATAACATGATACATTGATGGAGACCAAGTCCATGGCAGCCCATTGTGCACCTGAATATAGTGCATTTATAGGACATACTTAGTGCTGTGGGAGCAGCCCCCAGGCTGGGGAAGATAGCTAGCCTTACAAAATTCCTGTTACCTGCATCAGTGCTAAGCATTTAAATGCTAAACTGAAAGCAAATCTGCAATATTCTCTTGGCATCTGGGGACCTGTAAGCTGGCAAGTTTAAGCCCTTGAGCGTGATAAGGTTGTTTCAGTAGAAATTTCTCAGCCACATTTCTCAGCTGTGTGCACAAGGATGCATTTTTTTTGCACTCTCAAAAAAATGCTTTTACTGTGTGAGAACCTGCTGCTGCCTCCACTCGCAGCACTGTTTTCCTCAAGCATACACTTTCTGTTTGGAGAGATGGCAGACGTTATTTCTTTTGAGAGCTCCGTGTAATACATTTTAGCACTTCCTATTCTGTCAAGAAAGATTCTGCCAATCTGTATCATGTATTTAAAAGGCATATATTATACCATGGAGTAATATTCTAGCTGAGTTGCTACCAGCAACATTTGAGTAGCTTTTCCTCAAATTTGTGTTCTTGTATTCTTTACTTCCCAGTGTCTGTCCCTCTCCCACGTGTGTTGTCTCTGCCACTCTTTTGAAAGGAGAACGAAAATGTCTGCAAAGCTAAAATCAGGCCTGTAATTTAGAAGCAGAGGATTGCAAGGTACTATGTACCCTGTTTCCGTGGTTTGGTGAGCTCTTTTAACGTTCATCTATTGACAAACGGTTACTTTGCTTTTCTAATTAAAGCACACCTACCTGAACAACTGAGGAGAAATGGCTATTTTCAACATGCTGATTAGATTCTGGATTGATGTAATGCACTCTTTAGTCCCCACTTTTTTTCAGCAGGGGAATACTGACCTTCTAGTAAAAATAAGAGTGACACTTGTAAAAATAAAGGGTTTGACACCTAACTCACATCTGAGTACTGTCAACTGGAGATTTACTATGCATTTTGATAAATGTTGAATTGTACTCTAATTTGAGGTGAACTACTAGAAATGCTGATTAAAGGCTCCTGTCTTGCAAAGCCATGGGGAAGATCAGTATGTAGAGGAAAAGGGATAGAAAATAAAAAAGAAGAAATTCTGTTGTGCGAAACTTGTCAGTACATGAAGTTCACACCAAGTATCAATAATTAACTGTTCTTTGCTGCCGTGCCATTTCTCACTGCTGATAACTACATTGTAAACAGTCATGATAGAGGTCTTTCCTCCTTTGTATTATTGAAGTGCTTGACATACTTTAACGCAAGCAAATAGTTTGCAATAAAAATATTTTTAAATAATTGTAAAAAAATTTTGAAGTTAGTCAGTCTTATCCCCACTTTATACTCAGTTAAACAAAGACTGTTAGACCGAAATAAATTTGCTGTAATTTAAATCCAGAAACTGAGTGTTGCCTGGTGGGATCCCACTTTCCATTACTTCCATCCATACTCTAATTCTGCATTAGATAAAGTGGCAAAGTGCTCAGGAGAGAGAAGTCCTGTAAAACAGGTAACAGAGATGAAGAATAGTAGGAAAATGTTTTGTTTTGGAAAAATATAAGTCATATTTTTGCTCCATAGAGATCTGTTAACTGACAGAATGCAATGGGATGCAATTTCACTGAGCACCAACAGAGGCTTTTTGCTAGAGATCACTTGCTTTAATGGACAAAGAAAAACAGTTTAGTCTTTCTAAAAAAATCCATGACAATTGTAACCTTGCAAAAGGTAATCAGAAGCAAGAACTTTGTTGTCGACTGAAATGAATCTTTACATTGACAATGCTTAGCATTTAGTCATTTGATGATGAATTTAAGCAGAGCGTCGTAGTACCTAAGCCTGCTTATCACTCACAAGAATTTTCCGTTTAAGTTACTTGTATCTGAAGCAGTGGAGAAGTAGATGGAAATTCATGGTTATCCGTTTAGCAATGATTAGTGATTAATCTTTAAGCTTGCTTTTTAAGGATACTTAAAGGAATTATTGAAATCATGAAAAGTAGTCCCTCATTTCTGGAAAGTTTCTTTGCCCTAAGCAATTCATATTGACTTTTTCACATGCCCCCGAAAACTAGAGGATAAAATTCTGTTTTGTAAGGAGGCCTGAGATGTCTTTCATATCTGACCAGAGTTTTCGTGCTTTGTCATTACTGACTTAAAGCGTAACAAACAAATCAAGTTTATAAATGGTTGTCTGAGCTGGGCTGTTCCATACAGAATTTTTTGGGCTTTTTCAATTAGTATTGTGGACCTGGAAAAGTAAGTGTAACTGTATTATTTGATCTGACTACACTAGTTACTGAAGAGGAAAGAAGGTTGTTTTGGTATTGTCAAGGTGAAGTACATGTATGTTACTTCTTGTCTAAAGTGCTGACCCACCTGAATTTTAATATTGCCCTTTTATTTTCGTCTTGATGGGCTTATTCAGAAATACATTATTGATTGCATGAAAGTAAAAACCACTGTGTTTTCTTTAGTTGTTTAGGACTTTTCAGGAAATCTTTTAGTTATTTAGGACTTCCTCATTGTGCTGAGATGTTCACAAATAATGGTATCTGAAATAAGCCCCACTGGAAATCAAGACACAGGTTTGTAGTCAGGTGGGTTTGATAGCTTGAACTTCCAAATATCAAGTTTATTTATCATCCTAGGAGATCCAAGAGCTAGGGAGGGGACTGAATCTTTCTTAGCTGATGTAAGAGTTAAAGTAAATTTAATCAGTGGTTTGGGACACAAAAAAGGTATAGTGAAATGCATTTGGGTATCTTTTTTTTTTTTTCTTCCCACATATTAATTTGCATATACTTTATAGGATGTTTATAACATTAAGCCTCAAACTGTGATGGTTTAAACACAGTACAGTAACCACTTTATGTTAAAATATTAACTACATACCACACCTTACCTATGTGTACAAGAAAAGCTAGGCAGAGTTCCAACGTCAAACTTGTGTGTGCACTGTAAAAAGAATATTTTAATATACACTAAACTGGAGAAAGACAGCTCTTAACAGAAAGAAAACCCCAGTCGTCATTTTAATGGAGCTGTTAAGCAGTATTACTAGATAGCAGTAATCAAATAAAGCCTGATTTTTCTGTAACTGTTTTAGATTCTGTAGGGGTCCACAATAATTGGATATGTAATGCTAGATAAATAATTGTTGAGAAGAATATAAAAGGAGGAAAGAATTCTCTTACTCCTAGACTGGGGACCACGCTGTCTCTGTGGCTGTGTAATTAAACAATGCATCAGGCACCTGTTCTTTGTAACCACCATAGTCAAACGTGGCATAAGGTAAAGAATTTTAAGCTTTAAACGAAGTATCTCATGTGACCATTAGAAATGTGATAGCTGGGAAGGTCCTTGATGTGTGTTTTGCCCATCTGTTAGGAATAATGCAGTAGGGATTCTCTTACTAAAATTAAACAGGAAATGTTTTTAGTGTCAATTGAGGAATAAAATTAGTAAATAGGTAAGTGTGTGTAACTGTAAGTTGTCATCTTCTCTGAACTGTATAGAATCCCTGTAGTAAATGGGAGCCTTTCATGAAGTCTCAACAGGCTCATTTGTAAGAAAAAATCTGTGCATCCCTAATGCAANAAAATCTGGACGTCCCTAATGCAAAGTGCCAAAAGAGAACTGTGTTTCTAGGATCACCTAAATGACTTTGTCTTGTAGACACTAATATAGATACGGCTTCTACAACAGGCACTGAATTGGTTCTTCTGCTTCTGTTGAGGTTAAACTATGTCCATTTTGGACACAACATTATTTCTGATGTGGTCATCATCTGTTGTAGAATATCTTAATTGAGTACAGTTTTTAAGCTTTTCAGAGCAGGAACAGTTGTGTGTTTATATGATATCTTGTGCGAATTGCAGTCTTTAACTGCTGTAATTCAAATAATAGAGAATAATTATAGCAGTAAGACTATGTGACTAGGGAATATACAGACCTTAAGGATTATTTTTTTCCAAGAAATACAGAGAAGTCTCAACATCTTTTAGGACACTTTAGGTCCAGATTTAGGGAGCAGTGAAAACCATGAATAAATTTGAAAAAAGTGGTCTTTCAAGACTTTGGTTTGGTTTTGTTTCTTGCCAGAGGATAGTTGATGATCCTTGTCAGAAACATTTGCTTTTTAACTCTTCTCATCACCTTAAATAGACTCCTATCTCAGGAATTTGACCATCAGCCAGTCAGAGAGAATTGGATGACAGAGCACATCTGATAGCCAAAGGAGCGATATCAGAGCTAGTTAAACAGTATTTTAGCATTCAATCACTGACTGAGACCCTCCTGCCAGACAGCTGAAACGTACATTGCAGCAAAAGCAAACAATACATGGCTGGAGTGTCAGATATCAGTGTCTTCAGGGCATGGGATAGTGCTATGAAAATATTCCCTATCTAGCTGTCCTCCAAAAATAAATAAATTGAAAGAGTTGAGCGTGGCTGTGAAAAACTAATTATAGCTGAGGCTTTTGCATTCTTGGCAAATTCCGGTCTCTTTCTTTTTCTGGAGTTGCTTGTAAAGAAGTTAATTTAAGGTGATTTGAGCATAGCTGTAGCCTTGGGATAATTACTGCACTACAGATTTATTGTTTAATAAAAATATAATTCGTTAATCAGAATACATAATTTTCTTACTTATCACTCCTGTCCATACACAACTTGAATGAATAAGTATGTGATTATGCTATCGTTTTAATGGATTTCTTTATCTAACCCTCTGTCCTCTCTAATGCAGTTGTCCCCAAATGGAGACCCATACCCATTATTCAGTTGCTGCAGAGGTAAGGAAAAACATAGCCAGAGGCATTAAAATACTCCTGGTTTTAAAACTCTATAGTGAATTGCAAAAAGGAAA
>VXBO01002656.1:196669-242010 GCA_013400135.1 Rhinoptilus africanus | reverse complement strand
TACAGCAAATGATAAAGAATAGTGTGAAATCCTGAGACCGTAAAAGCCATTTCAGAACTCTTTAATAGTACATTAATGAACAGCACTGGGATTTCACTATATTCATGTGTTTGTAGAGTGATCTAGGCAATGCAACTGTAGAAGTCACTTAGAATTTTACAATAGGTGCAAAGATGTCTTTTCACAGATCTCCTTAGAGCCAATTGCTTTCCAGTTTGTTTGGGACTGTTATTATTCTGATTGTAGCAAACAAGCTACTATTTTGGACCAGG
Organism: Rhinoptilus africanus; assembly: GCA_013400135.1. Taxonomy (NCBI): domain Eukaryota; kingdom Metazoa; phylum Chordata; class Aves; order Charadriiformes; family Glareolidae; genus Rhinoptilus; species Rhinoptilus africanus. Next base: position 241,738 of record VXBO01002656.1, on the reverse strand, counting down.
AATGCCATTTAAAATGTCATTATCTCGGGCTTTCTCAAGTTCATTGCTGTTGAAGAGAGAAAGAGCACTTAGCAGAGCTGAAATGAATGTCAGCATCACAAAATAGATTTCCTTTTTCACCCTAGTAGTGGTTTATTGCACTAGAATTTTCAGGTTTTATCCGGAATCTGAGTTCCTTGGCAAAGAGGAACTTGGGAACAATAGCAAGGAATATTAAATTACAGATAAAGGGTCATATCACGGAGCTGATACTCAACTAAGTAGCAGTCATTTTTTAGTGTAATGTGGCTGCAGTCACTGAAGTTATTCCTGTGGAAATGGGTTACGGAATTCAGTCCAAGATTTATTGTCTTACTAATTTTATTTCTTCAGTTGATGAGTTTTAATCAGTATGGTGTCATTGTGGAAGCTTTTAAATTGCATGCTTCTGTTTCCCTCTGGATTAATTTCTCATTGAAGCATTTTAAAAATGAGCCATTCTCTATTGTCACAGGTGCAGGTGGTGTATTCGACTTGAAAAACATGTATTACAAATTTATTGAAAGTTAGACAAAAAAACCATTTACACAGTTCTAGGTACAATTATACGAAAAGATAATGTATAAATAATTTAATCAGCTCTGCCAGAGGGGAGAATTCTCTTAAATGAGTCTAATTATTCTCGCTCCCATGTGAGTTTGGACTTGAAATTAACCTTGCAAAGCACAATTTTTTGCAGGGTATTAACATAAAGAAGAAGACAATATACCTTGCTTTGCTCATTGGCTAAAATCTTTTAGCTTGAAGAGTATCCCATACAAGAATGGAGGTGTCATCAAAACGCTCACACGGTCATCACAGGTATTGTAGTTGTTGCAGTCTGTACCTCTGTGTTCTGTTGGAGTCTTAAAATCCGAGAGTGTGGAAGCTTTTCTCACTGTTGAGGGTACTTCTCACTGATGTGGGCATTTCTCTCTTTTCTGTTTTTGTAATACACAATGGCAAGGACTGCACTTCAGTAGTGCCATTCATTGCATGTGAAATCGCAATAGTTAAGGGAGGTCACTTTTAGGGCCTTAGGAATAAAAATGCTCAGTGAATAAAGGCAATATGAACTTTAACAAAGTTACAACACCACAGTTAAAAATAAGACTATTTTGACTGTTTTCATACTGACTACAAGCTATGTGACTTGTCTGGAATCAATGTTCCGAAAGCAGATCAAGCAAAGAAGCAGGCATACATCTGTGACTATTGAACCCCTTTGCCTTGGAGAATGATCTTGGTGTTTCAAACTCCTGGAATCCGTATTTCTCTGCAGTGCCTAGAGACCAAGCTGATGGGCATTTTTGTAAATCCTTTCACGTAAAGTAAGCAACTACATAATAAGTCCTGCCAAGGGTTTAATCAGGTGTCTTATATAATTTAATATAGATGATTTGGAAAAATTTCACTATAGAGTTTCTCATGAGAACTGAATCTGTTCCTCATACTCATTTTCACAGTGCTCATGCTCAAGGATTTCTTGGCAGTGCAAAGTTAGTTACAGGCAGAAATATCAGTATAAATGATGAATGATATTTTTAAAGTACATGTTTTTCAGAAGTATCTAGGCATTTTTGAAGATGGTTATATTTGACTACTTTCATAAGAAATATGCAGGGAAGGGAAGCACGTTGTGCTCTAGAAGACACTTGTAGCTAGCTCAGATTTGCAAAAAATAAGTCCTTTGTGACTTCAATTGTAATTTCAGTTCAGATACAGAATTATTCTGCTCTACTGGGGCACAAATGCTGCTGTATTGGGGTTTTCTGGAAGGTATATGGAAAAATAAATTGCATATAGGGAAAGAAAAATCCCCACCAAAATGCTCTGAAGAATTTATACCCTCCAGCTGGAAGTTCTGCATCTGCCTTTTCATAGGCAGATCTTCCTCAGCTGCATGGGATTTTAATAATTATCAAGAAGAAATTTCTTGATGATATTACCTGTTATTGCATAGGTTATTCATAAAAAAAAAAAAAAAGGACATTTTATCTCTTGTCTCCTCTTAGTTATGTGGGAAAAAAGTATGTTGTATTTCACCATACTATGAGGGACTGGATTCAGCAAACCTAGTAGGTCCCTCTCAGTTCTCTTTCAAACATCTCATTGTTTTTAGGAAAGCAGGTTTGTGAATGATGAGATGATATTGCTTTATTTAATAATTTTTCATTGCCTTATTATGTTAAAGTTGCACGCTTTTCTTGGAGCCCTTGCTAGGCTGTGGTGCATGGTGCCACTTATTGTACTACATAGAAGAGTAGAGTGTAAGAGAAGCTGAGCTAGGTGACTTAATAGGTCTCTTCTATGAATAGTCTATATGTACCTGAGATTCTTCTGGTATTTGATACTTTCCAAATGTAACATTAAGCATCCCACATAAAAAAAAAATAATGAATATGCAAATATATAAACTCAATATGACTTTGCAGCCTTTCAGTGATTGAATACTTTACACAGAAAAATGCATATGTGCATTTGCAAAGACAGGTCTTCCTCTGTTGACTCATGCACTTAATTTTGCTCTCAGCTCTGTATATGCAGGTAATGATTTCTTTGCTCTTGAAAATTTGAACGTGCTTATGGTTGTAGCTAAAGTATCTACAGATGAAAATGCGGTTGTTCTANGTGCTTATGGTTGTAGCTAAAGTAGGCATGTGACTGTATCTACAGATGAAAATGCAGTTCTCTTCTGAAACACAAGTCAAAAATTAAGTTCTTAAATTAAATTTTTCCAGTATCTACTTCTAAATTCATTACTCTCTAAGTTAATGGTTGCAATGTATATAAACAGGCCTGACTATGTCCAAGTTGGACGTGACTTGCACCATTCTAAGTAGTCTCTTTCCTAGCAGTGCTATTCTTCAGTTCTCTGTTTTCAACACTTAGTCAAATATTGCAACTACTCCATAGGCAGTTTCTCTTCTGAATTAAATTTGTTTTTCTTCAACTGGCATACAGCAAAGTCTGTGACGTTTACTGAATTTAGGGCAGTAAAAGCAATTTCCTAAAATTTGACTAAGTACATTTAAAATACATTGATTCTTTTTTCAAGTAGTATTTGCTTAATGGAGACTTGGGACTTTCTTGCTGATTTCTGATTTTATTCTACCAAGATAATAGGAATGCAAAGTAATTCTGATATTACAAAGATCAGAATGAGATTGCTCCAGTTCAGAATGAGTCTTTGGACTGGTCTGCATTCTGGGGAAAAATTCCACAAGATAAATGTAATAATAACAAAGAACCTCTCGAAACCAACTAACCAGGAAAAGAACTGAGTGAATACTCACATGCCTGGAGACCTGTGGGTAGGGAGGGGGAGAGATCACTAAAGCAGAATCCAGAACTATTGCCCGTGCTGGCCCTTAAACTGACCTTTNTCCAGATGTGGCCTCACCAATGCTTTAGTTCCATTCATGCTTTAGTTCCATTATCTGCAAAACATTGACGCCAGTACTGACTCTCCTTTGCTTTGAACTTAATGAATGGAAAATATTTCCTACTACTGCTTTTAATTTCTTGCCAGATATCACCAATTCTGAATCAAACTTGAGACAGAAAGTCCAGGAGTTGCAGCTTTGGTTCAGAATTTTGGTATTTAAGTACTGTCCTTGGCTTCCTGTTCAGTCTTGAACAAACCTTGTTAGTCCCTTAGTCCTCAGGCTTTCTGGTTCCTGTCAGCTGCCAGTTAAACCAGTGACACCCTGGTTTCTAAACACATTTAAAGGGTCTGAATATTCACCTCTGTGCTCCTCATGCGCTGTAAGTTTTATGGTGGTAGAGGACAGAAATAGAAAGCTAAATAGGCACGAATCTGGCTGACACTTTAGATATTAGATTGTGAGGAAGCACAGGCCATCTTGTACAGGCAGTGGTGCGCTGAGCGTTAAGTGTGAGGCTGTTGCCCAAGGAGCACCACTCCAGCACGGAGACCTCCTTAGTATCGACACTGTATAAATGTGTATCCCAAACAAGACAGGAGGATGTACTCAATATATCATCCTACCTCTGGGTGAGCTAGATCTCAACAGTAGCTTAGTTTTTATACCTCTTGTTTACCTAACATAGCCAAATTCTATTTTGTGGCTAGTTCTGTCTGAGTAGCTGGAAAGTTTGTTGCTACTGCAGCCTCTTAGCTATGACCATGCCTTTCTTCTTCTGGTAACATCTCTTTTCCATATAACTTAGGCTGTAATCCTCGAGTTAAGAAATCTCAGAAGTCCACAGAATTGTGTTAACATGAGTTAATCTCTTCTTTGTATGCACTTTGTACTTGTTCTTTATATTCTGAGCATGACCATGCCTTATGTTTGCACAGCACCTAAGATAATGGTCTGTGACTTGGCCTTCCACACAGAGCTAAAAGCTCATACCAGTTTTTACTCTTTATGTATCTCATAATCGTGGTATGAGGAAAAATACAGAAAAAAAGCTGTCAGAAGCCTTTGTACTATCATAATGGCACTATCTAAACACCTTTGATGGAGACTTTTTATTGCCAATCAAAATCAAACCATTTAAATTGATATTTTCAGTAAATCACAGCTGGTATGGGGCTGTTGACAAGAGTTCCCAACTCCAGTATGGTGTCTAAAGAATCACTGTTATGAAGACCATGGAATTATAAATGGAATTGGGCTGACATTTTACTACTAAGTAATTTTCAAGTATGGATCAATACCTTGCATTAGCAGATATTAAGTCCAAGGCAGCTTGAAGGAGCACACACTTTTGCAGCAGTTTCTGCTTTTGTGGTTCAGAAGAGTCAAATGGTATGGACAATGTAATTGCAACTCTCTAGGCTTTTAATATAACCCATACAGTACATGCTTTTAGTGGAGCAGTGGGCGAATGCTGTGTGATAAAAAGTACTGACACTGTGGCTATTAGGCGTACTGAGAATATAAATACTGGGTCATCTCTCTGCCTAAGGTAAAACACTGGAATTTGAAGAAAAGGCCAAATCCATTAACCTATTGACAATCCATTCCAGAAACCCTTGAGTCTAGGACAAGAAATCTGAAAGACAGAGATTCGGAAGTTGGACCCTGTCCAATGGTGTCCTTACTGTCATGACATTCCTATTGTAGAATTGTCATTCAACAGTGAAAACATATGGCATATTTTTTTCAGAAAGTGAGAAAAAAGGAGTAAGTGGATGGTTATTTAAAAGTTAGGGCTTGCTTATTTCTTTCATAATAAGATTGATGCAATCAAATCATGGAGTTATCAAGCATATTGAGGCCTGATTCTGTCTCTGCTCCCCTGATGGGGGGAGAAGACTGGAAGAAAACTATAGCCATTTGGAATTAATTCCCTCAGCTGGTACACGCTATAGGAATGATACAACCACCATGTAGGAAGTGTAAAACTGGTAGAGCTTGATTTGTAAGCATCACAGTTCTCTCCTTGTAATGAAAATAGTGTGCACTAAATGACTAACAGAGGAAACCACTCACAGAAATGCTTATATTAAAAGTGTAAAGCCTCAGCAGGACCACAGTAATCAATTACCCTAAACTGAAGCCTTGGCAGCTTCTATGAATTGCTATTGATTTCGACTACTAGTCAGTGAATCTTTCTAGGACTCGGCTAGAGTGTAGGTGTGAGATGCAGACAAAATTAGGAGCTGGAACAAACCTCTGTGGAAAACAGAGGGAGCAGCCAGGTTTGGGAGATATGTTATGCTGAAATTTATTTTTTGAAAGTGCTTAAAAATTGCAAAACCCCAAGTCCCACGCACTGGTAAAAACGAAGTATCACATCAGCATATATTGAAATAAGAAAGATGAGGAATTTGGGGTTTTTATGAACTTGTTATGGAAAATTCTGTCTGGCTTTCTAAAGAAAGCCTCTCTCCTTCATTGCAGTTGAATAAAGGGGGGGTCAGTTAATTTTTTTTCCTGTAGCCTTCATGTGACTGTATCAATGATTTCCTTCTTGCAGTGAACCCTCAAATCATATAAAAGTTATTCCAAAGTGATGATATAACATTCAGTTGTGTATATGCTATAGCTTGTGAGTTGCAAGTTCTACAAAATTCAGTTTCTTATAGAATTCCTTGATGGTTTCAGGAAGACGAAACAGCTATTTCTTTATGCATACTGTTCACTTCAAAGGGAATTGAATCTGTTTTGAGGAGACTGCTATGTTTCCATTATCATACAAGGAAAATCATTCTGGAACCTTTTTTGCTCAGCAGGAACCCAGTGTATTTTCCACATTCTCATTATACATGTTTTGGCATGAGCATAAAGCAGGCGTACTCATTTATATTCTAGCTGATCAAGTGGAGAAGTCTGATTAATGTGAATTTTGGATCAAGGTGCGGATCATCTTTGTAACCTGCACTAAAAGGAACTTTATGGAGTGACTTCTCCCAGAGGAGGATATTTCTGTTAGATCAGTGGCCCAGAGGCAGTGGAACAAATCTTCTTCCTCCTGTCATCCTCATTTTAATATCAGCTGCACAACAGCAGCACAAAATATTGGATTAGAGTTAAACATACCATATAACTGAATCGTGTACTCAGATTGCATCCCTCACACTGTGTATTGTTGCAAGTTGTTAATCATGCCTTTCCTTATGTTCTTTCCTCCTTCCTCTCCCACTGTTTTGCCTCCCTTCCTCCCCTCCCTCAGATCTTTCCCTAAAGCCTCCTTTCTCCTGTCAGTCAGGTCCTGTCCTGTCCAGCCTGCTCCCTCTCCTATGTTATACCTCTGTTCTTGAATAATTTTGGGAAAGCAATATAGATACTCGTAGCCAAAATTAAAAGTTACATAACCTTAGAGTATCTTTTTTGCCTTTCCCAAAAATTCACTCCGTGTCTTGTAGTTCTACTAACCCAACTGTAAGAACATCACCTCTCACCGTTGTCATCTCCAAGTATACTTAGAACTTTTATTTCCATTGTGCTGTGGGGAGAGCATCTAGAAAATCTATTGTCCTCTTCATAGCTTTATCCCGTTTCACTGAGGATGTGGAGGAGAAACCTGGGATATAAAATGGCAAATAGTTGGGTTTGGAGGGACAGACCTGTTCTTTTTTTTGCAAGCGAGAAGATATTTTCTGTTCCTTATTTTAGTGTTAACGAATTAAAAGACTACCAATGAATTCCAGCCCATGGCTGGCAAGGTGCCAGTTCAGCCTTCCCTTAGTGCAAGTATCTACCAGGGATGGAAGTGCCTCATTCTTGGCAGACGTGTGGGAGTCAAAGCAGTGTGAAGATCTTTTTCATTTTCTTAGGGGAAATTCCTACCCTGTTCAGGCATAGGAGCACCAGCTTTTTTAGGACAACTGAATTATATCCTAGTGCACTGCCAGTGGTGAACTTTTTGGTCTTTCTGTCTTAGCTTTGGTCGTAGTTGTCTTGTCGACACTCTAAAAATGAACCACGTTACATATGGTACAACAGGAGTCAGATGTGAGTGGTGTGAGTGAACTGGGGGAGAGGGACCGTGCCCCACTCAAGACATCCCTTCAGAAGATACGATTGCAAGGGGAAGCCATAAGCATAGGAGGCAACTCTACAGATTTGAGCCATTAGAATACTTTTCCCTTTAGCTATGAAACTTTCATTTAATCAGTTTCTGATAGATTCCCTCTTCTTTGAGCTCTTCAAGTTCACCAAAGGGCCTGTTTCTGAAGTGCACTGTCTGGTCCAATTTTTCAATATTTTCCTGCCATGAGATGTGCTTAAAAGGAAGAAAAAGACACAAAGGAAAGATGGAAAAACAGAAATGCGAAATGTCCCATGGGAGGTGCTTGCCCTTACCACGTCATGCTAGTTTAAATACAGTTCCCCCATATCACATGTCAAGCTGTACTTGATTGTTTCAAATAGATGGCAAAAAATCATGAGAGGAGGAAAATGTTCTTTTGTGTGACATGTACTACTTTTGATACATTGGGTTCTGTAGCTGTCAAAGCAAAGGCTGTTTTTCCATCTATTATTACAAATGTATTTGGGGTAAATCTCTTTTACAACTCTCTATTCCCTTGATTGTTTACTTCAATAAAAGTGGTATTGTTTTATTTTCTCTAAATCTAACAAAACGATGAATTTTCAGTGCATTTTCTCTGTGATCCTCAGTAGACAATGACATTCTTTCTCAGTGGAGATTTAGATCACATTTGGAAATGCAGTCTGTTTCAAGTATTTTCTGCTTTTCTGGCAGGAGAATGGAATATTTAATTTCATTATTCAGCATAGGGTTATTCATTTCATGCAATGAAGGGAAATTCATCAATATTGTCTTCAGCATCCAGAAAAATGATACTTACCATGACTGTTTCACATACTCTATTTATATTTTATATCTTTTTCATCACTTAGCAATTATTCATCTCTCTGCTGAGAGGTGAGATTCTTGTATTGAGTTACTGTAATTTCTCTGAACTCCGGAAAGCAATTCAATCTCTGAAAGCAATTGCTTTTGCTTAAAAATATTTCTTGAAACAGATTCACCAAATACAAATAACAGAATAAAGGTTATTTTTTTCCTCTTGATTTTCAAGAATATTTAGTGGTGCTTTATAAAAGAGGTAAATCAATGTTGCTACATCATAACATTCATTGCACCATTGCATGATGGATTCTGGGAGATGGAAGTAAATGTGGTAGTGCAAGTAAGTGGGAATGCAGCTGAAATGCAACATTAATTCATTCCTAGTTGTTATTAAATGTCACAAGATATTCATAGTTTTGCTGATATTTTCCTTTTTAAACCACTTGGTGTAAAAAAAACCAACATCAGTGTGATGTATTTGTCTATGCAAAGTCATCAAGATAATTATCTCTGAATCTTTTGTATTATGTTTAATTTCCATGCAGTGTCCCAGATCTTCATTTTTTGGAAAGATCAAAGAATAGAGTGTAAAGGTGCTGATAGACTGTACCCCATTCCCACAGAAATCAATTAAAGGTCTTCCATTTGGGAAGTGGGCACAGTGGGAACAAAAACAGACTTAGTATCACGATACATAATTTCTCTTGCCGTCAGTAGAACAGATTTTCTCATTTATCTTATCCTCTGAGATGTTTAAATTTTGAACGTCAGCTGATTCAAATTTTATGTTTGGGGAATCCAGGCACTGAGATGATTTGTGTTTAGGGCACTGAACTGGGACTCAGTAGATCTGGGTTTGTTCTGTCATGCTTTTCCCAGATGATCTTATGCAAATCCTTTATTGCCTCTCACACAGCCTCCTCAGTAAAATAGAGTAAGGTTACTCTTCTTGTTCGAAGAATTTGTTAATATTTGGGTGGGTTATCTACAGCAGATTGCTGAGGGCCATATGAAAATGTACAATCTTATTTAAATGTACTGCTTTACACATATAGCCTTCTTTCACTTTATGCTTCTACACCTACTGCTTTCTTACAGCCCCCTCATGGGACTCTCATTCTTTTCTTTATGAGCAGTCGGGCACAGGCTGACCTTCTCTAAATACGTGCTGACTGGGTCCTGGTTTTTAAGCCCACCAAGGCAGGTAATATGTATGAGTAGATATATATGTGCTGGAGAGGTACTATGTGAGCTGTACTTCATGTGGATAATCTTTGGTGATCAAACTGTCAAGTTTGTGCTTGTGAAACTAGATCTTAGATGTATTTTTGTTCCATATATATCTGTTTAAATGATTCAGATGTACAGTTCTCAGACACAGAAATTCATATTGATTTCAGTGTGAGCATCGTTTACATAAAAATCCAAGAATGCCATTTCAGCTCCTTCTTTTGCAAGAATTCAAATAGCAAAACCAATACTGTGCACAAATCTTTTTAGAAAGGATATTATATTAGTATATATTTACACAAAACTATTTGCATAAATGCTTCTGTATTTGCTGCATTTGCCTTGGCAAAAAGGTACATTTATTGTTTGAGGCTTTTAACTTAAGCTACATGTATTTTTTAGCTTAACTTGCATGATCATAAGAACCAGTGGGTGTTTACTTGAGTGTGCAGATCTGAGCAGTACCTTGTTCCCTATCAATCAGTATTATCTGGGATAGAGCAGTGATTTCAATAGCAACTACAGGAGATATAGCTACCTACTCTCTAGTTTTAATGAAGGTGAGAATTCCAAATCCCCTGGAATACTCTTTCTTTGATGTCTTTGCACAGCATGGACAAATGTTGACCTACTAATGGCATCTGCTGTAAAACCATTGTTGGTTACTGTCTCTTTGAATTTGGTGTAGGTGGGGCAGGTATGGAAATTTAAAAACACCCTACTGCTAAACAAATGAGTGTATCTTTATCAAAAAGCATTAAATGTATGGACATTCAGATAATCGTGCTTCCTTCAAAAAGGCACTAAGAGTCATGGTTTACCTGCATACAACTGCATTTTCCTTAATGAAACTTCCATTCAGACATTGTAGATATAAAGCCAGCCAATATGGAGGACCTGACGGAAGTGATTACAGCCTCTGAGTTCCATCCCCATCACTGCAACCTCTTTGTCTACAGCAGCAGCAAAGGATCCCTGAGACTCTGCGACATGAGGGCATCGGCTCTCTGTGACAAACATTCCAAGCGTAAGTCCTTGCTTCATTGAGCCCCAAATGTCATTAAAGTCTTATTATTCACGGACAGCATGTAGATGTGTGCATGCCCCAGTGTATTAGCTTCCCAGTTACAGGCATATTTGAAAAGAAAACAGCAAAAGCAAGAAAATTTTCTCATCTATACAAGTATTACCTATGAACTTGATTACGGTCATGTCTGTGACTGGCCGCCCTTGTAGTTCTTATTGCAGGAATCAGTGAAGAATCCACAGCTCTCTAGCCAAAGAGAGATGATTCCCAACAAAGGAAATGTTGGTCAGGAGGGGAAATACTGTTTTGAATACACGATTACTGAATACTGCAGGAATTAAATTTTGTCATTCAAACTGCCTTCAAAACTTTGAATCCATTTTCTGTATTAAAAAACGTCGGAGTCCTTCCTAAAAATTTAGCCCAGCATTCCCTATATGTACTTTTTCAATAATGTGTCTGCACAGGTACATAGGAAATAATGCAAGAAGTAATACTGAGGGAAAAAAAAAAGAAAAAGAAAAAGATAGTATGTTGGTAAGGAATGTGTCATCTGTCCTAAAGTGACTTTATGTAGCCCGTGAGACTTTTGAGATGGAGCTACCAATCCATGACAGATTGTATTTGAAACCTACATAAGAACAAGGAATTAAAATGTTCAAGTGTGGGGCTGTCTTTGTTCTTGAAGTAAAGGATGAAGGAATATGCATGCTCATCATGTCTTGCTATCGGCTATTTATGATATATGAGGTAGAATATGGTTCTTCCCACCAGTAACCTGGCAAGCCTGGGCATTTAGCCTGGTGCAAACAGCATCTTGCTTCCTGGTCTTCAGAGGCTGAAAACCACCAGACAAAGGCATTGTGCTGTGTGGCTGGTTCCTGTGAGGAGCTGAGAACCTCATGAATGAACTGTGGGGGCTGCGCTTTAGCCACCTGTAGGACTGGAGCTTCCAGGACGCTTCCATCTCAGAGAATCGAGTCTTCAGGTTTTTTTACAATGTTGAAACAGTGGGAAGGAAATTCAGGAGAAATTCTCTTAGTGCCAGGGGCACATAAGAGGTTTTATGTCCATCATTTCCTACTTGAACCTTTTTGAGGTAGGAGGGGTCGGAAGGGGGGCAAGAAAACATTTGTAGATTTAAGTGAGACATAAGTGGTGCACAGATTTGGCACACAACCTAGTTTTTTAACTGAAGTAAACGTAGTAAAGAGCCTATGACTTTTTGCTGCAAGGAGAAGTGCACATCCTCAGAACCTCTTACAATGTGATCTCCAGTTACAGAAAATAATCTTCCAGGACAATTTACCTTTGTTAGCTGTATTGCCTTGTACTTGTAGGGCTATTAGAATACCATGAAGTGAAACGCAAGCATGACACAGTCTGGCACATTGTTTTGACTTATCCTGTCCTACTTAATTGTTTTGTTCCATAATACTTTAAGTTCTTCCTGCTAATAAGGCCTCTGTGCCCCAGTAACTCAGTGCCAAATGCCGATCGTAACTTATTAAAACAAGAGTAGAGTAACCCTGGATGAAAGAAGGCATTTTATGCCAGAAGGGAGCGCAAGGTCTAATGGTCATTGATTAAACCCTATTTTCCAGATCTATGAGTTAGAAAATAGCCATTTAATGTAGCATTGCTGCACTGAACTCAAGTCAAGCTCACTGAAAAGCTGCATGTGTTTCCACACACACGTACAATACAAAATTGATACAGCAATGGTAGAACTTTCAAAGCATTAAAAGGAATAGGCCCATGTACTGCTGATTGGAGTGGTTTGAATATAGCTCTCGGAGGCAAGCAAAACTAATTATATAAGGCCCATAGCAACCTAAAAGGATATATCATAAAAACCAATCAGTCTGGGAAATCAAATGTTTGTACGGTTGTCTCTCCAGGACTTTCACTGTGCATCTGATTTCTCTTTACAGTTGCGTTACATGTGGTGCATACACATGATCAGTACCCTGCTCTCCTCAGCTCGCCTTTCCACCTTTCCCCATATCTGACTTCACTTGGCTAGGCACTGGAAACCCTCATGTTCTGCCGTGCGGCCCTATTTTCTTAATTCAGTCTAATATCACTATGTGCTGTATTTCAGGTGCTGTTCCAAGATGGTGTAAAGGATGTACATATGTTTAGGGATAAAAGATCCAATGTAAAACTTATAAAAAATGCCTGGATACTGAGCACGTGTTGTGAACTTTTGGTTTTACTCCTTTTTGAGACCCTTTGTTAACCAAATCTCTATAGCTGGGCTAAAGTCTGTTGCAGCTTTTGGGGGAAAGAACCCTTCCATTTGTACAAGTCTAGAGAGTCTAATGAATAATTACTGTGCCATACAGTATAAATAAATTACCTACTAATATCTGTAGTGTAAGTCACTGACAGAGGATGTTAATAAATTATATTTTTTATATTATATATTATTTCTGGTTTGCTAAACTCAGTGCCAAGATCTGTTTGGCATTAGTGACAGCAACATTACAAGGTTTTCCTTATAAATCTTTCATGGCTCTGACATGGAAGAGACAAGAGACTTCTTCCATATCTACTTATCCTTGGTGCCTATGCTGAGATTTATTAACAAGCTGCCAATTTGTGTGATGAGTTGTAATGGGGACCTCTGTCCCTTAGAAAAATTATCTCAGACCACTGAATCTATCCATAAGGCATTGAGAGAGTATCAGGTCAGTAGCTGAGTTTTAAATGGTCATTGAGATACCGATAAGGTGTGATAAAATGTGTTGTTTTTCTAATAGACTACCTGAAACTATTTTTTTAAACACCTCTTTAATAGATCATGCAATGCTGGGTGAGCAATCAGAAGCAAAACATATGTGGCCGTTACAAATGCATATCCTCGAAAGCCCAATCTGTAACCATAGGGGAGATACATACATAATATTGTTCTGTGTTAGTATCAGATTTTGCAAGTAGTGGGAGAGAATTCTATCAAAATATACTGGAGAAGAGGTGAAAAGAGATGAATGTCCCTGCTTATTTAGAGTACAGGAATAAGGATGAAGGTGTTCTTGCAGTCCATGGGGTTATAGGTAGAGATTTAAAACAGGTATGAAAGTCAGATTCAAGCAGCAAGAAATAGGGAATTCATTTAAAGAATATGGAAGCTTTCATCTAAATAGTGTAAGGTCTTCTTTGAGGTGTTATTCAGGCAACATACATGGTAACACGGTGTAGAAAGAAGGCAGCATATGGGACATCTGTGACAGTGGCGAAAGAAGGGAAGCTAACAGCTACAAAAGGATAATTGTTTGAACAGTTAGCTGGGAACATCCAAGAAATAAATGAACTACCCCCCACTCCAAGTTCCATAAATTCTCATGCAAGGGATTCAGGTGACAAGCGAGACAAGCGCAAGGGTACTGTTGCAGCAAGAGCGTCCTGACTAAAAAATGCTTATAGCAGTATAATATGCAACTGTTCAATTAACAAATAATTACTAATATAGTTGTGGTCTTTTCTTGCTAATATTATGTTCAGAGCTCCTTATGAATGTGCATCAAGATAATATCATTCTTCCAAACAGCTTGTAGACTAGTTAGGTACATATGGCCGTTTCAACAAATCATCTAATAAAGCAGTCAGCTAAAGAAAACTGAGCTTGAGCGCGTGAAGTTGGGAAAAAAACCAAAGAACTCTTTCAGTTGTTCCTCAGAGTTATTAAATTCAATATTAAGAGGTAAATAGAACCTGTATAGTTATGCAACATGGAAATTTAAGTCACTCAAGAGTATAACTCTGATTTATATTTTGTGTAATAGCCTTAATATTTTAAAGTCATTGCATACTTCAGAAGCTGCAATCTATTTAAATGCTCTATGTTGCTTTAAGGGGTTTTTTTGTGTTCATTTCTTAATTTGTATTTGTAGACTAAACCCCTATTTCTAATTATCCATTACCCACGTGCAAAATTTACAACACAATACTTCAAGGAAGGAGGAGCTGCGTTTTCAAGTTTATTGCTCCATGTGACTTGGTGCCCTTTTAAATAAAAACTTTGGGGTTCCATAATGCAGTTAGCCCCTGTCACCATTAGCTCATGCTTTCTATCCTCCACACAGACTTCAGGAGCTTCTGACATCTGGGTCTGTAACAGGAGCCATTGAGATTCCCCCTCCCTTTGACTGAAGAAGCATTTGTCGAAGATGGGCAATTCTAACAACCATCTTCTCTGCGCTCCCCTTAAAGGGACAAAGCATCTCAGTGCCTTCCCTGGGATGGGTAATCAGTCTCTTGAAAGTATAAAATGGTCTTCGGAGCAATGAATTTGGGGTTTGGTTTCTGACCTAAAGATGCCACCCAAAGATGGCAGTGGTGTCTTTTTTCCTTTTCCACATTTTTATTTGAAAACCAAGCATGAAAGTAATGCCAGCCCTTCCACAAGGATAAATGCCTCAGTTTGGTTATCTCCTGGGTTTTTTTGAGATTACCTTTGATTTTAAACTTAAGAATGCAGAACTGTGGAAGCAGCCAAAAAAGAAATCAAGGATAATTTATTTGAACATGTTGAATTTTAAAAATGAAATTAATTATATTTACCAAAGGAGGTTGGAATTTCAGAGACAAGACAGCTTTCAGACCTCTAACTAAATATGGATTATGTTTGAAACAGAGAACAACCAGATGCACAAAAAAGCCCGTGACAGAATATCCCTGCTGGATTTGCTAATTAATATTGACCTTTCCAAGGGAATGATGCTTATCATATGATGGCAAAAGAGACAACTTGGTTTTCTTTTTTATGAGCTTTACATTTAAAATACACTTTTTATTTCTGCGTCTGGTCTCATGTCAGGTTATCATCTGAGAGAGGGACAGCTGGCATGCTCCCTTTGTGCACTGAGAGGCCACTGTCAAAGTAATGTCCACTTTAGGCAAAATCTGCAAGGTTTCAAGTGACATGAATGAAACTTATCTGAGCTTCCGTAGTGATGTGACCCTGTGCTTTAGTTCTCCTTATCCTAATTCTGAATTTATTTTATATGCGTGCACTACAAGGGCGTATATTCATCACTGATTTTGTATCCCCAATGAAAAAATGTGCCTGTATCCTGATAATTTTGTAATTATGACTACCACTAAAGATCTGTTACTACAATTTCATGCATGCTAAACAAGATCCTGGAAGGGATCCTTCCTTGTGCAGGAATTCCACTGAAATTTGGTAGAAGATTGCCTTTAGCAAGGGCTCCAAAGCTTCTGTTCTGCTCAGTTTGGATGAATGTATAATAAAGACATTTAAAACATGGCTAATGAAAATTTGAAAGTGTTTCTGCAGAAATGCAATTATGTCTATATAGTATTTCCTCCAGTTGTGTAAGATCTGTTAGAATTAAATCACAGGAAGAAAAAACCTGATTTTAGGTACCTCTAGCTATCAAATGGTAAGAGGAAAAAGAAAAGCCTGAAGCAATGGTAAATGATTTATGATTGAAGAGGTGTTTCATTAACCCCTCTCCCCCAACCACATACAGATAAAGCAAATAATTGCTGTAAGATTGCTTTAATTATTCAGTCCATTAAAATTCCTGTCTTGTTTGCTTAATTTTTTAATAGCAACAAATACTGCTTTGCAACGTCTCATGATACCAACATAATTCTTTCAAGATCCTGTTTCACTGGGGGGAAAAAAAACCCCCACTTATCACTAACCTTATATATCAAGATCAGGAAGACTAATATGTGAGTTTGGCTGTAAAGAAGCAGTAGTTTTATGTCCCATTAACTCAATGGGATTGCTCACAACACGTGGCATTAAACACGTGTATAAGTCTTTGTGAGACCAAGGTTTAAACAGGCTTGATCTTCCAGATTAGCTTTGTATTTTTTTCATTTCCTTGCTCTCTTTAGTACCATTTCTCTTTATTAACAAACTCACTGGCAAAGTTACATTAATATAAGCAACTCTGTAGTGAATCTCCCACCCACTGTTCTTTAGCTATTGATCTGGCTTTGCCTTTCAGCGCTAATGCACTATCCCTTGTGGTTTGCGACAAGCTGCAGCAACTCACTGCAGATGGTAAAACAGATTCTTAAATATTGATTTGAGGCTCCACTTTTAAAAGCCATATTCTCTAGAGTTATTGACAAGAAGCCTGCTTTTAATATTGGGTCATCAGATAAAGGAATGCTTTTACAGTAGGTGGAATTTCAGTCTTGTGGTAGAGGTAGCTTCAGAAGCTTGCTTTTACCCAAAGAAGGAAAATGATGTGTAAGTGACCAGGGCTTGAAGAAGTGCCCTCTGAATTGTATAAAAACAAGCAGAGAATCGAAATATAAAAACATGCTACTTTTTCAGCTTAAAACAGGATAAGCAACTACAGGCTATGGTAATATAAAATGTTAAATAATTGTGGTCAGTTGGTTATACTTCATGTCTTATAAGTGTATTGTAGATTGCTTATAAAGGTGGACTTAAAATTCCCGTACGTGTATAACCATATTAATCAGTGTAGATCATGAAAGCAAGATTGACACAGCAAAACATCCTGATATTGAAAGATAATTTCTGAAGGAGTTGTATGTATTAGTGGATTTGCTTAATACAAAACAACAAAACATTCAGAGATGGGGAAAGATAGGGTAAATAATAATGGTAAATCAAACTATTATCATAAAGAATGAAGCTAAAAGGCATAAAGAGACCATGAAACTGAAAGGGAGCTTTGCAATTGGTCTTGATTCACTTAGAGTGAACTCAGGAACTCTTTAGAATGAAAGTGAAAATTAAACAGTGCATAAGAATGAGTATACCTGGGCAGACCAGAGGTCCTTTCAGTTCAGTATTCTGGCTCTGAGAGTGAGCAGTAGCAACATCAGCAGAAAACGTAAGAACAGAGCAAGTGTGTAATCTTTAGCCTCTGCAATTTGCAGTTGGAAACTTTGGGTTCATGGACTTTCTTGCATTTAACAATGCTTAAATGGATGGCTTGGGTTGTTTTTTTTTTCCTTGAATATGTGCAGTTACTTTTGAATGTGTATATAAAGTTTACCGTTAACAATATCTTTCAGTAAAGTCTTTAGTAGCTTAATTAGGTGTAGTATGAGGAACCATCTGCTGTCTACGTACCCTTTCCTAGTTTGACTAGGTGACCTCTACTTGTTGATTGGAAGAGACAGGGTACAAAGTGAACTGTCGTTCCCTATTCATCCCTTCCATGCCACTCTTAATTACAAGCCCCTCAGTCTTTCCTAGGCTGAGAAGTCACAGTCTATTTAGTAATTCCCTGCATGGAAGTAATTTGATATTTCTCGTCATTGTTACTGCCCATTTTTATGTCTTCTTGAGACCCCTACCACATTAGAGACAAGACCAGAACTACACATAGCTCAAGATGTGAGCACATCTTGAAAAGCATAAGTAATTCTTTCTGTGTTGAAGGATAGTAATAAGTGTCATGGACACTTCAGTGAAATTTAGCTAGGTTTTTTATACCAAATGTTATGAGGTATAGGTGGTGCAGCAGATCACAGCTGTCCTGAGGAGTAGTACTAATTTGCCATCTAAACATATTAGAGTATAGTTAAATCATTTGTAAGAGTTTTAAGTTAGGATCATGTTTTGTGAGAAATATTTAATTAGTATAACCAGGTGTTGCAAAAAAAAAAAAAAGAGAGAGAATATTTAAAAGTGTTTATTTATCAACTATCAAGAGACCATATTGGTGGTTCTTCTTTTTGCAAGTTGCTGTGGCTAGTCTGTCAAGAAGGGTGAAATTCTGTACATATCAAAGCGCCATTTTCCAGTACATTTTAATCTGGTATTGCATCCATTTTCATTTGGGCTCTGAAATGAGAGAGAGACTTAATTTAGATGACAAATTGTTTGGCCTGTGACTGTGTCTGTTTTCTGTGTTTATGAACTTAAAGCCTGTTGGGAGATTACCTGATCCACCGTCAGTATTTCCAGGCCCAGTTGAAATACACCTTTTGCATGTATACCCCAGAGGTTATCTGTAATAAGTCCTTAATTCAGCCTAACTGCAGACTTTGCATGCTTGGATGATAAAAAAGGAAGTTATTCTCCCTCTGTTGTTCAACCATCTTTGCTGGCTCTGGCCTCTATGGTCCTCTCCCTCCTCATTAACCTTGTTGCCTCTTTTTCCAGTGTTGCCAAAACTGCCTTCACCCATTTGTGGCTGTGACCCTTGAACAGGAGCTGGACAGTTTTCCCCATCCATTAGCTGTCTTTGTAGGGAGAGAGAGAGTTATTTCATGGTGCAGGATTTCCGAGGACTTAAATCTACATAACAGCGCTTAAATGCTGTAAAAACAGAAGTTTTCAGGACAGAATGCAAACTATTACCAGTATCTGCTAGAAAAAAGCTTTAAGTTGTTATTTGTTCATAAATAGAAAAAAGGAATAGCTTCAGAAGAAGCTTGGCTTTTCTGCTATAGGGAATGACTTTTTAAGGCTGCTTATAATTTTATCCTATGAATGATGGAATTTCTTAGCAAATCTGTGGAGCTGGTAAGCTTTCATCTTCAAGTTTTCACTGGTTTTGTTTTTGTTCAACACCTCCCCCCTACCCCCCTGATAATCACATGTTTTGCAGTATATGTAAGCATGATTCATCTTTGCTTTTCTTTTAAAATACATTTGGCTTTGTAATACCAAGAAGTTGGTTTTATCTGTAGTTCTGCTTTTTGTTGTCAGTAACAGAAATTTTCAAGGTTCATATCTTTATGCCTTAAGGAGGACTCAGCGTTATCATCAAGGGTCTTCTCCCTTGCTAGTTCTTTTTTTCTCTTTGTTTATTTTAGTGATATTTCACAGGAAACCCTTGCAGTTATCATTAAGTGCTCAGGCCATGATAACAAAATTTTGCCAAAGCTTATACTCTATGTTTCTCTCTTTTAAAAGCAATGAAAGATTTCTTTAACTGAATACATTTGACATTTCTTTTATCCCGTCAATCCGTTATACACTTATAAATTCAGATTTAAAAAAAAAAAAAGTAGTAGCTCCAGATAAACTTTCCTTATATTAGATAGATAGCTTTTCTAACCCCTGCCCCATATTATTTCAAATACTGTTATTGCTTTGCCTTTATACAGATCATTATTTGGTTGGGGTTTTTTTGAATGGTATTTGTATTTTGGAACCACGTGCCTTGCAGCAGTGCTGTGAGTGCTTGTGTTTTTATTTCATCCAGGCAAAAGAGCGAAGGTAAGAGGGAAAGGAGAAGTGGAAGGAATTTTGAAAATTCAGATGAGGTATCACCCAAGGTCCTATAGTATAGAGAATAGTGCATACTCCTTGTTGCCATGATTTTGGGAGCAATGCAGAATTTTGTTTGCTATATTGGATCCTGACACAGCACCCACCATGTGAGCCATTTTTAGCATTACTATTATTATTTTTTAAACTTCACATATGCTAGAACTTACACACTGCAATGATTAAAGCTTTGTCCAGCAAACAAAATATTAATTTTCAGTGGTGCTGGAGTCTGGAGAATACCAATGACTCCATGCAAAATGTGCGTCTTTGGAAATGAGACAAAGAAAGAGAAAAACCTTTTATAAGAATGTGGATTTTCATGTTTCCTGCGGCTGAGTTATTTTTGGTTATTTTTGAGATAATGGTTTATTGACTCTTAAAATATATTTTAGTTACAATCTATTCACTGCTTTTCAGTGGGGTGTGCACAGTAGTGCTGTTTGATTTATCACTTCCCTCTGCTCCTAGCTGTTTGATATTCCTCTTCCACAATTAAGTATTTAGGAAACTGGAGTATTGTACAGCAGTGAAAGGTAGCTGGCAAAGCTGAAGAGGAAGGCAGTATCGGTGACTACCAGGTCTCTCTCCAGACTGTTATAATGGGATTTCAAAGCATGCACTCACACCTCATGGCCCTTGTAGTTTGCATGGTGTGTGTTGAGCGGAGACATTTCATCAGACCTGTTTGGCAATTAATGTAAGACTAAGAAACAAGACATGTAAGAAAGGTGACATTCACATGCGTAGCCCTAATTTTTGTCAGCCATTAGTCCTTGTTTAGAATTGAACTTGACGATTAGTTTAGTTTAATTTTTTTTTCTTTATTGGATATGCTTTGTCCAAAATGTGTACCTTTCAAATTTGTGGAATCAGCCCTTATTAAAATAAATGGGATGTTGCCGTGGCAGCACCTCTGACATCCAGAGTGCAACTCCCTGGCTTGATGAGAGCCGCAGGGGTGTTTGTGGGAAGTGCTCAAGCACCGCACTCTTCTTAGCTACTGCCCAAGGCCTCTGCTTTCTTTTGGCCAGTGGCTGGAAAGGAAGTTTAGTGAGATGACTTTCCCACCTAGCTGTTCCTGGCTTCTTTTTTTTCAACTTTAGACATCTGTATATATTTATGCATGTTAAATGCACACCTTAAAGATGCCTTTTCTATCTACTGATTCTAAGGAGACTCTCCATGTCTCCATTAGATCAGAGAAATTAAAGGAATTTTAAGATTGATTTTTTTTATGAGAGATGAGAGTTTGTTTTTCAGCAGATGGCAGTTCCTTTCCAGAAAGAAGCAGCATATTTTTATGCTGCAGATTTTCTTCAGGATTCAGGAACACAGTGCTCTGGCAAGTATCCTTCACCCAACCCATCCTTCTCTCCAAGGTCTGGACTCCCTCTGCGAAAAGCTACCCTGGTTTTTAATTTGTGAGCAGGAAGCCGTGCAGAAAGGGACTGGGCATTTTTATTTCCCTAAGCCAACTTCCCAGTTTGCCCGTGTATCTGCCAGTGGAGTAAAGGTCAGGAATGGTGTCTTCCTTAGACGTTTCTCTCCAACACTGGCTGTATTTAGAGATATGCTCAGGTTCCCTCTGTAATCCCATGGTATTTCTCCATTCTGCAGTCCTGTAATCAAGGTCATATTTAGTCTGAGCAGTGTCATGTGAAAGCTCAGCCCGCTACACCGTTTGTGATTGCTATATTCATTAGTTTGCAACTAGACAGGTAGCTTTGTGTCTTTCGTATAATTAGCACTGGGAAGGTTATCCAGAACAATATTAATGGAAGTTAAATACCCTTTTTCATGGCAAAGGTTAGTTATTAAGAAGTTAATCAAGAAATTAATCAAAGAGAATAATAGAATTTGTAACTGAATGTCAGTAAAGTTCTGATTTCAGGTCCTGGTCTGGAAAGATTTATTTAGATATAGAGAAGTAAGCTAGATCTGGAGTCTCATGTTTTGGGTGCTGATTGCCCCCAGGCATAAGAGTGGCCTCCAAAAGATAAGTCTAAACTGGACTGAACAGAAAATGTGTTTCCAGTGCAGGCTGGCAAACCTGATTTTGCAACGGTGGGCTGACACCATGTTTTCTCCTAGTCAGCTTGAAGAATGTGAATTGCTTGCCTGAAGTCCAGGGCACATGGCTGTCACTGCCATCCTGTCTCCAATTACTCAACTTGTATTAGCCAAACAGAATGCAGACTGCTTTTTTTTTTTTGCAGTGTGTGCATAACCTTCTGTTGCTGCTAAACCAGGAATAGCTAAGACCCAAGGACACTGTATCTCACCTTCATCTCCTGAGGCCAATGCCTTGTTCTGGTTGCTCAGGCATACGCTGCTCTAGTTGCTAAGCTTTAACACAGGGAGCTGCTGCTTAATTTTCTGTAACAATTTTCCTGGCTTGGTTATGCTGACTATAGGAACTATCTGCAAAGAATTGCTGCTGCTAAAATTTCAACCACTATCTTTCTTTCTGTAGTGATACGAGGCTTTCATGCCTGCATTAGTTTCTGCAGTTAATTAATCTAAGTCTTTCTAATGCTTGCTGTGGTAAGGATAGAAAAGCAATAAACAGTGGAGATAAGGAATGAAATGGTTTAATCTCATTAATTAATAAAATACAGAGTATCCAGGTACAAATATTACTGCTCTTCTAATCATTGAGAGCTGGATGAGATGCACAGAGGCCAGAAAATAAATCTCAGCTATAAATGAAGGTATAGTTCAGTTGGTGTGGGTTGGTTTTTCTTTTCTTTCCTGGTTTTAATAGCAACTTCTTCACATCATAATTAGGAGGATGAAATTCCTGCCAGCCAAGTACATAGTTTGGACAGATTAAAGGGAAGAGGTATGAGAAATGATAATTGCTTTGTGCTTGTCAAACTTCTATTGAAAATCTGACAGGATAATTACAAAATACCTGCTTTGCAGAATGTCTAGGCAAATTTTTAGAAAGCTATTTAAAGTTGTTCATTTACAGTCTGTCTCAAAAGTTTTTTTCCCCCTTTTGGAAGTAGTTCATTACCATTTAGATGTGTGGTACATGTTCAAATATAGGCCTTATTCTCATGTGCATGCCTGGCTGCATTCCACTGCCCACCCCCAAAGAAAATTGCCAATAATTTTTTACATTACCCCACATACTTCGCCCACATACTCACCCTTAACTTTCAGCAGAACATTATTTCACCTGATGGAAAGTGTAACCTTGTTGCTTTCAACAGTCTGAATCATCACCATAGATAAATTAATTGAGAGAGAAATGTTCCAGTGGACTACACAAAAAACTCTGTTTTGACTGACAGTAAAAAGTTGTTCTACTTTCAGCGCGTTTTTACGTCTCATCACATGGCCTTTCTTCACCTGCTTTTGAAACTTGAAAATGACATTTATCAAATTGCCAGTTTTCAAAGAATTTTCTAGACATAGGTGCCAAAACCCTACTGATTTTGCAGAGAACTGAAAGACCTCTGTAGCCTGACTTTCTACTAAAATTCTCCATATGAGGTTGTTTGGATCACAAAGCCACAGATAACTGCAGAAAGTCAACAGAGTTGCTCTAGGCACCTGGTAGGCAGGACTAGAGTTAGTGCAGGCTTTCTAGGGAAGGATGAAGATACCTTGATGATTAGTGGACTTGTAACAGATGAAGTAGAGCCCACTTAATGCCAGTTCTTTCAATGTGAGTTATCCAGTCTTGTTATTATGTACAGTTGAACAGGGATGACCAATCTCCTTGCTACAGGAGCTGGACTTCCCTATATGGAGGTACTGTAAGCAATATTTCATGATTCCCTGCCTCGTTGGATCATACAGTGCACAGAACAGCACATACAGCGCATTTAGTGCTTTCCAGAGCTGTCAGCAATTACACTTGAACAAAGTAGTTCATGTATCACATGGTAAATCACTGTCTGTTTTCTGCTCACCTCTCAGGAAGAGGTAATTGCAATTTGTAATTGCTTTTCAAAATTTTCATGTTTAGTCTCAGATACCTTCAAGACATGGCCGGTGAGTAGTTGCAGAGTGGCCAGCTGGTTCTGGCAACCAGGGCAGGGTTTGAGTAACCACCCTTCCCATGGATGCCAAGACCGTTGTGAGACCATGTGTACACCTTTCATTTGACGAAGTTGACAGGGACACCTGAATTTTGATTATGTGTCAGGTGAACTACCTTGCTATAGATAGTTGTAGTCAACTAACTGGTGTATTTACATAATTTCCTAAAGTGATGCTTTGGGCCCATAGCTATATGGCTAATTATTGTAATATTTAAAGTTTACAGTTTGTATTTTTATATAAAGATAAAAGAATAAATTAAGTGCTGGGCATATACTTAATTCTATGTAATGTTCATTGGTACATTGAACTACATCGTTTCATAAGAAATGCAGTAAAAATTGTACAACAGAACTTTTTCTTATAGAATTCTAATTTCTCTTGCCTTTTTTTTTTTTGTTGTTGTTGAACAGTTTATGAAGAACCAGAAGACCCCAGTAACAGATCATTTTTTTCAGAAATTATCTCTTCAGTGTCAGATGTCAAATTCAGTCACAGCGGTAGATACATGCTAACAAGAGATTACCTCACTGTCAAGGTTTGGGATCTGAACATGGAAACAAAGCCTGTAGAAACGTACCAGGTAGGTATCTCCTATGTCTTGAAATGCAGCAATATAAAAGCATCTCGCTATTCAAAAAGTGAATGTTTTCCTAAACTTCTCATTGCTTGGTCTGAGAAGCAGCTAGCTGAGAGAGCTGGTAATCAGGGTGGTTAAAATCCTCGCAGTGGCCTCCTTGTAGTTGGAAAACAGCAATTTCAGCATTAGTAAGGAAGTGTGAGACCTGGATGGTCAGGGCAAAACTCACTGTGGACTGGGCTCTTTAAAGAAATTATGCTTTTTACAAGGGAATGCATCCCTTCACTTGGGCATCTGTTTTCAAATGATGTATTCCACTATTAAAATTTAAAAGAAACTGAGGAAAGGATTTTGTGAATTGCTTAGTATTCTGCTCCCACTGGGACTGCTGAGAGTTTACATCTTTGTAATTTCAAAACTCTTTTTAAAATCTTCATCTATACGTTTCTCCCTTGTGTCTAGTTCTAGAAGCAATCAGCGTTAAACCCTAACGTCATCACTGACACAGCAGTTTGCAAATGCCAGACAGACAGATCTGGTTGCCTGAATTCGTTGTGATATTATCCAGACAAAATGCCAGTGGCTCCAGCCAGCGCTGAGTTTGTACTCTGACATCTGTTCTGTTTGGCAATAGAGGGCTGAGCTTACATTTTGTGACTCTGCCTTGAAGAAGGGAAATATGTCTGTGACACAGAAACTGATTGTTATGAAAATGCACTGAGAAAAAGCTGTTAAGCTTTTTACCGACAGAAGAGTACGGAAGGTAGGGAAGTAGGAAAAATGTCATTCATCTGGCTTGTACTGCTTACATAGAGACAGTCCTGTGACGCTGCTGGAACAATCCCTTGTTTTCTGTGCCTATATAATGGCAGGTGGAGTACAGGAGTTCATAGTAACTATCCTTAAGATTGGTTTTAAGATAACATGTAATGAGAGTTTGGTAGTGTGACAAAACAACTAGAATTTGACATCAGTGACACAGGAGCTGTTTGTTAGCGTTTAATAAACAAAGTGGGCGCAGTGTTTTCCAATGCACCCATTGCATTTCATTGGATACTCTTCGGTGAGTCTCTTGCTAGCATTGGAAAGTCTGAGCCTGTGTAACTTTAAAACTGCCTAATTGGTTTTGCTCTGAAAATGGCAGTACTTGTAAAGCTAAATAAGGTACAAATGTTGATATGCTGTGAAAATGAAGTGGGAGGGTAAGAGTGAGACTGTGTTTTATATAACAGAAACATATATCAGATTTTAGGAACTTAGGTAATATATTGTTTTATACTTATGCTAATGGAGTAGGCAACCTTGTCTCTGGAGAGGAATAGCTGGTCAAGCCAGCATGTTTCTCTTGACTTTGACATCTGCTTTTATTTCCTCATGTAGGTATCTGTTAAACAAGCTGGTCACTTTTAAATCAGTCTGACACCCAACAGTGGGGGCCAATTAAAAAGTTATATTTCTCCATGTTAAGATGTGGAAAATGAGTATAATGTAAAATTTTCAGTACTGATTTTTGCAATCAGAAGCTTACTAAAGAAAAAAAAGCCCTACAACAACAAAACGCCTGCAAATGTAACAGTGTTCTTGCTGGCTTACTTTAACCTGTGGATTGCATTTCATTTTTAAATACTTATCCAGTGCCTTGTAAGAAGTATACAGATGCATTCCTGAGCATTGCAGCGGACTAAAGGAGAGTCTGGAACTCAGGGGCCTTAGGAAGCCAATAGCACAGAATTGCATAGCGTTCACACAGTCCAACTGCTTTGGGCAACCTTTTGTGTTCTTCAACTGCAGAGAGTAGAGAACTGTGTTCTTAAGAAAAATTGGTTTAAATTACTCTTTTATATAAGTTACCTTAGAGGTATCTCTATCTGACATACATAAATCTCATATATAAACTTGGAAATCTCTCAAAAAGGTTTTTGTGGTGGGTCACCCAAAGACAGCAAATAAATGTAACATTTTCAGTTAGGTATCCACATAATTATGATGACATGCATATCATTAAAAGATGAAAAGATATTAATTAAAAATTTTAATTTCTCATTTCATCCACTGTATGGTAGCCACTTAGATATTGCCTGGCTGAGAGACTCATGAAGAGGGTCACAACAGGAGGCTTCCCCACAGAGTTGTAAGGAAGAGCAAAGTCTATAACTATACTGCTTCATTATCAGGTTACAATCGTAGTATCACCAAAAAAACCCTGTATTCCTCATGCAAGTGCTTTTCCTGATCAATGCTGTGGCTAAAAGAATGCTAGATTTGCACAGAGCAGACTTGCGGAAACACTTTAGCTGCTGACGGTGACTGAACATGATTTTCTCCTGTTTATGCTTCACATAAAAGAAGAAAGGGCAGAGTATGGTGGAGCGGGCAGCACTAAAAGAGCAATACAGTGGAATGGCCAGTGCTTGAAAGTTGCAGAGCAGCCCTGCCTAACAGGATGCTCTTTTGATGCTGCCCAGGTGAATTACCCCAGCAGCAACCAGAGGTGAACATGCTCATAGCTGATAATAGCTTGATCCGCTTTTGGCAGGGTCTGTTGTGTAGGGATTTGGACTAGTGTGTCACTTACCAGTGCAATTCCTGATTGTGACTATTCAGTCCCAGTGAAATAGCTCCCCGCGTAGTCATGTTGCTGTGTTAGTCTGGAGCACAGAATGACTAGATGGTTCCATGAAGGTCTGACCTAAAACAGTGCAATTAAGAAAAGTAGAATGCCTAGGGTAATTAGTTAGGACTTGATTTGGTTGGGATTCAAGTACTATTCATATGTGGTAAGAAAAATATGTAACAGACAAGGCAAATACAATTTTACCCTCAATTGGTAGTGGCAGATGAATGTGCAAACAATGTAAAAATTAAGTGCTTCTTCCACTTAGTTTTTCAGTCATTCTGAGGGTCTGAATGTGGTCAAATGTGGTAGAGGGTCCACACAAAGAGCAAGCTGGTTGCTCAGGGCAGCAGTGCAAGTTTGCAGGCAGAGTCAGTCGAGAAAAAGGAGATGAGACCTTGAAGAGATCAGTAAGAAATGTGACAGAGCTGATAGAAAGGCACAGCTCCAAGCTGTGGAGTTGGATGCACTTCACAAAGGGTGCATACGTGACGGTGGTCATGACAGATGGCTGCTGGAAATGGTAACAAGAGGAAAACCTAGAAATGACAATCAGTGAGACAAACGTGATCTACTTCTCCTGCCTTACCCAACCTTTCTGTTTCTTCCAAGTGTTGGGAGCTCACAAAGATGATAAAGGAAAAAACTCCAGTTCTTTAACAAAGTACACTGCTACCATAAAAAGGCTTCCAGTAAAGAGAAAATGAAAGGATTTGATTACAGAGGGTGCAAGAAACTGCATCAGTACTAAAAGTGTTCTGACCTATTACTCACCATGAGGGTGAAGGCATTTAATTGTCAAATGTTTTATCTGCATCTACCGTTCACATATTATTTGCTGTATCAGACATTATCTGTTGATATACAGCTCAGTGTTCACTCATCTAGTAATGAAAATTGGTCCATAACTAAAATTTATAATCTTTAGTAACCTTACCTTACAAATATTCTTAGGATGCTGTACAATTTGGCTATTGAAAATGGGTTAGTTTAAAGAAAATATAAGTGAAAGGTCACTGTCCCTAATCTAGACTTGTTAGAAGTTATCTTAGGAGAACAAATGTTTATGCCCTCAGGCGAGAGGAGGATGCTGAGCATCCATGAGCAGGAACAGTCTCCTTGGAGCTGCAAGAGCCAGTACCTCTGTATACCAGAGCCAAATTACGCCCCTCAGCTACTGGATTGATATGTGTGCTCTGAGAGGCCATCTACACGTCTTTCTACAACAGCTAGGAAAAAAAAACCACATCAGGAGTGAAAGTGGATTAATAAATTTGCCTAGACAGGGATTTTCTAGCTCACTATTTCATTGCTGTATGAAACCGATCTTCCAGAAGGAAAGCTAATCAAACTCAGCAAAAGACTGAAACATTTTGCGTGAGAACTGTCTCTTTATGATAACGCTTGTTCAGGAGAGATATGTGACCCAGAGGAGTGGTCTCCTGCTGCTTAGTCCCACTTTTCAAGTATGTAACTGAGAATTTACAGCGTTGTTTTTAATTCTCAGCCAAATAGGAGATATCCTCGGGCTAAATCAGTGTTCTAATTTGCAGACTGTGCAACTGCAACCATGCACTGTATTTGACTTCTGAAGTACCTTACCCAAATATATGTAATTCCATACACTACGGGTCCTTTTAATAGAGCCAAGTTCTTTCTGCCACAAGTGAGAGTCCACTTATTTTGGAATACGACATTTTTCTTACTATTTAAATTGGATTTCTTGCACGTTAATTAGCACATCTAGGGTATCAGCTGGTGAAATGTCTTTGGGAATTAGGCTAGCACTGAGAAAATCAGCCAAGCAGGAAACAAATATGTTGAAGAGGGGTGGTCTGCAGCCTGCTGAGGGAAGTATGCTTCATGCCTTCCTGCAACAATAATTCTGTAGCACCTGGTTAACTGGGCTGTGGAAAAGTACAGATAGCTTCTTTAGAGTTTAAACACAGCATCTTCTGCAAAGCTACCAATCTGTGCAGCATATTTGGAAAGTGAACGTGGGAGATAAAGTGGGGGGGCTGGCTGTGGATTTTTATATTTTGTTTTATTTCAGTAATAACAACAGTTATTTTCTTTGAAACAGGTCCATGATTACCTTAGGAGCAAGTTGTGTTCCCTCTATGAAAATGACTGCATCTTTGACAAGTTTGAATGTGCATGGAATGGATCAGACAGGTAATCCATCCTTGTGTCCATCACTGCCTTTGTTTAGTAAAAGAGTTCCCGTATGATGGGGAGCAATGAGAAAGTAAAGTGTTACACGTGGTTATTTTCCACATCAATTTACGTTTTCGCGTATCAGTGTTCAGGTTGATAAAAGGTGTTTGGATATTGGTGCAGTTGTGTCTCTGACCTCATTAGACACGATGTATACCTGGTTAATCTTGGTTCATGCCTTAGGGGGAAAAAGCCTTCCAATTTTGTCCCTTTTCACCAAAATCATAAGTAGCCTGCAAGAGTTAAAAAGAATGCTGCCAACTTGCACAGCCATACCAGCACGCTAAGGAAGCTTGTGTGATCCTGTCTGTGCACATGGGCTGCCTCAGAAATCCACTTCATTTACTGGAAACAGGGAGCAAGGAATGGCAGTCACAGGCACCCACTGATTCTCCCCAAACTCCTGCCACCTTCCCACTGACAGAAATGCCAGTTTCTTCCGATACCTACCCCCCATTTTAGCAGCCACTTTCCCTATGCACTGAAGGGAGAGGTCCTGGTTTTTATCTTGGACATAATATCTTGTCAAATATTTTCATAAGAAATATTGACACAAGAAGGCAGAGAGTGCAAGCAAGGATGAAATGGGCTAATGCCATATGTTGGCATTGCCCCAGTACTTTGGGGAGTAGGAATATTGTACAGGAGGAACTGAGCAGTTGAGAGGACTGGCAGAATAAAAGGGGATGAAATCCAAGAGTATAATGCAAGGTGAGGATTTTAGTTAAAAGAAAACACAACCTTCATCTTATCAGTTGGAAACAACTCACGGGGACATTCATACGCTAGGTGACTGTGGAAGGGATTAGCAGTCTACAAAATGCATGTGAAAGAGAGCCCAGGAGACAATTTTGAATGGCACACAGTGACTTCTGGCTGAGCAGAGCTAGGAGCCAAAAGGCAAAAGTTTGGCACTCACTGAGAGCCTGGAATGGTGCCTTCAGCTCACTTAGCCTCTCATTTGGGAAAAAGGGTCCATCTCATTGTATTTGAAGCAGACCTGCCTCCCCTGGACTGGGCGGGGAGTATGAAACGGAGTGTGGGACGGCTGTGAAAAAGACAAATGTGATCCTTGAATGGGCAAGAGTGTGATATCCAACGGAGAAAGGAGTAGTGGTGACATTATGCTAGGGTCTAATTCAAAGACCTTTGGACTGCAGTTACACATTTCTTGTCCCTCGTCTCCAAGGTGGATGAACTAATCAGGCAAATGGACAGCTGCTCTAAAGAGAGGAGAGGGCAGGAGTCTGGTTTTGATCAGCTTAGCAAAAGAGAAGCCAAGATTATACTTGCTTCTGTGAAGTGTATCAAGGAGGTATACATAGGGAGGAATGTGATCTAGCTAAGATTAATGTGAATGATAACGACACAAGAGCAAATAGGTATTGAGTGGCAACAGGTAATTATAGCCTGGAGATACCTGTTCAGACAGTGACAGTGTGGAGCAGTCTTTCCGTCCTGAGTAGTGGAGATATAATAAGCCCACCTATTTTGATGATGGTGCTCAGGAAATTTGTGAAAGCAGTTATATGAGACATTGGTTAAAACGACAAGTGTCTGAACTTGGAAATGCAGAACAACATCTCTTCTAGTCCCGTGTTCCTCAAATGTGGATAAAGGGTGGTGCTGTACACTGTGCAAGGGGCATCTTCTCTTTGGACTACTTCCCTTTCCTCAGTTCCTGTCCTACTCAATGGAGAGATTCTGTCTTTACTGAGAAATAAAAACTTTCACCTTCTATCATTTATTATGCAAATGAAACTACATACATCTGTTATCTCTGTTGTCTGCATCCCTGGGTAATGTGTTTTCTGACAAGAATTAACTCAGCGTCGAGTATCCCTTGTGATACAAAGTACTGTCCATTTAAAATGAGATAGGTGGACCACACTGGGCAAAACAGTTCCCAGATTGCTATGGCAGCAACTCGGGCACCAGCTGTTGTGTAAATGGCTTTGGTATGGTCAGAAGGTGGGAATGACCCACTGAAGTTTTACGGGAAGATGTGGGTTTTGGGGCTTTTCTCTGAGCCTCACAAACCCATGCACAAATGGATGTTTTAGCAGAGGGTTGTCTCAGTAGCTGGTTACTGCTTGGGTTTGGTCCTGCTAGTAATACCAAAATCAGAGCATTTCTTGGAAATAGGGACAGTGCTGATACGTGCCTAAATATGGCACAGAAGAACAGTGCAGTCAAATCGTTTGGATACCGTGAAACTTTGACAAAGATTCAAGGCTTTTCGGGTCCTTTCAAACTATTTTGCTTATCCTTGATGGGAATTCCCAGTGCATTGTATAGGATGGACAGCCACTTGTTCCCAGGCACAGAGTCTTTCTGCTGCAGTCAAATGAAGCGCTGCTGTCCTCATTAGTGTGCGGTAAGACTCCTCTCTGGGTAGTTGCCTGGTACTAATAGAAATATTATTCAGTATCAGGATTTAAAGTGAGCATAATATTTTCATTCCTACTTGACAGATCAGAAAGATCAATGCAGTGAGTAATTATTAAGTGGGAACATAAGATTGTGAGGGCTTCATTTATTGTACTGCCCAGACACTGAGGCATTGTCAGTTGTGCACAATTACCAAATCCGTCACTAAACACAATACACTGCTCTTGATTGTAAGAAACCGTTGAGTAGAGTAGCTGGCAACATTTGACAAATGATAAGGGTTCTATTCAATTTAGTTATTTCTTTTAAAAGTCAAACGTATCAGCACCAATGTTCAGCTTTTGATGAATATTCACTCTTCTAAGCTTCTTGCATCTGTGTATGAAAAGTATTGTATTGTTTTGCTACACGCTACAAGGATTATGTCTTACATCATAATTTAAATTATATTTGGTTTAAATTATATTTGGCAACTCTTAAAGAACAGTTCATTTGAATAGTAAGGTCACTTAATTTGATCTTTTTGGTACGTATTTTCTTAAAAAGTACTACTGTTGTAAGTAAGCAATGCCTATTAACAATGGTACTCCTAAGAGTTGCTGCAGTACGGTGCTTATATTATTAATACATATACATCACAGTAATAACTGCAGTTCTAAACATGTTATTTTTTTCTTTTGCAGACTTAAGAGTTACAGTGACAAATTAAAGTGCCAGGATTGTTCAGTTAAAAATGAAAGCGTGTTTATTATTTAAGTGAAAATACTTTTTATTAATTTTTGTCATTACTAAGGAGTTAATCTAGGCTATGGTAGAACCTGATGGTAAGGCTGTTTACAAAAAAAATCAATGTACATGAGCTCTGATTAGAACGTGATTGATGCTCAGTTACTCCAATGAACAGGAACTAATACGATCAGACAGAGCCGATCTCATTTGCTGAAGGGCACATTAATCACTATGTACTTTGGCAACAACAGTGGTCAGGGGAGGGAGTCAAGCAGGGGTCTTACACTAATTCAACCAGATGAGCACATATTATCTGTAGCTGAGTACATTACACTAAAATCATGCTACCTTTATTGTATATACATCATCACATGACTGTGTAGAATACTTGAGCTCTATTTATACAGCAATTTAATCTCGTTCTTCCATTCATTTCCAAAGTCAAGTCTTTTAGTAATGACCTGCAAGACACTGTTTTCTTCATGCCTCAACCAAACTCATCTTTTAATTTCAGTTTTACCTCAAAAATTAGCACTTTTGCAGCTGTTTGTGAGTTAAAGAAGCCATTAAAAGAAAAAAACCAACAATGTAGTAATTCTACATGGTAGTAAGTGAATACCTTAATTACTCTTCTTTTTTTAAGGTTTCAAATGAATGGGTGTATGGGAACCCTTCCAGGGAGACTTTGGAATACCATCATGATAAGTGATATGCTGTAAGCAGATGAGTGTAGTCACATACAACTGTTCAGTCAGTCCCTTCCTACTGAACTGTCATTCATTCCACTGAATATCTGTCAGCCTTCACTCTAATCAGGCGGAATTGGCAGGTCCCAGTGGATGGGATGTTAACAGTCTATTCCTGCCTGGCAGCACGCTCCATGCTGGAGAGATAGAAGACATCATTTTGTTCTTAAGGCTTGGCATGTCAAATATTAGCTTGGAAGGACTTGGGGAGACCCTGTCCTTATTCCCAGTCTTATCCCAGGCAGCTGTACCAGAGTGCCACAACTCTGAATCTAGTGTCTCGAGCTTTTCCATCAGCATACTCCCCAGGAGGTTAAAAGTAGTTCCCCCTTTATTGCAAGGAATCAGTTGCCTCACATGGTGCAGCGTAAAGGAAAATTCCCCAATATGCCAGCAGGCCTCCACTGCTTGCAACAGTGCTTCCTCCTTTCCCTTTGTTGTAATAAATCTCATTTTTCATTCCTATGTTTTTGAAGAGTTTTCCTGGACCAATCCTTTCTTCTCATAAGGTCAGCTTGTCAGAAAACCAGATCTGGTGGGCCTTGCTTGTCAGTCCCAGGAGACTGCAGATGTGCTGTTCTGCGCTGGTACACATGCTAGTGAAACCTTACAGATTTCGGGGCTCAAAACATAATTGGGGAGACAGTTTCAGGTCAAAGAAAAGGTCCCTTTTTATGCTAGGTGGCTTGAGAGACTCCTTTGCAGAGATTTGCAAGTCTGGAGGCAGGCTCTGGTGGAAGCTGCTCTCTGAGTCTCCTCCCTCACAC
This sequence comes from Rhinoptilus africanus, assembly GCA_013400135.1. Classification (NCBI taxonomy): domain Eukaryota; kingdom Metazoa; phylum Chordata; class Aves; order Charadriiformes; family Glareolidae; genus Rhinoptilus; species Rhinoptilus africanus. Next base: position 207,821 of record VXBO01002656.1, on the reverse strand, counting down.
CTGCTTGTGTTCGATGTCCTGCCTCTCTTGCCTCAGGGCATGATGTTCTGCTACCACATTTATAGTGAGGGGCTGGTTGGCTGGGCTGTTTTAGTTTTTCTATCATCCTTAAGCCTGGTGTGTGCCAGTCCGTGAAGCCCTGCCTGGCCTTAGTCCTGTCACACCATCCCATGGCTTACATGGTCTCTTGAGCAACAGTGAAGGGGGTGACATGGGCTGAATTTCTCCGGACAACAGAAATCTGTGGGTGAATAAAAATTTCTATGCATCTAGGAAGGCTAATCTGGGCCAGAGTTAGCTCAAAAATTATTATAAAAGGGTCTTTAAGAAACAACAAGAACAACAAGCCAGTATGGTTTGGTTTTTAAGCAAGCCCTAATTCCAGCTGATGTCCTCAGAGCTTCAGGACAAACCTTGACATTCAGGAAGGCAGCTGGATGGAGCAATCTTGATAAAAACTGTTGTGTGCAAGGCTGCAACATGGATGACATTGAAGAGCTTGGCTTGCAATAAGGAAATCTGACCGAAGTATAGGAATAACAGATATGAGAAAGACAGAGATACTCTAGTTCTTAGTGACTGACATGTTTGAATTCTCAATGCCTAAAAAATATTGTGGAAGATCTCATTGCAGTTTAGTACAACCGATGAAATCCTATTCAGATACCCCTGAGGTTGATGAAGTAGGGAATTTGTTGACCTTCCAAAAGATGCAGAACTTTTTAGAGGGGAAAGCCATGTACTGAAGCATTTCATTTAACAAAGAGTCATTAGCAAAACCAAATATCGAAAGCCAGGTGTTTTAAAGTATTAGGATGCTTAAAGGTGCTGAAGCCATCAATAGCTGATAGGCTGCTTCTGTAGACCCTAAAACTCTGTCCCTAAATTAAACATCAGTGGTTACAACTGCTGGTGTCATGCAAAATAAAAATGTTTTCAAAATTGTCCGTAAGTAAACATTTGCTAGTTTAGTTTTGCGTATTCTTCTTACAATGCAAGCAGGAAGAACTTTTCTTCTCAGATCCTTTGCTCCAGACAATTTCACAGATTGGAAATTGACTTTTTAAGAAGTACCTTACCTGAAATATTGCTGGCTACCAGTTCAGCTTCGTACAGGGTGAAGATACCTGAACCGTGTTTGTACTGTGCAGAGGGAGCAGTTAATGTTCTGATAATTTTGAAACAACCTGTCCTGCCCAAATGGGCTCTAGTTCCTGGGAATTTGCTGGAAGGTCATCAAGGTCTGGGTTGTGATTGCCCAGCTGAAAAGCAAATGGCGCACATGGTTGTGTGCAAACCCCTTTTTTATAACCCTTGTCAAGAATAAAAATTCCTGCAACACAGACAACCAGCAGTGCTTTTCCTTCCCTGCACCCCCTGGAAAGCTGCTATATGACCAGCCCAGCCCTGCAGATCCCCTGGCATCCTGACATCTCCGGTGCCATGACCAAATTCCTGCCAGATTCGAGAGCACAGGAACCAGTCATTTGAATGCGATGAGAGAGGAGACCCACCCACCAGCTCATTTCTCCAGCCTTCAGCCCAAAGGAGAAGGCAAGGATGGAAGCCCAAACCCCTTGAGAGCTGAGTGCGTTGTCTGTGAGAGTAAGCAAGAGATCACAAAGTCATGGGAGATCACAAAGAAAGGGTGAGCAGTGAGACCTCCAAAAGTAAAATTAAGAGATGAAAGGAGGGAAAAAGGGAACAGATAAAGGAAAATGACAAAGTGAAGCAAAAGAGACAGGACAGAGCAGAGAATGGAGGATGAAGCTAGGGAGGATGCTTCACTGGCAGGTGAAAGAGAAGGAGATAAGGTGTTTTATAAAATAGTAGAGCAGGACAGAGGGAAATGGAAAAAGGGGAGGTGAGAAGGAAGTGAGGGGGAAAGGTAAACCTACCTGGAAAGTGTGGTAGAGACCAGAGTCAGAATTGGAGGGGAGGAAAGAGCAAAAAAAGAACAGAATGGCAACTAGGAAGGGAGTAACATGAAAAGTCAATTAATAAAAGTAGGATTGGTCTGCACTGGGGTTTTCTCCTTCCCCTTTTACCTTTTGTAAGAATACATTTGTCCTGCTTGTTGAGAAATAGAAAAAAAGGGGATAAGACTTTGGGCCATAGCAACCCCATGTGAGGACCGAAGTTTGTCACTGAGATGTCTCAGAATGCATCATTAATAAGCAAGAATGACCCAGTGTCAGTGCAGGCTGGACGCGTGAGTAGGGCTTTGTGTTGGCGCTCAAAACACTCATACCTGAAGACCTGCCAGAAACCCTCAGACATTGCTTGGAGCAGCTCTGAAAGAGGGAGCACAAAGCACTCCCTGTGCTCTGCACCATGCGGAGCGGAAAACATGTCCCGCTCGTGGGGCAGCTCAAGGTTGGGTAGCATGGGGCTGCGTGAATGCACCTGGGGACCTGCGGGGACGGGGTGTTGTTGCCTCTTCTTCCCGAGCACCGGCGAGGCTGCCAGCGCGTGAGATGTAGGCAGCAGTAGCTGTGTCGCTGACATTAGGGGGTTTTCCTCCTTTTTTGCTTTTTTTCCTTTTTTTTTAAAAAAAAAAAATTAATCATGCAGCCAGTAGCTGTGGTGGTCTGAGCTGGGTACAGTCTATCAGCAGCTTTGCTCCAGCCTGAGCTATCAGTACGCGGCTCCCCGGGGCGCACTGGAGTGTGTTCTGCATCCTCAGTACCCCTGCACGGCTGAGATGATGGTACCTCTGACCATTTTGAGCACAACTTGTAAACCTGCTTGCTAAATAAAATTGAGGGTGGTTAGGCAGAGCTTTCCCAGGCTGCTCCCTTACACGCCTATGAATTACTATAAGGTGTTTTGGGTAAGGGGCTTTGCTGGGTTTCTTGAACCATCCCCACTTGCAAAGGTTTTGTGCAATCTGAGAAATTGAGTCTGGAAATACCGAACAGAGTCTTCCTATACTCAGCTACAATTTTTATTCTAATATATATATTAAAAATTCTCCTTATGGCATACGTTCCATTATTGTACATTACATTTTCCTGAATGGGAATAAATTGCAGGCTTACATCTAGTTCTCAGTCTCTTTTATTGTTATTTTAAGCAGCAGGTAAGGTTATAATCCATCTGTGCTTGTGACCTTGAACAAGAATGGGCACTTTCTCATTTACATAATGCTATTTTTTACTGAGCCATTAAACTGCAGAAAAACAGGGCCAGCATGAAAAGTAGTCATCTACATATGTTAAAAAAAATAACTGCAGTAAATCCAACTGAAGAAAGCAGACTTTTAAAAATAAGCGAGAGTTCAAGAAAATAAAAAACAAATGGACTGTAAAGGCAGTTTCACTGCAAGCAGAACCTCCTAAAAATAATATTCTGGACAAACCCCTCTGTGTGGGTTTGGTGCACTAGTTCTTTGCCTGCATGAAAACCGCTCCCCTGACAGTTCCTGCCTTGAGCGGGAGGGATGCTCCTCGTTCCCCTGGGAGGCACAGCTCTGCAGCCCATGGCACAGGGTGCCCCAGCGTTAGGAACCTCTTTCCAAATTTTGCCTGAAGGGGGGTGGGTGGTGGAACCCACAGTACTGTGCTGGGCTATTTGCATCACAAATTGTGTTTGGTAGTGCTGAGATATGAAATAACCTCGAGTTTTTCATGTTGTGAATAACCATTACAGCAGGAGCCCTAATGACGAGACATGGTGATTTGGAAGGAGTGAAACATTAGATTTACTGCTGTTGATTCAATTTCTGAAATGGGCACTAAGCTTGATCAATAGGCTTTCTGCAGCTTCTGGGATACGTTTTAGCAAGCTGTCACACTGACTCTTTTGTTTCTTTAGCTGGTGGGATTAACCTGTGCCTTGTGCCAGGCCCTTGCGGGTGGGGAAGGTAAGAGAACCCTCACTGGGGCCATCCATCCCGGGGCAGGTGCTGCTCCTGGAGAGCATCAGGGCAGCTCCCAGCCAGGGCTGTCTGTGGCTGCAGATAGTCTAGTGCCTCTGTCGCCCATCCCTGGGCTCATCAGAGGTGCAGCCAGCGGTGTGCTGCCTGCGGGCCCCAGGAAAGCAGCCTCTCACCAGGGCGACGGCTGTAGGTGAGGCATCGCTGAGGGCAGTGCACGCTGTGCCTCCGTCCTGCGCCTCCCTGATTCGCAGCAGATTCCCCTAGCACTTCAGGAGCTGCAAAAAAAGCTCAGTGTGGAATCATCTGCCATCAAAGTGCACCATCCCATCGGCAAACATGGGAGCGGGATGGAGCTGGCAGTCCTGCTAGCGATTCATAGCGTACAAATCCAGCTCACCCGCTCTGGTTATCCTACAGTGGCTCTGAAGCGAGCAGGGCTGCTGTCGCTCACGTGGTAGCTGTAGTGCAAAAGCAGTTAGCTGCACAGCTCCCATTTGTGCGTCTTTCAGTGTATTATTCATTTGTATTACGGTAGCTCCTAATGGCCCCAAATGAGATCAAGGCGATGCTGGCTGGAGGCTGTGCGCACAGTGTAAGACAGCTCCTGCATCCAGGAGCGTCTAATCTAATCGGCTAGTGAGCGTCTGCACGGCAGAGTGCGCTTTATGCCTTTGGCTTCTCCCATAGTTGCATGTGCCGTGGTTTCGGGGCCAACGTGCTGCTCAGTGCAGATTCCCCCCAAGTGGGACGCAGCAGCAGAGTGCTAAAGCTACTGTCCTTTGAGATGGAGGCTAGTTTATTAAATGCAAAGCACGTGAAATATGCTCTGTTGGGCTGTACTAGAGAGGCAAATAGGTCCCGATTGCCTGAGTCTTAGAAGTGTACGGCTTTTCCTGTGGAGACCTGACTGTTCAGGGTGGATTCCCCTTCCAGAATGGAAATTCAGAAAAAAAAGGCCCTATTTGGGGCTGAGACAGGAGAGTAGAGTGTAGCCCTGGCTTCGCATGTGGAAAAAGTTCACAGGGGATGAGCTTTCGAACAAGGCTCTGAAACCCGTGATTATGCTAATCCAATAACCTGAGGGCCATGGATGAAATCCTGAATTCATTAAAGTTAGTGACAAAATATCCTCCCCTAGGGACTAGGGGAATGAAGCAACTGGCAATCCATTATTTCAAACTACAAGCTGATTAATGGGGTAATTTTCATACAGATCAAGGGATCTTTTCTGTCCCTTTCTCCCAGACCCAGAAATATATCCTGACTTGAAGCTTCATTCAAACTTCATACAAGAGATGACAGAGTCCTGTTCATCAATGTGTTTATTTCTAACAAGTGTTACAGATAGACGCAAATTTTAATGGTGTTTCAACTTGCAAGGCCTGTGGCTTCAGAAGGGAAATAAATTTACATGTTCAGACTCTGTGATTTTTCAAAACCTTTCAAAACACTAAAATATATAATTATGTACTAAATCTTGCTATTGTTTCACAAGGTTTGAAATACTTGGAAATTTTTTTTTAAAGACTTTTTCTGGAATCGTGGTAAATCTCAGCTGTCAGAAAAGGTAAAGCTCTGGAGAAATTAAAAAGCCTGAAATATATAACCCTTAAGAGCTCATAAAAAGCTGGAAGGTAATGAAAAATAAGTTATTAAAGCATATTACGTTTGTTGTCTTGGGAAGTCAGTCTCGTGATGGTCCTGACATTTGTGCATGCTTCAGAATGCCAGTTTGGGGGTAACTGATTTTCATTGAATACTGTAATAGGGAAGGGAACACACTGGTAGAAGCAAACTGTTCACTCTGGGGAGTACTGGGAAAAATCCTGGTTTATACGCTTTCCCAGCTGAAACCAGAAGATGTCTAATCTTAAGGTTAAAGCTCAGCTGTCCTGACCCAGTCATGTTAGTAGACATCCCACAAGCTGCTGTTTAATTTTGTTTTCTTTCTCTCTCTCTCTCTCTCTCTTTCTCTCTACAGTGTGATAATGACAGGAGCATATAACAACTTTTTTCGAATGTTTGACCGAAATACCAAGCGGGATGTTACCTTGGAGGCATCCCGAGAGAGCAGTAAACCACGAGCTATTCTTAAGCCCCGGAGAGTCTGCGTTGGAGGCAAACGGAGGAAAGATGACATCAGTGTTGACAGTTTGGACTTTACTAAGAAGATCTTGCACACAGCGTGGCACCCAACTGAGAACATCATTGCTATAGCAGCGACAAACAATCTGTACATATTTCAGGATAAAGTGAACTCAGAAATGCACTAGATTTATCAATATCCCTCTATATTTGCAAACCAGCCTCTTGAGAGTTGTAGAAGGATGTGATCTTCACAAAAATTGTGGTTTCTATGGTGGGATCTGTAGGTTGCATCCTTTCACCCCTCAGCCTGTATCATTATTGGTGGCAAGCCAACTCTTTTCCATCACTGCAACTGTATGAGTAAAAGGCACGACTGCAAATCCAGTTCTGTGGTCTGTATTGGTTCCTTTAAACAAACAGGGGTATTTATCCATTTTGGGGGTGTTCCTCAGGAGGGCTGAGACTCCTCAACGCCTGTCAACCCTTTGGAGCGTCTCAGTGGTTCACAGGACCATGCTGTTCTGGTGCACTGCCTGCTTTTGCAGCCCACAGCATTTACCACATTGTTAGAGCTTTTTCCTCAGTCTCTTGATTATTGGGGGTTTTTTTTAGTGACATTTTCCTGACTTTCAACTAAGCCAAGCCTGTCTGAGTCAATGAATAGCCACATCCCTTTGGAGCACGTGGCATGTTGGAGGGGCCTCATGGCAATTACAGCTGGAAGCAGAATCCCTGCTGGTGAAAAGCTGAAAACCCATCCCATTCCCTTCATTGCAACCACCTCTTATTTATTTATTATTCACATTACTAACTTTGTGCTTCAACTTCTTGAGTGACTAAGTGACGGAACGGCACAGTTACTCAGCTTATTGTAAGGAGTTCATAGATCATGGAAGTTCATAGATCTCTTTGCTCTGTTTAAAACAGTAACTAGTATCTTTGTCCCGTGGAGGACTAATAAAACCCGTGGTATTGGCGCTTCCAAGGGACTGGCTGGTCAGACGTAGCCTGGCAGGTAACACACAAACCCATCCTACCGTTTGGGCGTTGGAGCTCTGGAAACCTTGGCTAGAAGTACTGTCCTTGAAGGCAACGATCGACTTCAGTGGGGACAAAGCTGCGTCACTGCTAGACACTTCAGAAAGTCCCTCGCCTGTTGATGGCAGCGGGGTTATTTTAATCCTGGCCTTTGGGGAATACGGGTGATGCCGTGGAGTCTGTAAAAATAATGGTACTGTGAGACACGGCACTGCTCAGTGAATTTTAACGCTTTTAGGTGAGTCCACTGCTGGGCGACAAAATTATTCCTGGAGAGACACAAAAAATAAAAACCTCCAAACCGCACAATGTTAGATCTATCTTTGTGTTTAAAATGAATAATGATGTAAATGGAAAAGGAAAGTACATGCAATAGGTGTAGGGCGTGCAGGAATTGTAATGGGAACGGTGCAGTGGGCAGGGAGTCCTCTTAATCCAGGAAAAGAAAGTTCTGCTGCATCCCTGACAGCTCTGGCAGAAAAATTAATATCCCAAAGGGTTTCTCCTCAAACCATGAATAAAAGAGCACAACTCAGATGACCTGTTAATCTGCCCATATTAAAACTCGTCAGGAAAAAAAGTCTTTAAGCCATGCACGTTTCTCTCTTGGTAAGTGGAGAATGTAGAGCTGAAGGGATCTGCATGCTCTTATATTGCGGTTTGGGGGAAAGAGTGGGTAAAAATCTGCTTACAAGAAGTAAAGAAAAACAAAGTCCCCAGCTTTTATATGACATCTTAACACAAGACGTGAAACATGTATGTTTGAAGTTTTCTAGATCAACGCTGTATATTTTGTGTGCAGAAGCACAACCGCATGTGCATCAGTTTCCAGCTACACTAAACACACACGGTATGAAATGTGTAGGTTAATTTTAAAGGGAATGAGGAATGTTTGTTTATAAAATACTGTATGCTGTAGGAGGCATAGACAGTATATGTACATATTTATTCTAATGAAATTTAACAAAATCGCTTTTCCTTTTTTTTTTTCCCCTTGAAAAAAGGTTTAAGAATGTGGTAAATTGTATAGAAAACTTGTTAATGCCAAACTGCTGCTTCAAGGGTGCCATACAATTTCTTTGACTTTTGGCCTCCTCCATTAACATTTGCAGCTAAAACAACCCTAAAACGCTATCAGCTCATATTGGCATTTACAGCTAGTACTGTAAAGCATATATTTAGCTTTTAACATTGTCAAGTAAGATTCTATAGATAACTTATTATAAAGCAGATCTTAATACAACAATTTTTTGTTTTTAATTTGAAGTACCTTACTCTGTTACAGCTTTGGGTACCAAAAAGGACATGTTAAAATTAAAGAAAGAAATATATCTTCGGAGCTTTATAAAACTAATGAAATACCCAACCAAAATACCATGAAGTGATTATAAAGGAAATAAATAGAAACCTGTCAAAGACCAGTATTCCATTCCTGTCTGTGACATCACTACTACAGATTGGTTTCCTGGTTTCTTGAATGTATGGAAAGTTAACATCGTCATTGTGAACGTTTCCAACTTTTTTTCTCTTTTTAGTTTGAGCTTTCAGTGGTGTAGAGTAAGTGATGGTAAAGTTGGTAAATCTGATTGATTGTTTTGAAAGCTGTTGTTCATGGCTGCATTCTTTGTGTTGCACAAATTAGCTAACTGTTGTTGAATAAAAATATAAATATGTTAATACCAGCTTTTTCAATAAAACTACAACCAAAAAGGCATAAATAGAGGACTTCAAGGCACAGCTTATTTTTAAGCTAGACATGAAAGAGTTGTTTAGCTCCTTTTACAAGGGAGGAAGAGTCACAGGGATCGGGACTGAGAGGAGCAGAACCTAAAGTGTTCTGGCAAGTGGAGAAGTCACCGCAGTGCCATGGATGGGCCTGACTTGGGGGTTTAGGGTGATGAAGAGTGTGCAGTCACAGCAGAGCTGGAGATGGTACGCTGAGTCTCAGTCTCCTACAGATGGAATAAGAGACATGCGCAGCCTGAGGGGACAGACACAGTCACAGGGTAAAGAAATGACGAGTGTCATCACTGGCCAGCTTGGAGACCTTCCAGCCCAGCGGACCGCGAGGGCGCGTCTGGGATGTGTCCAGGCCTGGCCTCCCAAATGAGACAGACATTGGCCCAGGTGACAAACCGGAGGGTTACCAGCAGAGCAGAGTCCCTCTTCCCCCCACACCGCTCTCTGCCTCTGCTCCAGGGGAAAATGAAAAAAATAAGAAAGAAGAAGTTGTTTAAAAAAAAAAAAAAATCTGGCTTGGCTTACACGCTGAAAGCTGGGAAAGCATTCACTCCCCTCTCCAAACTGACGCCTGACGTGGTGCTTGCCCCAGATCTTGGTCTCTTCTCAGCCTGAGGCAGCTGCCCCTGCCTGCGTGTTCTACACAGAGCCCCAGGGTGTGAGAACCCGCCTGGGCATCAGCACACACGAGTTCGATGCTGAAAGGCTAAGTCCTTTTTCTGGATGCAGACCAGAATAAATTTGCCTCAGCTGTTGGATTAGGCAGCGTGTTGCTTTGCACAGCTCTCACAGAGCTTACATGCTCTTTTTTTTTTTTTCCTCCACCTTTGTTTTGGGAGGAAGACACAGTCAATCCCACTCATTTAGATGGACAAATATGACTAGGCACTGAAGAGAGGAATCTCAGCTGAAAATCAACACATCAAGCAATACACTATTTACCTTCCCAGTTTCCCTTTTCGTCCCCAAATACCCAGTAGGAGCAGGAGCCAGATGGCTAACTCTCCTGCTTTTGAAATTTTCACACGCATACTTAGTAGCTGCATACGGCGATTTAACCCTTTATGGTTTGGAAGGGTGGCATGAGCCACCTGCTTCTCCCATTTGCAGCCAGCACATCGTCTGGCTTTGGGGCAGAGTTAAGTCCTTTGGAGCCTTCCAAAGTTGTGCCCTGATGAGAGGGCAAGTATAAGGATTGTTCGCCTTCTATGTCCAATTTTCAGTAACATTATTATCATCAGTTTGCTCCCACTCCCAATAATAATCCTTTTCCATTTGCAGTCTTCTCAGCAAATTGCATTAAGGCTAAAATTAGAGCATGAATTCACTTATCTTGCTCATGTGGTAGAACCTCAGAAGGCAACAGGATTACTGGAGTGGGTGAGAGTCAAAAACTTGGGCCTAATGTTATAAGCTGCTTGTGACAGGGTATGTTTCTTTGGTCTTGTGAAGCCATGAAACGGTCCAGATATTGTGTGCGGGACACTTTGCCATGCACACTGGAAAGGTTTGCTTTCGGAGCGCACCATAAGAAAACTTCCCTTAGAGATTCCTTTGTTTTTTCCTTCTCTCTGAAGCTGGATGAGGACCAAACTTTCATTCCCGTGAAAGTGAGCACAACTCTTCAGGCACTTAGCCATCCTAAGTCTGGCCCGTGATGCAGAGCATTTCCCGTGAAGCACCTGACTGAGCAAACTCCTCAGTTCCCTCAGCTATGAAAGCTCCCATGAACACGGATCAGTAATGAGGTACAGCTAATTACATGTCTTGCCGTTTGCCTAGTGGAGACAGTCAATGAGTAGGACAAGATCCTTAAACCATCAATTCCATTAAACAATTATTTTCATTATCATGGTGATGCTCTATATTCTTTTTATAACATGGCTGCTCAAAAGAATAAAACCTACAGTAGTGACCCAATCGGAGGACGCAGAGTGGTTTTCTGGGCAGCCACCCCTTGTTCTAAGACTAGTATTAGTCACATGAGAAGCACGTGTGTGTCTCATGCAGCAGCCTGATCCAAGGCATCGCAACGGATCCCCAACAGATTAAATCCAGGACCAAATGCTTCAATGGGTGATAAACTGGCAGCGCTGCGGGGAGAAGTGTACTTAGCTCAGAGAACGCCAGAAACCCCATCACCACCTTCTGTGGCTTCATCATTGTTTCTCCAACAGGAGGAACAACTCTAGGGAAAAATTCACTGTAAATGATAAATAATAATTTACTGAAACTGGAATTAGTGTGTCAGATTGGGGGGCAAAGAGGTTTGTATTCTCCATGCTCTACCTATAAAAGAAATGCTGCCTGAGCGGGACACCAGAGTGAGATCCTGCTGTCAATAACTTGTGCCAGTGTCCCAGTCCTGGCAGCCTCTCGCTTCCATTTCTCCTTGGCGGGGTTTAA
>VXBO01002656.1:150160-196632 GCA_013400135.1 Rhinoptilus africanus | reverse complement strand
CCCCCCCCCCCCAGCTCTGCTGGACGCCCTGGACCAGGCTCCTTCTCACTTTAGTGGGAAGATGCAGAAGGAAGCAGAGGTTTCCCTCAGACAGGAGACGAGCACTGCGATGTCTCTGTGATACGGCAAATTTATGCACATCTTGGATTGTCTGGTGGAAGGGGTGGGGAGGAGAATGTTGGCGGTTCAATTATTGTCCTCTGACATCTCTGCTAACACCTCTCCGAGATCAACAGCTGTGGTCTCCATTTCTCACAGCTATTGATCCAGGCTTCTGCAAACCTGGATAGCTGTTGCTGCATCAATTGCACTCTGTCAATATGTTAAAAATACCCTCTGCAACCCTGGCAGGTAAAGACTTATTTCAGTATGAAATAAGAGATAAGCTGCACTATTTTATACCACCTTCCTCCACATGTTTTGTGAACAAGTAGGGCTCAGCTAGGCTTCTTTTTTAAAAGTATGGCTATTTTGCACTGCTGTTGTCATGTTGCTAATGAACTTCCAGGAATCCAGCACTGCTTTTACATTTCCCTTATATCTCCCTAGGTATCTCCTAATCACTTTATGGAGCTGCTAAAAATCTCACCTTGCTCAGCTTATCCCCAAAGCCCTGCCAGACCAGTCCCAAACTCAGACTCTCCTGAGACCCACCCTTCATTACAAAAGAGTGGAGAAGGCGGGTCTTGCTCGGGAAGGAGAGCTGCAGTCTGAAGCTCTCTAAAGTAGGGGCCAGAAAGATTTCCCAACCTCCCTCTGCACGCCCCATCCCCAGCCTTGTCCCCCCTCCTCTGCCCCTGTTCTCCCCGCACTGCCTTTTTTCCCCACCTCATCCTGTGACTCCCCACGTTATCCCTTTCGCCTCCTCCTTGGGCCACCTCCAGCGGCCAGAAGCCACTAAAATCCCGTTGAGCCCCACCACTGGACCAACCCCAGCAGCCTCTGCAGGCTGCAGGAGCAGGTTCTCATCGGCATTGTGGTAAGTGCCCCGTAATCCCTCTGCCTCCCTCCCCTCCCTGTCAGAGAGGAAAGCCCCGTTTGCTAATATACTGTATTTCAAGTGGAAGATTTGCAGAATCGGAGAGGTTGTATCTTAGCAACTGCCAATGCATTAAGAAAGCAGTTTAACTGTTTAAACCTTCAATTAAGAAAGTCCACCACAAAGAGACAACTGTCGTGTCTAAGAGACAAAGCCCTCACGGAGATTCACAGGAGGGACGCGGCGGCCTTATGCACATCCACCTGCCAAAGTCACCCCCCCCGAGAATCTTTTTCCTCCCCGACACAGGCGAGTCGGGTGCCGTTGTGGCCCATACCTGCATCGTTTGCTCTCTTGTGGGAAGTGAAGTGGAGAAAAGGCATCTTTTTGCAGAGAAACCCTGAGGTTTTGTACATTGGTCTCATCCCCACAGGAGCCAAAACAGGATCTTCAAGAGTTTCCAAGCCGAAATGAAGAAGTTCCACGATGAAAACTGAGAGTGAAATAGGCACAGGGCTGTGATCGCCCTACGTGAGCTGTCGTGCTGCAGCATCTACTCCCTGATTTGTACAACTTAGAAATGCAATCATTTCCCTTGCAGGGTAATACCTTGATTATCAGTCTTCAGATAGATACACCTTTCTTTTCTTCGACAGACTTGGGCCAGGACAGAGCAGAGCCCGGCCTCTCTCTGCCTTACGTGAACACCCCACACAACCGCTCCGGTGAGATGTTCTTACCATGCCTGCAGCAAACCCAAATTTCATCCTTGACCTGACAAAGTTATAACAAAAACAATAGGGCTTCTGCAATACTTACTTTAGATAAATCACCATTTTCTGCCTCAAGAGCAAGTAAAAGAAGTGTCACCAGCTTTTAGCGCACATTATATTGTATTTTACATTATTCTGAACTACCTGATCCATGTCGTACAGTGACACGATGCAACAGTAGGATGAACCTCAGCGTAGTCCAAAGGGGCATCTTTATTCTTTGAAAAGGAAGGACAGAATCCCTCAAAAGGAGCTGCTCCAGAAGGACACTTAGTAGGAGCAGTGCAGGGTCCCTCATCCACAGACTGAAAATTTTCTGCACAGAAAGGCAGGTCTCAGCCCGTAACCATGATCCATAGCCAGCCTCTGAAGGGAGTGGGAGCTCGTCCGGCATCACTAAGGCGGGTGTTTGTGGAACCCACAGACCTTACGGGACTCAGAAAGGTGGCAGCCGTTGTCTTTCTTCCTCTTGTCTCAGGGAAGCAGTACATTGGTGAAACAATATAATAATTAAAGCAAAATTGAAGCAAAACCCAAATTCTGCCAGGACAACTACTGGTCCCAGAGAGTACCTGTGCTATATGGGAATGTGATATAAGGCACATGCATGTACTCAGTGTATCCGCCTGTGCCTAAAGACCGTGTTACCTCTGAGCTGCAAGAGAGAAGAGCTGCCCTGGGCTAGAGGAACTTCAGGCTACAGGATTGAAACACTCCCATGGAGATTCACTTTTTAAACAACGATTAAAGATCAACTGAGCTGTTACTAGAAGCAGTATTAGGAGAGATTTATGAATCATCTATTTATGACTCTAGGAAAGCATCTTCTGTAAAGAGAAGACTGAAAAATCCATTTATTGCAAAACCGCTTGCTGGGCTCATCACCTGCCTCTTGCGCTGGCGTGGGGGCACGGGCACAAACAGCGTGCTGGCCACGGGCTGCCTTCGGGGATGAAGCTGGTAATTCCTTCAATGTATTTCCTGCCAGTACATGCTTTGAACAAAATTCAGCACCAAAAGAAACGAAACTTGCTTGGCATTGCATCCTTTTGCTTGAATATGTTTTGAACTAGAAGTTTTTTTAAAAACAGAGGGCTCTTGGAGTATCCAGGTGGTTACACCCATCCTGACCTTCAGATGGTGGCTTCAGCTTTGATTGTAGACAGACTCTTGATCAGAGTTCGGTCTGTAGACTACTTCCAAAGCATCTAATCCCTATTAAAATAACATTTTCATTACCTAATTAATTGTTTGAAGCTATTTTCAGTGATTGTTTATTGAAGTTGTAGTTTGTCACCTGAGGCAACAGCGTGGCTTGTTGTCGTGGAAACATCTCTGCTGTCAGCAGGGCTGAACAGGGAGGGAGGGACGGGAGGGGCAACTACAGAAGAGATGCTTTGTTGAAATGCCTCACTCTTTAAAGAGAAGAAATTACTTCCGATAAAGACAGGCCACACTGAGATCAACACGCACGGGTTTCTGAGGTATTAGGGGGTCTTGTGGGCTCGGTTCAAGCCCTTTCTGATTTAGCGTGACACAGTTCCTGCCGTCAAGCTCTGCCGTCTCCTGTGGTTAACAGCAACATTTGCAAGGCCCTTTCTGATGCCAAACTTGCTATTATTGCACAAAAAATACTAGCAGCTTCAAAAATAGAGCAAAAAGTCTGTAGCAACCTGCTGTCATCTCTCTATTTGAGCCATAAAAGATGAAAATCTGGTCTTTCAGGGTTTCTCCTATCAGCCTTTACCTGGTGCATGATTTTGACACAACCTTTCTGCTTTCCCCAAACCTATGCATTAATTTATAGTGCAGGGAGATCTCGAGCAAGAGTTGCAGCTGGAATTTCCCTTAAAGCAGCACGTCTTCTACCTAGGTTTTAATTAAACTCTGCCACAGATTTTCTCTGTTTCTTATTGTTCACGTCACAGAAAGTTAATAAAAAGGTTTAAGCTGTGATGAGCCCTGATTTTTTTTTTTTTTTTGGCATCTAACACATGAAGAGACAGGAGAAAACAGAGTTTCCAGCAGAAGGGATGGCAGGACTGTGTGCTGTCACTGCTCCCATTACAACAGAAGCAAACAATGCAGATCAAGGCTGTCAGATTTATGTTAAAAGATCTCAGAGACAGGAACCTTCCCAAAAAGATGCTGAACTGTAGAGCAGCCAGACCACACATTTTGCCATGCACTGTTCCTATACTGTTGTTTTATCATTACACAGTATTTTATTACAGGAGAAAATAGATTTCTTTTTCCATTTTCATGGTCCTGGATTGCAGACACACTCTGCAGCGATGGCTTTGCTCATCATTTGTGTAACGTTGTTTGTAACTGAGGCAGGGGGGTGTTGGGGGGGAACTGGGTCTATGAATGGTTATCTGTTTTTCACAAAAGATTTTTCTAATGGCATTTCTTCTCCGAAACGGAGTAAAACCCGCACCCGATTCTTTTGTTCCTTGGCGGTGCCCTCTGGAGACAGCAGCAGAGGGAGAGAAAACGTCGCACGAACCTGGAGTGCCATCTGATGGCACAGGAGACAAACCACACCGGTGACGAGTTCACCCGCCAAAGGCCGCGTCCCCTGCGCAAAACTGGAAAGTACCATTTTTCTCGCAAGAAGTAGAGAATAGGTAAAGCAAACAAGCACACAGAGGCTCCAGACACAAATGTGCTCTCTCTGGAGGTTAATGAAACATATATAATTGCCCCTAAACAAGCAGAACATAACCCTGGCTCCCCAGGACTACGTTTTCTGACTTTTTAGAGAACACGTGTTGAGGTACCGCTCATCAGCAGTTGGGTGGTGACTTGTGCTGCCATGCTTCTGGCATCCTACACCAAACTGCAGCCGAGAACTAAATCTCTGCCAATAATTAAGACTGGAAACGTGAATTGTTAATTACCTTTGTATATCATTCACTGACGTCTCCACGAAGCCGATGCAGATGTCACTAACACTGACTAATCCAGTCTCACACCTAATGAAATGCCAACCAAAACAAAGCTACAAGCTTGGCTATAAAATGGAGGGCTTTGAAGTCAAGTTTAGGGTTTTTTAACCCATACAGTGCACTCCCTCTTAAAACTAATTTATTTTCCTGAAATGTACACTGACGTGTAATGACAAGATTCAGGAACAGGGTTAAGAGAGATTTCGCCTGTCGTAAGAGCGGGAATAAAATCAGATGCATTGGCAACACTGCAGGAACTCTACTGGAAACGCAGAGGCGGTGGCAGGGACTGCGGAGTGGCCGCCCTGTGCCCTGGCCGGAGCCAGGAGGATGGATGCTGGGCAAAGGGTCTGCGGCAGAAGGGAAGGAGCAGCCCCAGGGCTCCCGGCTGCAAAGCCAGAGCTCACAGAGTGACCGTGCCTGGGGCAAATTGACAGGCTCTAGGACAAAAACTTTTTTCCCTGGCTTTGGTGCAGGGAGCCGTGTGCTGGTGTGGAGGGAGAGCCTGCTTAATATTTAGCCGCAGAACAGCAGCGGATGTGCAGGCTAATGCTGAAATGTAAATGCTAAAAATAAATGATTTACATTATCAGACAGGTCAAAAAAGTCCACTTCCTACTTAC
The DNA here is from genome assembly GCA_013400135.1 of Rhinoptilus africanus. Lineage (NCBI taxonomy): Eukaryota > Metazoa > Chordata > Aves > Charadriiformes > Glareolidae > Rhinoptilus > Rhinoptilus africanus. Next base: position 191,306 of record VXBO01002656.1, on the reverse strand, counting down.
ATTAAGAGGCAGGGTACTAAATTTTAAGACCATATTCTGACTGCCATACACCACACAACTAGTTACGTGCAAATCTACTTCAAGTCATTCTTTGTAGAGTGTAACCATTTAAATTCCCTTCCTGTCCAAGTGGAGTGGACTTTGCAGTCTGTCCTCAGGAGCAGAGGATGCACCTAAAAGCTGGCAATAAAACTGTGTGACACTAGTGTCACGTGCCAGTTTGTCAAATAGGAGCCTCCCAAGAGCGTCCCATTGCACCATTCTCTCTGCTTTTATATTGTATCTCTCCTATTGCCAAGTAAGTTTGCTTGTTTTCAGCCACACTCTTTCTAACACCCAAACTTGTGTTGTGCGTGGACTGAAGTGGCTTTGGAGGTGCGATGCTTCTATTTCACAAATCTGCATCGTTCTCTCTACATCATACAACTCAATCAATAAAGGCATTACTGAGAGGAGCATTCTCACCGACTGATTTCAGGTGCTGCAGAACATCCTAAATTAAGACTCCATCTATACAGTCAGGAGAAGAAGACAGGCTGCGTGGGGGAAACTCAGGCCATCTGAGAGTTTCCTCTCCAAATGGTTCTTGGAAAAAAAACCTGCCCTGTTGCATGTTATCTAGATACAAACAGAAAGATAACAACACCTTAATAAAAATGGTGTGTTTAGAACAAAATTCGCACCAGAAAAATGTTGCCAGGAGTGAGATCCTGGGATGGGCCATGATGACACCCAGCTTCTGCACAGCAGAGCAACAGGGCTCTTGGCCAGGATCAAAGATGTCCAGGTTGGTGCAATACAGCCCCACACCTTTTGTGGGAGTTAGGCATCCCCCTGAACAACCCAGCACCATTAAAGCACTTTGCTGCCCTGGGCAGAAGCTACTGTCACCTCACAGAGTTTGTAGAAGGTGCCTTTTCAGCGCTGAGCCCTGACCTTCACAGCGGCAATGCAACCCACACCGTGCCATCACGAGACATACCATCTCCCTGCAGAGAGCTCCTCCTGGGGCCGCTCCCAGGATGAGAGAGACAGCAGCAGACCATGGGATGGGCACAGGCATCTCTGCATGTCACCTGGCCTGACTTTTATTCCTGGTGGCAGGTGGGAAAGTTCAAAACTAATGGAATGCAGCCTCCCCTGGTAAATCCATCTCCAGTGACATTGGAGCTGTCACAACCTTTCGGGTGGAGCCTTCTCTTTCCTCTGTGTAATGGGGATCTGCAGGAGGGAGGAGGATGCAGCAGGCTGCAAATGCGTTGGGGCAGACGATCCAGCCAGATCCACCACGGGTGATGCTGGTTCTGCTGCAGTTAGTGTGAAGTGAAGCAAACCATCCTCAAGCAGGTAGTGCCACCAGCCCCCAGGTCGACACCTGGGAACCTGGGTCAGGCTGTGAACGTCTGGGCTGCCAAGTCACACTTGATTTATTAGTGGTGTCCCTGCCCTGGGAACATAGCTTCAGCTTTTTTGGGAATTTGAAGATAGCAGCCTACTGTCTGGACTCAACTGTAGAGAAAACCTGCATGTTCTTCAGGAGTAGTGGGAACATATGGGAAGACACCAGAATTTCCCTGCTTTATTTTCCTTGTTGCAAAGTGAGACTGTTAAGGAGGAATTCACACCCTAACCCACAGGTCATCTGGGAAACAGGGAGAGGAGAGTTAGGGCTAAAAGAGTCTACCCGATGGCAAGGGTCAGGGAAGGACAGATAACATCTCATCCCAAGGACATGCTCTTCTGCCAGGAGAGCTCCAAGGGCACGTTTATGTGGGTGTGGGCAAACCGAGGTCTCAAGTAGCTCTGGTGCAAAAGCCTTTGCTTTTTTGCACTCCCCACCTATGTTATACACAGATATTCCCCACGTTACTCATGGGCGGGGCACACAACTGCTTCTTGGCTAAAAAGCTGTTTGTCAATAACCTCCTGCTCTTTTGGTTCTATTGTATTTTGGGGAGCGTGACTGTATACACACACGCACTTTTTCAGTAGGATTGCAAAGATCCTCCATTTCATCGTCAGCAGTTGCAGCCCCTCAGAGGAAACACCCCCAAAAACTCAGTACTCAAATCCAAATGTGAAGCAAAACACATCGCTTACTGCACAAATTTAAATGAAAATTTTTGTCGGATGAAAATGCTGAAATGAGTATTGCAAAGCTGCAGTTTTACAGAAGATGCTTCCTCTTCCTGTAGCCATCAGTGGGGAGATATATATTCTGCACATTTCGGTCTGTACTCATGTAAAATATTTTGCAAAGGAAGGCTGTAAGCAGTGTTTCTTTGTTCCCTTTCTGCTTCAAAACCAAATTTCAAGTTTACTAGAGGTGATGAAAACACAACCTTTCTTAGCGCCAAACATCCCTCCTTAATGGGAAGGGGACTCTCATCTTTTCCACATCAGGCTATAATTTACAAGAGGAAGTTGCAGGATGCTAACGATTTTTTTTTTTCCAGAAGAGAAGCTAATTAAATCTTTTGAGCAATAATATGAAAACAAACGAATCAGCTTAATTAATGCATATAAACAGTAATATGATTTGTTTGGTTGGTTTCTAGGCATCCTATTTGTATTTAAGTAACATTTGCATGTGTGTAGGAAATCGCTAGAGAAGGTATATCTCTCTCTTTACAAGTTAGTGAGCGCCACCTAATTTTTGCTGCATGGATTAATGTTTTTCTAACTTAATGACTGAGCAGCTGGTTTTCCTTCGTATCTCTCTTCAACTGTGAGGCTGAGATCAGAGTGCAGCCTCTTTTAACCTCTTTATTTGTGACTGAAGATGACCCTTACCCGGAAAGGCTGCAATGGATTTTGAAAGTATTAAGAAAGTATTCAGAGTCTAGAAACTCCTTTTGCCTTTCTCAGTAGAAATAGAGAAGCCAAGAGGCAGACGGACATGGGTGTGCTCCAGAAGGGGGCATATGATTTTATGTCGAAGGCTCAAGTTCACTGGCTGTGTGGGAATGTACGAAAGCACGGCGCTGCCCCACTAGTAACATTCTTATTACCCTGTAGTACAAAAAAAATTGAAGCAAATTTACAATCAATAATAGCTATTTTATAGCACTTAAGAGAAAAGCAGTTAGTTCTACGAAATAAAAACACACGTAATTCCTACAGATGTCCTTCTCTGGAAGTATTGGGCAAAATACAAAGTATAAACTCATTGCATTCTTGCCTCCTGCAAGAGGCTGTTAGTCATTCCAGAGTGGGCTCTTAAATTATTCAGAATTTCTATATGTGTTTTCTTGTGCTTACAGAAGAATGTACCAGTTTGGAGAACAAGCAGTACTTTTTCATGTTACTTCAAGGATGAAATTCAAATAATGAATATTTACTCTAAATTCTGTATATTCTAAATGCTAAAGCTGATCTTACAGCAAAACAGCTGAACCTAATTTAGATGTGTCAATAGCCATGTAATATCCTCCTCCTCCTCTTCAGTTAATTAATACTAATTCAAAAGGCTAAATTATCAGCCCAGAGAAAGGGCACCTATCTTTGGAACTGTTTATAATTCATCATGCCTTCAAAAGTGAGTAAGAAAATAATAAATGTAGGATTAATTGAATAATTAACAGCAGCTGCCACATTCTGACTCTCTCCTTTCCAATCTAGAGGATGGACTGGTTTGGAATATTGAGCTGCAGCACACACGAGTGGAACAAAGTTATTTTGTGCTCTGTTTGCTTACAAGATGTGAAGCAGATAAAAACACCCTTTGCAAAAACCACCTTGCCTGGAATTGCAATTGCGTATTAAGTATTGGGGATTTTGTGCTTGTCAGCTAAGATATGATTTAGTAGAAGAGCTTTATTTGCTAACGGTTTCAGAACACTGAACACCAGACCTACAAGAAAATGGAGGACCTAGCCATTACGTTACCACTAATGTATCCCCTTTTTCCATAAAGTATGAAAGGCTCAAGAACGAACACTTTAGAACTGGCATTATTTAAAGGTCTCAAAGTCAAATTTACTTCCTTTTTCCCTTTTCAGATACACAGAAGAGCTGAAAACGTATGGAAAAATGACCTCCTATGGGATAGTGATCAAAACTTCCCACCTCTGTTGGAATCTGACAAATTCAACTGTCCCCATCAACCTGTCACTACAGAGCATGTGAATTAGTCTTCCCAGGATCTAGCTAATTTAGGGGTTGTTTTTCACAAAAGTGCATAAAGGGGAATTGTATAACTTGGAACTTGATCAGTATCGGTATCAGTATCCTTGAGGGAGTTCCCCCCCTTCTAAGGAAGTGGAGAGTTTTAGCCAATAATTCCAAATTTGCAAATATAATAATGGTTATATATCAATATCCCTGTATAATTTCCTCAGAAAAGGCTGAGCTACAAGTCTCAGAGTTGGAGTTAAGCCTTATAACAATATTAGGTTACAGCTGGGAACTGAGGTACCTGGATTAACACTTTCGTCTCATCTTAAAAAGCAAGTCTTTCTAAGGAAATCAATGAAATACTCTCCCTCTTCTTGCAAGACTTCACACATCTGACTTCAGTCAATTTGTTCTTTTCAGGATATGTAATAACTTCTTCAAAATGCACCACAGCAAGTGAGTAAATTGATATCCTTACAAAGAGTAAAAAAAAACCGAACCCAACCAGAAGTTCTGAATACCAAGACTGTTGCCTTTTTTCTCCTGACAAACACATAAATAGAAGTTTCACAATTATGTGTACATAAGGAAAGAAAAAATATCTGCATCTTTTGTGCTCAACCTTCAGAGCCAGGAAGAATATTTAGATGTTTAAAAAGAGCCTATGGACGTTCTAACAAGAGGAGGAGAAAGGGCTAAATTTGGCTCATTTTCAGCAAAAATGGGAGCAGGAAAGTGAAACTATGTCAAAATTTGCATTTACCTGCTACCTTACAGCATTTCTTTTCCCCGGGTGGAAACAGAGGGATGGCTGGCAGTTTTCAAAACTAGAACCTGGAAGATCCTACTTTATGGATTTTCTGATGGGCTCAAACATGACTACGTGGCTTTGGATGGTGGAGGCTTCTGCTACGCAGCGTCAGGCTTGGCTGGGAACCAACCTACAGCACTCCTGTAGGTGCCTTCAGCTTCTTCCCAGCTGCAGCCCAGGGTGATGATCAAGAGTGTGCTCGTAATCAGAGTGCAGCCAGATGCCTCATTTCCCCCCAAACCTTTTCCCTTTCTACCAAGAGTTTCCAGTGATAACACTCCCTGCCCCCCTAGCCCCCCAGCGATGACTGATACGCAAAGGCAAGTAGGATCTAGTGCACTATCAGTGGAAGAGCAGCCAGGGAAATAGTGTGATGGATCTGCAAAACACTGTCATCCAATGGTCAAAAAAGGTAGCAAGTCCCAACTAAAGCACTGGTACGAAGCACGTCTAGATTTCACAGCTACAAAAACTTCACCTGGTGTACTCCAATTTTACTGCCAGCTCAAAGTAACGTGAAGTACAACTGCAACTATCTCACACCAGAAAATTTTAAACATTCCGAATTGTATTTTTCAGTTAAAGCTGTTATCAGCGCAACATAAACGACTGCTCACAATAGCAAAGCATAATGTTGTACCCATTTAATTCAAGTTCGTATCTTACATTTATTTGCACAATACAAATCATTAAACAAACATACTATTTCAGTTTCCACTGTAGACTTTTAGGTACTATTTTCAGTTGCTTTGGTGGTCCGTTACCGGTACCATCTCAATACCAGCCTTACTCGCTGGTGTTTGTCCTTCACACACCAGCAAGGATTATATCTTAGTGTCATATAAGTAGCTATCATAACCAATTAGAACAAATAGAATATTTTGTACAGAATATTTAATGCAAAATGGAAGCCTGAGGACTTTTTACCACCTTGCTGGGGTGTGAAATGGTGTGCCCTTCCAAAAAAAAAAAAAAACCAAACCATTAAATTCACTATCTTCTGGACAAATAGTGAAACAGTAAGTTCTGTATGCAGATATCACCACCAGGTACTGACTATAAGATCACTTTTTTCTAGAAAACACCAAATAAATACAAGCAATATATGCAATGTAAGCTATCGTCAGCTACCTATTCTAAATCATACCTGTGAAAATACAAACGGGCACGTTGTGAATATTTAAAAAGTAAAGTGCTTTTAACATCGAGCAAGTGAATGCATCTAAGTGTCGTACCACAGGCAAATATATATCCATTTTGTACAAAACAGTCTCCATGCAATTAGTCATCAGCAACCCCCTGCATTCATTTGTAATACTAGACTAGTCTATATTACTTCAGTCATACAGGGTTTAAAGTCAGGATACGGTGTGCGCACTTACAAAACTCAACCAATGCTCTACATCAGCATACATTTTGAGCATTGCTACAGCAAGGTGGTGGTTTGTTTTTCCCCCCCCCTCCTTTTAAGCAGCCAAACCTTTGGTAGTGTAAATGCAGCGTATACTGAAGATACCACTGAACCAATATGAGAACTCATTATGCAGCTGACAGGAATGGGAAGAAGAAAAAATCAAAAGCGAATTTAATGGCTTTATGCACTGTGCTCCTCCAGTCATGCTCTATTTTCACATGCCTTCCTGCAGGTAAGAGTTTAGACATGCAATTCAAGCAAGTGATTGCTTTCAGTTCAAAGACAGGCCATTTACTGCCAAGACGACCCTCCAGAATTGTGCTGAATTCAATTATACTTCCTTGCCTCAAGTTCAACAACACTTTTTTAAACTCATTGCTTGCCTTCAGCACAATATCTTTGGTTATATCATCCTCCTCTATAGACTTGGTTCCATTTTTGCTACTGAAAGGCATGCCCACAGTTATTTCAAATTTGTACCGATCAAACATTTTCATGTGGCAGTTATGCTTTGTCAAATACTTGAGACGACACAATTCTTCCTCCTCCAGCGTAACATTTTTGGGGTCACAAAGAGGGTAGGTTTCACCATATAAGCATCTCATCCAATCACCAATAAAAAGTGGAAGCATGTTTATTGCAGATTCTGCACTATTGTCGATTTCCGTAACGCGCACATACTTGAACCGCCCAGTCCATGTCACTCTGTGCCCTTCCAGGTGGCTACATAAGATCTGAGTACGTGCCATGTTAGTCTCCTTCCACGACCGGGGTCCGCAGAGGAAAGCATACTGGTTCCATGTCAAGGTGGAGTTGTAAACTTTCATTCCCTCTGATCGATACACATAGAACCAACAGAACAACACTACGGCTGTAATCCACACCAGAATGAGTTTCACAATAGAGCTTCGAGTGAGGGATTTAACCATTTCAACCACAGAGAAGTTAACTTTTGTCCACCACCTCAAGAGCAAAGGAACAGCACACAAAACTAGGGTCACTACAATTTTCACGAGCTCCAGAGACACAAACCACTTAATGAAATGGATAAGACACATCAGTGCGATGCCTACACCTAGCACTGGGAGCGCAAAGAGAAAGAGAAAATAACCGATTGATGCACGAACGAGCCCAATGCCAGAAGACTCCCGCAGAATGACAACAGAGAGTTCGCACCACATAAAGCAGACCAGATAAGGGACCAGGTAGCAGTAGGTGCCTTTGAAGTTCCGTAGTTGAGCCATTCTAAAGAAAAGATAGAACAGGTACAGAAACAGAAGGCATGGGATGCTTACATTTATCACAAAGAAATGGCCTACAGGAACAGTAAAGAAGGTTTTACCTAAGAATTTCAAGTAGCCAAAATTCCCAGGCAATACCTGCAATAGGGATAAGCAACCCGCTGCTATCTCAGTCATTAATGCTCTTCGTGTGTAAGGCTCTGCACATGTGCTTAAACTCATGTAACTTGTCACTGTGAAGAAAACCGAGACGGTAGCTAACTCTGAGCATGGTATACAGTCTTTGCTTGCTATAGGGAAGGAAAAAATGACAAAGAATACTGAGAGTAAAAAATAAATGTATGGCTCTAAGTGATTCCACCCAAAGTTCACCTCAGCTTGCTCAACATCTAGGTTGGGTTCAAAACGAAGCAATAAGTCAGTCAAAGTGCGGAAGTTTTCCCAGGCCTTACTGTCCTGAAAGACTTTCAGTGTGCAAATCACCATAGAAATGAAGGACAAATAGAATATGACCAATGGAATAATGAAGGCAAAAAAATCAATTGTCAGATTACTGATGATGAAGAAAAAGATGAGAGCATTGATATGGTGTGTTGGAACAATGGTAGACAGCCAATGCATTCCTGCCTTTGATGCAATATCTATAAGGTATTCCTTAATTTCCATAATGGCATGAAGCGGGTATTTTACAACCTGGAAAGAGAAAAAGAAGAATTTTATAAAAAAAAAACTTCATATCTGTACATCAGATATTCTTAGCTGAAGCAGCAGCAGTCAGTTGTCTAACCTCAGCTGACATGAAGAGATTTATATTTCAGACAAATGTTGCCAATAAAATGAGATTACTTTGTCTGAGATTATTAGCTCCATTTTGATTAATTCAGTCAGATGAAGCTCAGAGGCGATTCTGATTTCAGGAAAGATGTATTTCATTACCTTTGACACATATAATTAAATGGCTTCCTAGTCAAATAGTCTGCTCCGCTAACTTCATACTGAAGATAAACTACATGGCTGCAGTGCTGTACTATCTTAAGTCATTACTGCTTGTCATTACAAACAGTCATTACTGTTTGTACTACAGCTTTAAAGCACTTAACTCTGTCACTGCTGTGCAAGGACTATGCTATACACTACAGGATGTGGTGCATATAATTCGTATGCACTAACAGGAAGTCTTTCCAGCTACAGTTTATCCTTAAAACAATTCTTCCCAGGCATTTAGGGATGCAGCGGTCAGAATCTGGTTTGTAAGCAGCAGAAATATCTTTAACTACAATTGCTACATGTTTAAGGATTCTTTTAGCTGCACAACAGTAGCCATACAGGATCTTAAAATTCTACCTATTTTACATGCCATTTTCCAACACATTCACCAGATAACAGAGGAACTGCTGGATCGAATCCTCTCCCTGTGACCAACCACACACTTTACATGAGATCAATGAAAAGGTACAGGATTTTTCAAATGCACATTGTATCTGCTGCAAAGAATCTTCCTTCCTCCATAAAAAGATAGTTTTTATGTTTTCCCAGAACTTATGCTTTTATATTAATTAGTTCAAGGGAAAGGCCAAGAATGCTTCAGCAAAGATCTATGCATTGTGATGAACTGGGACAACACACACAATGACTTAGGCATATGCTTATTTATTAGCTAAGGTACCTTGTGTTTTTTGTAAATGCATCTCCTTCAGAATATTAGTTATTCAAAGACTGGAAAGAGATATCCCTCAACCCGCTTCCCACCCTTGCCCTATGACAATAGGGACAACAAAATGACCACAATTATAATGAAAACTCTCAGGTCAGCAGCTAGAAAATGATTACCTTCCTTGAAATTTATACCAGTATTGAATGCATGCACCTTAATTTCCCTTCTCCTTTCACTACCTAGAAAAGTATTGGTCCAGAAAACCACTAACAGCAAATTCCACCATTCTTGAATTCCTTCATAACAGAACCTTTCCACACCTCAAGCTTATGGATAATTTTTCCCACCTGCTTGCTCCCGTTTAAGTTAGAAAGATATGAAGCATATAATAATATCTATAATAAAAAAATACAGAAGTTATGACAGGGACATTTAAATTCTCACTGAGATGTAATGAAGGTAGATTGCCCCCTTCAAGGGAAAACCATTATCCATTTTTCTTAAATATATGACTCATATATGAAACTGTAAACTTATAGATGAAGTCCAAAAAGAAATTATAGCAACAATTCCTGTACTGACCTACGTAGACTAAACCTCAGTTTTGAGAGTCAAATGCAAGTCACCTCTGTCTTGTCTGAAATGCGTAAGTTAAGATCTTTTCAGCATAACCTGTTCAGTATTGTCTTACTACCTTCAGTCGCAGGGGTAACTCTTCAGGAGTCTTGCCTGCCAATTCATCATCTTCCTCTTCCTGCATAATCAGGTTAGACGGGATGATTCCCTTCGCATACTTCTTGGTGATTTCAACAAAGTCATCCAAAGCAATAAATTTTTTAGCTAAAAGATAAAACAAAGACTTTGAGTAAATAGTATCACTACAACACTGTACAGATTGGAATTTTTTTTCCTGGTATTGAAGATGATCTACTCTGGGCCTCAAAAACTGAGCCACCGACAACACAGGCTTACCTTGCCACTTGTTCTGAAATCTGTGCTGAAAACAAGCTGCTCGTTCCAGCAGTATATGACTACTTTAAATCTTGTCAGACCAGCACGTAAATTTATAATATCAGTAAGCAGGAGAACAGAGTGAGTGTGAGTGGTGTACCTGCAAGTATTCCAAGGAAAAAAAAGACTACTGGATTTGGTCACACAGTTTTAAATCAGAAGTTATTTTATCTTTGGTAACTTCTAGAGAGAAATCTTTAACTAGTAGCCACATTGAAAATAAAGAATTGTGCAGGAATAGTAATGAATTATCTGCACTTTATTAACTGGAAAACTGGCTCTTGATTTGGCATTTAACAGTCTTTTTTCTGAGTTCAGAAGTTACACACATAATTATGGGAAATGCCCAATTATTCATATCTACAAGACTAAATATAGATTACTTACATTGTATTAATTTAATGCGCTATGTGGCTAGACAAACTGTATCAACTGTGATCTAAAACAGATAGCCAGCAATAGAATATACTTTGCTCGGTTGTACACAGAGACAAAATTTATCACTCTGCCCTGGAAGATCCTTATCCACCCCTCTGAGTATAAGGGAGGCAAGAGGTTACTTCCGAAAACTCTAGGGATGCTGCAAGAGAGAAGATGATTTATATGCTGCTTCAAACTCTTTTCACAGCCTTACATTAGCATGGATTAGCTAGTTTCTATGGTAGACAAGCTTGATGTCATTTGTAAAGGAGGATAATTAACAGCAACTTTTTGCTATACACTAAAGCAAGTGACATTGCCATAGATAGAAAGAGTTTTGAATGACAAAAATCTGCAACACACCTCCTACACAGCAAGTTTAGCTAGTCAGCTGATACAAAGATAGGAAAGCTGGCCTGCTTAATACTAGTTCGAGATTTTAAAGAGAAAGAAAACTGAGCTGCTTCAGAATTTTAAAATCAGAGGATTAGTGGGTTTGAGCCTACTAATTTTTTAATTTTAAAAAATGCCATTTACAGATGTTTACATATATCAGTATTTAACATTGAAAACACTGTAGATACAGAACAAAATAAAGTATTTATGTCAAGATAGGTGCTACAGGAAGAGGGGTGTTAAAAGAGTTCAATAGAAAAATAGATTTTGCTTTAATCTCACAACATGGATGCTGCCTTTTTCTTGAACTTCTACTTTTATTCCCCCCCCACCCCCCTTACATGAACCCGTATGTCCCACAAAATACCATCTGGCATGCCTCCCAAGAAACAAGAAAGGATTTATTTTTGCTAACTATTCTTATCATTCACAGACTGTAAGGCAACATCATTTACCGAAAGAAATCGGTAAGCCTCCTTAGCTGTCTTGGTGGAGCTCAGATCAAGCCTAATATCAAACGCGTCACCTGTATTTCTTGTCTTATTGTGACAAAATATACAGTGGTAATACAGTCTTTCTGTTGTGGAACGAGCAGACGTGGTTAGAACCTCACAAAAATTGCTTAATGGCACTTTTACAGGACGGTGGGACATCCAGAGAGGGAAGGAGTTATCAACTTACTATGTATAGATGGCCTATCAAATATAATGACATGTACAACCTCAGGCACACAACAACTGTCTATTGACAATATCAGCTCTAATCTTCTTGTTTATACATCCACTAAGGACAGCCCAGATCAGATATCTGCAAACGCATATCTGGCTTAAAAATTATCTTCCAAGTATTGGCAATGTATTAAAACTGAAAGAAGAATCTCCTGCTGGCAAGATAAATGGAGAAACTCAGTAGATCAGAGAAGTAAACGCTGGGGAGTAACAGCTGTCTTGTTCATCTATGAAAAGATAAAAGCTCTCTAGAGAAGGGCTAACAGCTTAACTCCTACTTTAAGTGTTTGATGAAAACTTTTCGTTTTTAAATGTTACTAGTATTGTGTCACCCAAGTGTCTCGTAAATTGATATAAAAAGCCTATGTTGTAGATTCTACTTTATTATTCATAGATTTTTTTTTTTCTTCAATTTGGTTATGACAAATTCCCTTGCCTCCCCCACCCACCGTAGAAAAAGAAAAATATGCACATCAATTTCTGCCTACGCTTACAGGTAGGTTCATTTACTCTCCTGTTATTTTATCTGCCATTTAAGCCTTCAAAAAAAAAAAAAAAGAAATTACCAGTTCCTTTTCTGACACCCTTTGAATTACTGAAGAATCGAGAACAAAATGACTTGTTTTGCACTCACACTCTATCAGGACACGCCAGTTCAGCTAAGGGACAGAAAGAACACTAGTGTCATCCATTAAGCACCACTGGAACTTAGCTCCAATGAACCAAGACACAACTGTGTTACGATACAATGAGCGGACCACGAAACACAAAAGTCTTATCCTTGACGACTATTTCTAGCTTTCCAGAAGTGTCAAAGAGTCATAAGAACAGCTGACCTACTCCCACCAAAGTTTTGATAGGACCAGAAGCTTAGTCTCCTAAATACTATTTCTCCCATCACCTGCTCCTTAACTCATACACACAGGCACGCATCCCTCCTCCTCTTTTACTTCTGTGAAAGTTAACGTGAAACTGAAATGCTCCACTCTTCTTAGGAATGTTATTTTCAGAAGTCACCCGTGTAACGAACATAATCCTAGAAGGTAAAGGCCAAACTGACCTAATGAAATGTAAATCTAATCTTTCAAGGAGCTTAAACCTGCAACCCCCCAGATTTGGCTCACTAATCCACATATAACGCTTTAGTTACACGTATTCTCAACTACAGATGTATTAGTAAGTAACACACTTCGTGACATTTTAAAGTGCTCCTCAAGAACTGATCTAAATTGCATATGAACTATTTCATATGACCTGCTGCATTTGAAGAAAGTGAGATTTTTCCCCACAATGATTAATTGAACCTTATGTTAGACAATGTTCTTGAAAAACTACACATGCTGCATTGCTTATAATTAATTTTCTTAATTTAACAATTTGATTTTCCTCCTGAAGGCCCAGCAGCATATCAGCATTTCTTAGGTATGCAAGGCTAGGGTGAATTTTATTTCAATTCCAACCCCCCACCATATCTTAGAAAACTCACAGATTTAGATCTGCAAGTCTGACCCTGTGTGTGTTGAGTGGTTTAATTCTCCCCGCTCTATGAATTTAGCTCCCCCTAAGTTATGAAAGAAATATCTTGGTGCATCTTTCCTATATCAATGCTTGAATGAAAAGACAAACATTAATTATAAGGGAATAGCAAACAGAAGAAAGGCAAACAGAACGAGGGATCTGTCTGCATTAAACAGTTGCATATTTAGTTCCCTTACTGTAATTAGAAAGCTTACGACAGTTCAGAATTTAAAAAAAAAATATTATTGAAAGTGCAAAATTTTTTTTTGCTGAATTGACTGGTAAGTGCTGAAAGGACAAGAATATAAATACAACAAATGACATGCAAACTCCTTTTAGTATAGTGATCCCTGAAAATCTGACTGCAATCGTGATGTCTTCGGTGAGTTCACAGGTGGATCAGTTATTTACCTTGAACATACAATAAACTGACAATATCAATTTATAGCCATCCAAACTTGCTATACAGTCTTACTCTGGCAGCACGAAACTGCTTAGCAAAACAAAATAGAAACCAAAACCACAGGCAAAGACTGAAAACAGCAGCGTGCACTCACATTCACTGCTCACTAATCGCTCCAGCATTCTTCTCTGCTTCTGCACCGACTTTGGGACGGGGCCAGGTTGCTTCTCACCATCTGGTTCAATAACAGAAGTTTATGGAAAGTTAAAGCAGTCAATTAGAGTGATCAAACAGTAACTGGAATGTTCTTTAAGCTGCAATATCTGGAGAACGGTATTTCTTCAAAGAGGAAGAGAGAAATATACCTATAAACAGGTAAGAAGTGGCTATATAGCTTTCTATATTCCTATTACTTTATTAGAAAAGGCATTGACATAGCTAACACATACTGACATAATGGCAGAGTGAGCCAGGCGTCTTGAAGACTAGGTTTGTAAACTGAAGTATCTAGTACAATATCATCAGGATGCTGTTAAGGAAAAAAAAGTCAAAGCCATAAAAGATTTATTTTCCATGGAGAGCAAGTGTCGAATGAAGGTATTTTTAATATTTGGTCACTTGTATGAGTGCTTAACTGAATTACAACCTAAAGCAAGAGTTGGCAGGCCTTTCTGGACTACCTTTATTGGTCCAGAGAACACAGTATTACAAGAGAGTCAGAGTCGCTAATGCTGTTACTTTCTAAGTACATCATACGTTTACTTTTATCTCATGCCTGATTGTTTATAGAATCTTAAACTTTCTAGCTGTATTCTGCTTGTAAGTATATATTTTATCAATACCATAAAAATCAGTTCATAAACAAACCTTCATTGTCAACTTGCCCAACATTTTCCAGCAGTTCAGAAACTGCTAATTGCTTCTTCTTTTTTGGGTTTAATTTCCAATACATGACTAAGGCAGCTTTCCTCACAGCTCTCTCCAGATCAGTCTCTGATGATAATTTTTTCACTTCTTGCTCATTCTCAGAAGTGATGCCTCGAGAAAAGAAAAAAAACATTAGACACTATTATCCTACACCCATGCAGAAATGACACATTTGCCCACAACTTCTTTTTCTCAGTTTAGTCTGAAACTTCAAGTTTCATTCATATCTTGACCACCTAAGTAAAGTACTCAAATGGCCTTCTGTGCCCCGTGCTTTTCAAAATCTAATCACATTGCTTAAGTTTAAACTGTACTTCAAAGGCTGCACAAGACACCTTATGTCTTGCTTCAATTTCTGAGTACAGCAGTTCAGGCAAAAGGTGGTACGGATGTGCACGTAAAAGTCAGCAAGAATTTAATGAAAGGGGTTTTTTAGGGTTTTTTTTTTTTTTTCCTTTAAATAAGAGTTCAGATAGTTGGCAGATGCGAGTAGACCATTCCAAGCGTGGGAAGTAGCATGAAGGAAGATGTGAATCAAAGTGGGAGAAGATGACAGTGAAAAAGACCAATTAAGAGAAAGGTTGTAGAGGGGCAAAGAACGAAACAGCAGCAGATATGTAGGTGGTGTGTGGTTATGCATGACCTTTGTGGTCAAAGGAAAAAGCTTCAATGGAAGGTGGGGGAAGGGAAGAACAATCATTAATTCCATGAAGAAATTCAAGCAAGTAATGAATATAAATGCTTTTATGACTAGTATCAGTAATTAATGCTTTTTAAATTACCTATTTGAACTGGCTGTCAGGAACTACTCATGTAATTTTGCCATGAACATTCCCATTGTATTTTAACCCCTCTTTTCAGTGTTAAAATTAATGTAGTATTATTTCAGATAAAGTGGGAAGTGCAAGGAAAAGGTCTCAGAGAACCCATACCTCTTCTGTCTGCCAGGCATCTACGCAACAGTTTGACAGCTTCTCTTCGACCTTGCTTAGCAGCAAGGATGAACCAGTCAACTGCACTACAATTGTTAAGTTCTTCATCCTCCTCTTCTGCTAATCTTAAGAAGTGTTTCCCCACCTAAAATAGTAGGGAACAGAATTCCTTCAATTACTTAAATGTACTCTCTCTGTGTCTCTCCTCCTACCCCTACTCAACATGAATAAATTCTCTCTGAACAAAAGGTCAAAACATTTGCTCCTAGCACTAAAGAACATAGCTGTAAGTTGATCTTCTGCAGGGAAAGTTCAGTTTCCAGAGCTGGAAGCAAGAAGGAATTGCAACACGTTTGGCCAGGTCAATGAATTAGGTGCCGTTGGTCTTCGGATATCTAGCAGGACCAGGTAAAGCTCACAGTGTTATAAGTTTTATTGAATTCTTTTCCTCCTATGATGATGCTCAGGCAACACTGCTATCCTCATTTTAGAAACACAAAAATTAAGTGTAATAACCTGGTGCCACTGACATTCAGAAATTCAGATGAAGTTATTGACAAAGGGCCTGACATGGAAGGAGGATTCAGCAGTGAAATCCCTGACTCATAGTAGTTTAGCCACTGAAGGGCAAAGCAAACTCACAATTCATTAGTGAATGGAATAAAACTAATACTGCTTAAGCTTCATGCAGATTAAGTGAAATAGCCTGTAAAAATCCTCCTATTCAGAATTACAGAAATTATCGAGCAGTTGCCTGTATTAGTTTTACAGATAAGAAAACACACCACCTTCTTTCTTCCTTCTATAAAACCAAACTATATGATAATATACTAGTAAATATTTATTCAACAGCATGAAACACTTCTGCTTATCATACTACCTAACTGCAGATGTACCTTCAGCTATTTATTTCAGAAAGGAATTGCTTGAACAAGTTACATGGTAAATAACATCCTCTGCCAAGAACAGCTGTTTCTTGAGCATGTTTATATTTATAGCCATTTAGATTTTGAGCAAAGCTTCAAGAGCAGTGACACTTAATGATGCAGCTCTCAGGTTTGTAAGACTCTTTCAGATATAGAAACTCATATTGCAACATTAGCAGATTTTGGAATTAATCATATTGTACAAGGCTACTGCACAAGCAAAATGATAGTCTGACACTTGCTTTGTGATAGAAGGTTTTTTTGGCTTGCCTGTGGGTTTTTTTATTGTTTAGCTTTTTTTTCTGTTATTGTTTGGGGTTTTGGGGGGGGCTGAGGATGGAGTTTTTGGTGTGGTTGTTGTTTTTTGTTGTTGTTTTTTTTTCCTTAAGATCCTTCCATCATTAAGATTTAATCATCTACACCATCAAAAAATCTACAGAACTCACCTCCAAAATCTGAGCAAACAGAAAATATTTTTCCTTTATCTTGATTATAAAATTACAAGCTTTTGTGTATGTTAAAAATTTTGGTAGCAAAAAACCCACCTCCAAGTTCCATAACAAATATCAAGACTTTCCATTAAATACTACTGGAAGGTCTACCATCTCTTTTGTGAACAAGCCCCATGCAATGGCCACCTTTCTCTGTCATAGCAAAGCTCCTACAGGAACCACCTGAAGATGGCTGCAAAGCTCTGGCCCACAGCAGACAAAGGAGGAAGAAATGATGGGAAAAAGCATTAACCTCAGATTTGTCATTTAAGCAATCAGCTATTCTCTCCTATGAGCTAAAACTGTGAAATGAAGTCATAGTTGGTAATGGCTTCACACAGATCTTCATACTGTACTTCTCCAAAGGTTGCTTTCACCTGTGGGATTTGCTGACCAAGGCGTTTATGTCAAGCAGTCCCTTTGCAGAGTTCCTTCAGTGAAGACACAGAGCTGCCTTTTCTCCATTACAGAATTCCAGCTGTGGGTGTCTCATTTACATAATTGCTGCACAGTTATTTCTCAATAAAGGAACTACATAAAGCGACAGTAATACAGGTTGACAGCCACTCAGGGTGCATCTATTTCCATAGTCATAGCAGGGTTATTTTTGAATAAACTCATAGTAATAACTACAAGTCAGTGAACCGAGTGATTTCCTATGTTTGACTTTGTAATTATTAGCAAACAGCACAACAGTGCCATCTCAGCTTCTCATTCCTACTCCTACAAAGGGAAGAAATAAAAACAGATTTTTAACTGATTCTAAAGGGACATATTCAACAATGGAGAAGAAATAATTTATTTTTCTTTTTAGGGTTTTAAAACTAAAAGTTAACTCCTTCTCCACAAGTCACAAGCAATTTGATTGCATAAAAAATAAACGACTGTATTTGGGGTTCCATTTCAGGCAGTCAATTCATCCTGAGTGTATACTGAAGCAAAATTATATGCTGGATTTCTTTATGACAAGAATCCTATTATTCTGTGGGAATAGAAAGTGTACACAGTTAAACAGCTAAAGGAAGGGAGTAAAGGTGGAATGAATTGAGACGGATAAAAAAAATTATCTATATATGTATCTATGCATGCATCATAGGCTTAGATTACATAAGGTATTTCTTACTCAACTGGAAGTTATATCCTGAAAGAATATCTATGGGGTTTGCTTTCTTATGTGTGGAGGAACAGAGCCAAAATATGGATTTTATAGTCCCTCAAGGCTAAAGCTTCATCCTCCACAAAGCAACCGGCTGTTTCAAAGGTGAGGAATTTGATACTGTCTCGGGTTACAACTCCAAGGACAGCCTGCCCCTCAAACAAGTTGAAATGGAGTGTGGGAGTGACGCTAGCATTACCGTATCTTTAAATATTTTTTAAAACCAGCTTTAAAAGGATTACTTTCCCATCCTCACCTTTTTATTTGCAAAAAGACTGGTGATCCTTGGCGAAAAACCCAAACCACCACCAACCATGCAGGAGACCATAACCATTCCCTTTTGCCATCAAAGCTGAAGCTTGTAAAGAATATTCAAGTAAACCACTAGCCAAGTTAAATGTGAATTAAACCCCTTCTAAACAATTCCAAGCTATTTATACTAAACCAATACAATTTCTCTAAAACCCAAGGGGCACCTGAAGTGTTAACATATAGAGGGACAGAACTGCCATTATTAATTTGTTTGTATCTGTCATCACACAACTAAACATAGCTAATTTCAATAAAGGAGGGGCTTCTTTTCTAAAATGCGTTAACTCAACAGAGAAATGGTCTAAGAGCAAAACATCACTCACCCTCTGTTTCTGCTAAAGCACCTCAACAGCAGTTTCTTCCACAGAGCCCAGCCTAGGACTTGTGGTATCATTGTATATAGCACAGTGCTGAACCAACAGCATTTAATAGTCCCTATCTGCACACCTCCACAAGTGACTCTTTGGCACATGCTTTTAAAAAAAACAACCCAAAAGCAGTGCTGTACCTTCTCCATGTTCTCAACATACCCTCCTCATTTTCATATATGTCCTAAAGGCTTACTCAAGAGTTGGACCTGAAGCCAGTAACACTCCCAAGCAAGCAGCATTTCTCAAAGCAGAGAAACCATCTGGTGTCACCTTTCTTTGACTAGTTTAAGATCAAAACAGACAGTTCAAGTAAAGAAGAGATAATAGTTCTACAGCAGGCAGTGCTATTTTGGAATTAAGAGCAAACAAGACTGGACAAAGAGCATGTAAAAATTACCTCCGTTTGTGCTTTTGGTTCTCCAGCTTTGGCCCTCTCAAGCAGTTCCTCAAAGAGCACTTCAGGTTCTTCCTTCATGCCCTCTATAAGTTAATTTGATAAAGAAAACTGTTTATTAGTAATACTTGAAAGTATTTTATATATTATTGATACATGTGGTTGAAGAATTAAAGGATCATATCTAAAAAAAACAATACAAGTGCTTTGCAAGAACAGCAGAAATTAATACGTTATAATATTTACACTCCATCTCAGTGTTGTACTACAGCATATTTACCATTACTTGTTATTTGGTACCTGCCACAGGATGACACATACAGTTCACAGTTTCTCATTTACTTCCAAAGGATTCATTTCTCAATAGAGAGTATTCATTACTATAAATATGAGCACATGTGGAACACGCAGTGTGGATCTGCTTTTGTACTACGGCTATTCTTATCCTTGATAACACTTCAGTCTTTCACCTGGCAGCCTCTTTATTTAGTAGTAAAGCCTTTTCAAGAGTTTTGGAATATTAACCTGCCTTTAAAACACATACAGTGTATTTGAAAGCTCAATTCCTCAGTCTTGGGAGCACACAGAAACACACAGCACACAGAAACAAAGAACCATTATAAACCTGTTTTGTATCCTGCTCCACACTCACATCTGATTTTTTTTCTCCTTTCCTGTGTAGTGTACACATACAGACTTAAACAATTTTTTTCTTCAAAAGCATCATATTGCTCCGCCAGTCAATCGTAAAGAAAAAAAAAATAATCTTGAGAGCTTTATCTGACATCCAGTGTTTGTAAGCATCATGCTGCATGTCACTTCATGAAGTTTAATGGAAAAGCTGACAGAGGCTAGAACTGCCACTTTTAATGTGAAGATTTCTCATAAATTAGTTTGGAAGAATTTTAAAGAGAAAAGTCAATACAACTTGTACGCTTTAAGTTGGATGGGCAAGGTCAACAGACCACTGCTTCAGAATAACAGCTTTACCAGTCAACCTAGAATTGTAGTTAGAAAGGAAGATCCAAACTCAAGAGTTTGACCATTACATACCACATTACCCCACAAGGTTACCGAATGCACTGTGATGCTCGGCAGCTACATGCTGAGAGCACAAACGGCATGAGAGAGTCCAGTTAGGAAGCAAAGTTTCCAAATGTAGGAAACCATCTGCTCCAAGTTACAGATTTCAGCCTCTCCCTAATAAAACAAGAAGCTGGTGGGCAGCCCCACTAGCTGAGGTGCCATTTAATATCAGCTCTTTTTCAAGTGGTGGGAGGAAGGAAGAAATAAATACGATTCCAAATAATCTCCTGAAGAACAGGGCTACTTACATTCTTTAACGTCCCTGGTACTGGGACTATTTCCAGACAAGAACAGGCTACAAGCCAACGCTTTCATTAAAATGGGTGTATTTTAACAAGAGCAAACCATGAAGTAAGTTTTCTCCATCACCATGCCACAGTTTTGTCTGCCAAGCTCCACTTGGAAAAATGCTAATGCCAGATTGTAACATGTTGTCTGGCTAAACAAGGCACGTAATGAAAAATAATTTTCAGTTAGTACTTGGTCTTTTCTGAAGGCTGTAAAAATATTATTGTAAAATAGGCAAACAGCATCCCAGCAAAATTAACCACTTAATCTCCTTGCTCTGATATATAACCAACAGGATTGAACTCTAAACAAAGTCAGAAGCCTGTTTTCCAGGTGGCACCGCTCACACCAACAGACATCACTCAGGGGCTTTCTGCTTACAATAAACAACAAGTTACAGGAAAGAGCATGCTATTTGAAAGAAACATAATATTCATCCGTCTACCCCACCCAAATGAAACAAGTTGGGCAAGGCAATACTTTTATGTTTCTTCCTGTGCTTTCCCACTCATTAGCTTACTTGGCATCAAGACTTCTGCAGCAACAATCTTGGCTATGGATTATTTTTTTTCTGTTCAGGTTTTTCCACATGTTGAGAAGAGACCATCACAAATATTTTGCTGGTACTCTGTGTAAACCAATACAGGAGGAACTGTTCAGAAGTTACTGTTTGATAATTAAGTGCAATTTACACACACAAAAAGCAAACTATATAAAACAGTTTATTAAACTGATATAAGCCCTGATAAGAAGGGTGGTTCTCTGGCAGCTTATACAGGCAAAGCCGCTTCCTTTCTCTCCTGCTCCACTTCCACACACAGGAGGGTGGCATGGCTCTGATCTCTTCCATCTCTTGCTCAGATGAATGTCTTTTAGATAAGAACACGTATTACAATAGAAAACTGTAAAGCATTCCCATTGCTTCTTCATCACCAGGATATAGTCACTTTATTGTAATTGCAAAGAACATTATTTACATGTTAACCTGCAATGTAAAGATGGCAAAAAAAAAAGCGCAAAACTAAGAATGTGTAGCTTTATGTTCCAATTACCACCTTCAGTGAGAAAAGAAAATGAGCTGGTACTGCAGGCAAACTTGTTGAAATGTTTGTTCTAAGAGAGTCAAGGGAAAGAAAACCTTCCTGCAGTTATTTTCACCCTACTGCCCTGTCCCTCCTGCCTGGTTATCACTTCTATGTACTCTCACATCTGACCTATAAATATAAATAAAAGATAGTTAATTAAAATTGTGTCTGTGGGTTGGTTCTGTAGTTGTAGGCAAGAGTAGAAAAGCAATTTGCGTGTTTTCAAGATCAAATTTAGAATAGCTTAGTATCATAGTGTTCCCATAACTAGCAATATTTTCCCTTTGCTTAAAGGATAAGCAAGAGGATAAATAAAAGGATGAAGCATGAACGACTCAAGTTTCGTGGCTGCCTTATCAATTTACTTTCTCATAAACTATTTAGGTCAGTCTGTGAAAGTAAATAGGAGGTCCGAAACACAGTAAATGCGTTTTGGAACAAGGATGGACAACACTCTTTCAATTCAGCTCAACAGTAGAACAAGCACTACACAAGAGTAAATGCACCCATCATAAAAATACAATAAAAAGTGGTGATCTATAACTTACCACCCTGTTCTTCACTGTGTTTTCAGTTAGAAAGTGTCTTGATGTGTATTCCTCCCACATAACAGTATTGCAATGGAAATGCTGTCAGTAGAAGCTTTTATTTTCCAGCTTTGCTAAAAACTCATGTCTATTTAATGTCAAATTTTACTCTGTCTTGAATACAAAAATTTCCAGAAGAGAGGAACATTCATCTTGCAATACTTCATGTATCTTTTATGACAATTAAAATAGACTTCACTAGCTGTTATGTGTCAGGTGCCTTTATATAAGCCAATGAAGTCTATCAGTTATTCAAGGTTCACAAGCCCTGCAGTCATTCAAATGAAAGCAGGCAAGTGAAAGCACGCAAGTTTTAGATGGCACATAGCATATATATATCTATTTATATATAACAAACAAATTAAGGCAGGATAGAGACATGGCAGGTGGTTACTACTTCATATTTGGCTGTACTTCCTACCCTGCCACTAAGGCCCTATATAAACCTAGTTCATCATCAGGCTATTCTGTGGTTCAGTTCCTAATTTACAAAACATGTTAATTCTGCCTTCACAGAAACAGGTCACTCAATACAAATTATTCAGTGGATATTGGCAAAATGACATTATTAAAAACATTAAAATTCTATTATTCTGTGTGATTAAGCTTAAGATACAAAATGATACTGTATCCTTTAATTTCCTCTGTTCCATTAAAAAAAAAAAAGTGGGAAACAAAAAAAGATTTGCGATCTGCATATGACGAAGCAGATGTGGGTTTGGGTCTGCTGCATTTATGTCCTCATACTACAGAAAGCATTTAAACCTCTGAAGGGCTACAGAAATATCCACTTCTGAAATTCAGGCTTTTCATTTAACAGGTTAAAGCTGTCATTTAAGACCTACTTTATTAAAGCACTTATTAAAAAAAGACTCAATACAATGAAATTGAGAAAGGTTTGTATGCATTTCAGTCATCTACAGCATTTACAAGAGTAAGCTAAAGCTGTGTATTATTAGCTGGTAGGCTTCAAAGATGCTATCAAAACATTACTAGTCATTTCTGTTTACTACTAAAAAGCATGGTTTACAACTCCAGAAAAATAGTCAGAATGCAGAAGTCTAAACACAGCTGTTTACATCGGTGGGCTGTAGACAGGCTGATGCAAACTAAAGACTACTATTCACTTTCTGAAACTTTATACATTACTTTGCACATTGACTATATAAAGAGTTCAGTTCTGAGTCCAGCTTTACTGCTATAGGCTTAAGTGGAAATTCAGCATTCATTTCAGCATAGATAGGCTTTTTTACTGTTTTTGTTAGGCTTTGATCAGGAACAGGAAACGTTGCAAAAGGAAACATTTCAGTTCTTAAAAGAATACTAGGCAATACTGTGTTAGGATGCAGTTATTGTTCCTTACCTCTGAAATTTAGCGCTTAAATTGACAAAAAGGCAGCTAATCTACAGTAGGGTTTAGTCCAAGTGAGACTGCAAGATGTCAGCACTTATTTCTAAGTCACAAATGGAAAATGTCACCACTGATTAATTAACAAGTTGTCCTGGTTCCGGCAGGGAGAGGGTTAACTCTCCCCGGCCTGGGGCTATAAATATTCCATCCCATGTGAGCCACGCCTGCGCTGAGCTGCCGGGAGGGGGCGGGCAGTCACTGCTTGGAGCGGCAGGGGCGCCCCGGGTGGGGTCGGTGAGCGGCGGTTCCCTAACCGCATCTGTATACTCCTCTGTCCTTGTTACTGATGTTATTGTTGTTAATGTTGGGTTTTTTTGTGCTACCTTTGTTATTCTATTAAAACTGCCGTTGTCTTAGCCCACGAGTTCTGCCCTTTCCTTGTGCTTTCCCATCAGGAAAGCCTGGAGCGAGAGGTGCGTGGTTCTTTGTTGCCATCTGAAGCCAAAACCACGACACAAGTATAAGCCTCATCTTCAGACTACGTCAAGGCTTAAAAATCAACAAACTCCTCAACATTTATGTCAGGTTTTGAAGAATGGATTTACATAATCTAGATAAGAAATCTTTTCAATACAAAAGATTTTATAGGAAACCAGAGTATGCTAGGGTCGTCATACAATTTCCTTACCAGTATTCTAGCACAAATCAGTGATGGATACAATAGATTCCCACTCTTTCTGATATCCTTCAGGCATATAACTGAAACACACCATGTGTGCATCACTGTAGCTAGGTTGGTTCATCATAAAGTGTCTGATGACAAATTTAGCAAGATGTTTTGCAAACTCTTTAGACAAACATTGTTTAAAAAAAATGAAAATATACTGTATGACTTCCATCTATGGATTCTAGAGTATTTAAAGGCACATTAATAATAATCCTTACATGTAAGGAAAGATTTTTAGTTACATGTAAACACACAGAGTGGACCATACACACCCAACCACCCCATAAAATGACCTCAATTTTTTTAAGTGCTCTTCTAACTGCTAGGAATCACTGTCTTAAAAAATAATTCATTAAAGCTATTTAATGCAGAAAGAGTCAATAGAGCACATACTGAATAATAACAATGCTTGTTGATTTACTTTCCTACCAACACAAACACATCAAAGCTCTCAGCAGAGTGGATTTACCCAGAACAAGAGAGTTTTAGCACCCTGCCTGCGATTGTCACCACCTGGCCAGGTACACACAGCTCACTCTTCTGAGGTCACAACTAAAGCACCTGAATTCTCCGGATAGAACAAGAGGAGAAAGACCACAAACAAGGAATACTAAACCCCAAAACTGTTGTCTAAAAGGATCACAATCTCGCACGCCTTTTGAGGTTACCATCTTATTTGTTCACGCAGTTATCAGGGGCCAGCCGCAAGACAGTTATGTTATCATGCACAACAGATCAATTTTTACATAAACACAAGCTGGCACTTCCAAGTGCTTTAGTGCTTTGAACAGTGGAAATCTAATGAGAACAGGATAAAAGGAAAACTGAAAGCAGTTTCTCAGACAGTAATAATGAAGACAAAGTATTCATTAGAAATATCTAAGTTTAAAAGAAATTACAGGTTTTACAAGTGAATATTAAAGCTGCATGGAAACTCTGCTGAACAAAAGATTAATGCATTAAGCAACACCCACACTGAGTGTACGAAGGAAACCTGTATAACATACACACTTTATATGATCACGACTACAAGCATTCATTTGGTCTCAGAAAAAAAAGCAACAGGGAGGTGCAGGAGGAGGAGGAAAAAACCCATGTGTTGGGGAGAATAGAGGATCTGAGATGACAAGATACGAAACAAGATTTCTGGATTGGCCTTCTCATTATATTAGTACAGCAAGTGTTCCCGAAGTGACTGAAAATAGTCAGGAAGAGATGAATGTATGCACAATATGCCTGCTATGTTCAGTCCTAGCCAGTAGCAACACACTTGCAAGCTCACTGAACACTCACCTAGAAAAAGCACACAAACATTTTTATCATTTCATGAGAAGATTTGCCAGTTGTTGTGGCTGAAAATTTTTAGCAAGGTGGCCCAGCAAAGCACATCAAGCAACGATAAGTAATCAATCTCCCAAATGATCTTGCAAATTCTAGGGTTGTGGTTTTTTTTTTAATACAGGATTTTAAATGCACTTTCCTTGATGTTTGTTTGAATGAACAAAGCTGAGACACATTGTGAAAGAGCAGAGCACGAAAACCATCAGAAAACAGAAATTATGATATCAACTACCTCCCAGAAAAGTATCACGTTCAAGAACGATAGTCATGGTAAGATTTTAGATACGTTTATTAAATAACTTAATGAGATAACCAGTCAGAGAAACCAAAAGACAGAAAACAATTTTTGCTTCTAATGGAGCAATGCACAGTGCCTAGTTTAAGAGACTAGTGGGCCACTCTACTAATAGCAAGCTAGATTTAGTATCCAGATAGGAATGTCAGTAGAAAAAAAAAATCTGCTACAGTCGTATTTAAAAGCAAAGCCAGAATGAAAAAAGAGGATAAAGAAAGTTCTTAGAAATAAGAATGTATCATTGTAAAGCCAAGGTCATGCCAAAACAAAGAAAACCAGAAAACCCCAACAGTTTAAAAACATATACCATGATAGATCAAGAGAAAAAGGTCTGGAGAACAACTAAATGCAGAATCTGTTACTTCTTCCTTTTTACGCCTTTCTCAAGCACACAAGGGGCAGCAAGCTTAGCAGGTACGGACAATTCAAGGACAACTGCCTATTTGAAAATAACAGAAAGCTGCAGTAAAAGATTTAGTAAAAGGTGTTTGATTGCTGGTTGTTTTTTTTTGGTTTTTTTTTTTTTCCTGGCAGGGAATAGCACTGAGAAGCTCCTGTGCAGGAATCTCAAACTTAAACAAAGATGCTACGGTTTCTTTTAACTGTGTTTAAGGCTGTAGTTTCTCTTAATTGTTTATGCAAGTGTTCTATTGAACTATGTACAGCAGCATGTAGCCTCCTACTTAAAACTGAGAAATGGAAAGCAGCAAGTATGATACTAGAGAGACCTGTGATAACAGAGACTATTAAATCTGATATCCATACAAGGCAAATATGTAAAAGAAGGAAAAAAAAATCTTAAGCCTATGGAGGGGACAAAAGAGATATACTGGGTAAAATCAGCAGATCTTGTGAAAAAGCCTTGACATAAGATGCCCCTGAAGGAGTCAAAAGGTTTGAGAACAGGCAGATACAGCTCATCTTTCTGTCTCCAAAGTTCTCACAGAACTTGTCTAAACAAATTGGAATGTAGGCTGTTACACAAGTAAGAGATTAAAGAAACAAAAACCAAAGAATAGCAATAAACAGCTCTCATTCTCCCAGGGAAAAGATTATCAGTTTAGATACACAGGGATATATGATAAGGCATATATTACTCAATGCATTCATGTGTAAATGAAAAAAAGAAGAGAGGGGGGCACTAAAATGGACGTGACAAAGTCTGTTGATTATTCTGCGTTATTCAGGCTGAAAAACCACCTCAGAAGTGATGACCACAAAAAAAACAAACCCAAAGAAAACCTGCAAAAGGATTTACTCACTGATTAAGTGATAAAAGGCCAGATGAAATGCACTAAATGTAGACCAAGACATCTTATCAATGCATACACAGTGATAAGCTCTGAACTATTACCACTCAGAAAAAAACCTTGGAGTTTGTAACATACTGTTTGATGAAAAAGAAACTGCTTGGTGCTAGTAAGACACTATTATCAGAGCTTTTTAACCCAGAGAAGAAACTGAGGAGAATGATAACAGACATACAAAGAACTGGCAACGTGGAGAGGGTAAACAGAGAGACTATCCATGTCTTCCCAAACCCAAAAACTAAAGGTCAGGTTAAAAGTATTTGGCCAATGCCAAATATTTACATGTCTTTAAAAGCAGCAGGACAAACCAAGAGTAGAAGAAAAAACCCAGAAAGCACTACAAAATACAAAGATCTCACACCACTGAGTAAGGAGTCTCTATGCTGCAAGGTGCTGAAGAACAACATCCTGAGAAGGAAACAGCTGCCGTCGAACAGCTTTAACGTCTCAGTAAAATATGAATAAAATCAAATAAGAACAGCACTAGCACTAGCATCTAGGAGCAGCTCCATGGCTTTAACAGACATGCTGTAAACAATAGCGTGAAAGAGATAACAAGAATCTCAAACCTGAAGAAGTTTGTCACCGTTCAGGTTCTTCGGTGTTAATACTAAGCATTGACAGCAACTTCTGTGATCCTTCAGAGTTCACAGACTGTTACTCCAGGGGTAGTTCAGGCAGGAGAGAAGAAAAAACTGCACTTTGTATTTTATTAGCTTTAGCCAGTAAGCTCTCCACTTAATGTAAAGTGGGTTTTCTACTTGTAAGTCACAGATGTCAAGCATTTCCTCTCAGCTCCATGTTATTAACTGACAAGCGTAATTTACATCTTTGATGAAGAGCGGTACAAAACAAGCTTTCATCCACAGGTCTCTCCACCTGCTAAATCACTGGGGTGGGAGCAGGGAGGGAAGAATGTCTTCTTTGACTTTAGTTCTTCTCCCACACGCAAACAAATTCTCCATATACCATGAAGTGCACTGATGTCTGAACTGATCTGTGTCACATCGCACAGTACTGTACCTGCTCGAAGCTTCAGGCATACATCACTTTATTACTTTAGCAAGGCCTTACTGTAATTGAATCTGAAAGGAAGTACCATCTGGATTACAAAGAAAATTACTTGCTTTTACTTTGAGAGGTTACTAGTATGAATAACCTGTGCTCGCTGCTCAACTCCACCCCTCCTACAGCAAAGACAAATATAGGATTAGTTACTCAATGTGAAAGAGCCTCTTCCATGACTTTCATTATGATGAACTCAAAGCTGGATTTTTATCTTTTACGTCTAGATATTTCCATGCCTCTGAAACACAACATGTAAAGCTTATCCCATCCATAAGATAACAGAAGTACCAAAGTAGCTCTTGCAGACAGAGTCAAACTCTTCTATCATTAAGTCCAGAGTTATAAATGCAATCTGTGCCACGACTTTCATCAGGGAAAATAGAGTTTATACTAAGCTGTAGCTATCTAACTCGGCACTGGATTACCTTGAAAAAGAAAAGGCCAGTAACAGCTCAAAAACATGCTATAAATCCTGTGCCAACGGATATTAGGGCAGTGCACAGACAGGATGTATATCACCTTAATTATTACCATAAACATGCACAAAGAAAAACAGCTTGCTGGAAGATAGTCGTTTTGTTAATACTCATTTTTCATCCTCAGTTTGCATTTAAGGGCCCCAAAATGCGTTCTCTGTCCTCTAGCTTTATTCTACATAAGGTGTTGAAATCCAAAATTAACAAAAAGAGAAAAGGCATCATTTGGCTTCTTAAAAACCAAGCATCCAGCTGCTGAAGACAACCCACCTGCAAAACCTCTGTATTTGCAGACTGCTTTGAAGCGCTGGCGTCTGTTGGCTCTGGCCAACTGAATGGCATTCTCAAACCACCACTCTAAGGGCATTCTGTCTCCTACTCCTCAGCTTTCATCAGTCTTGTTCTCTATTCCTTCAATATTTACCTTTGCTAGAGAATGGTCAGAAAGAGAAGCTGTTATAGCTTCTTATGAAGTCAGGAGAGGTCTTGCTACAGAGTTCAAAACTCTGATAGGACTGTATTGTAATCATCCGGTCTTTCTGAGCTACTAAAAAAAAGGAAAGAAACAAAGCATGACTGAAGCATCAGAAATAATAGCCTGTCACCAAAGTGAAGCAGTTAATTTATGTTAGAAGATGGGAATGAATTTGCTTTCAGAAGTTCACAAATTAAATACAGTAGCTATAGAATATAATTTTCTTGCAGTTGTCAGCAATAGCTCATTTACTAGCGTAAAGAAAATTTTACAATGTTGGAAACTGAAGATTTTATAACATTAGGTAGGAAACAAGCAACAAGAATGCATGCACATACAAAGTAAATAACACAGGCATATTTCTTCAAGCAATAAATAGTCAATGAGGTATTGACTAGTCAAGTCAAGGAATATTCAAGGAAAATAAAAGCTTAAGGATGTGCCTACATAGGGATATTGACCAAAGCAGATACAACAGAACATACTTTGTGCAAAATCTCACTAGAAGGTATTTCTTTTGGAGTCATGTCCTGTATAACACCTCCAGGATTTTTTTGTAGGAAGACTTTCTTCTGTAAGCAAATATCTTTAAATTTATAAAAATCTAACAAATCCAAAATTTTGAAGGAACAATCCATAGCTTTTTATATAGGCTCTGTTTTCACTATGAAACAAGCTTTCTAGACTCTCAGATGCACTTAGGCGTAAAGGCACACACATATTAATGACAAAATAAAAGTCCTTTTATTTGCTAGAAAATGCTATATGTAAACATATCTCCAAAGTGAAAGGTGTCTGATTTCTTTCTTTCAGGAAGAAGTTTAAACTGTTCATGAACAGGTAGATTCTCTATTATCAATGAGCTTTTAGAGGAAGTTGATCTGTACATTCTGTAACAAAAATTATGATTTAATAGCTTTTGTGTGTCACTACATTGTACTATTGAGCTTTCCATGTTCAGCGGAGCCAGTTTGAGTCTCTAGAGAAATCCTCCTACTCACTTTCCACAAGCTCCAAAAGTTCAGTGGTATTGTGTGAAGTACCTATGTAGGAGTAAAGTTTCTGGAAAGACTGACATTCCATTTAAAAGCAGGCATTAAGCATCACGTCATAAACATGATTTGTACAGGCAGAATATAACGACACAAAAAGAACTTACTGGAGAGGGAGAAATATTTTGTACAACAAACGTCATTGTTTTGATAAATGGGTTTATTAACTTCAGACACTTATTTGCTCATCCATGAGTACTGAATCCTTTCATCCATTCAGAAGCCTCCTGGATTCTTATGTTAATTGCAAAGTAAGGGCTTAGTACAATTCAGAGTACATTGAATGTTTTTTTTCTACACACTTCAGCTTCCATGGTGAGATCTCAAGAGGGTTCTACTTGCCCCAGGAACAATTAAAAGTATTTATATTAGCATGCATTGCCAGGCATTCTATTTTTCAAGGTGATAACAGGGGCGGGAGAGAAAGGAGTAACATTTGTTTACAGAGATGTTGAAGTCTAGGACTCAACTCTGCTTTCTCTGGGAGCAGCAATGAGTTTGTAGTTATGATAATAGTCTTAGTCACACCACAACTGCAAGTCATCAAATAGCATTAAATTGAAAAGGGAACAACTGCACCCCCACAAAATGAAGGCAAATTGTCAGGAGAGTGGTAGGGGGAAAAAAAAAAAAAAGCATGTAGGTGGAAGACTAAGAGTGATGATATTATAGAGACTATAAATTTTAAAACTGGAAGGAAAACTATTCTTAAAAGGTATTTCTTCCCAGCATAGCTATTATTGTACAACGATCGTTTAAAGCCATTAAAATAATTTTACACACAACTAATGAGACAGCCCTGCTGCTTATTCTATGTAGGCATCTCTGATTAAATCCTTTATTGATGAGCTGGGATAAATCTAACATGTTCCAAAACTGGAGAGTTAAAAATAAATAAACTTTTTGTTGGTTCTCCGTTGAAAGATCATCATTATTAACTCTCCACCCCAAAAAAAAAAAAAAAAAGGGAAGTGCATCCTGCAGAAAAGCAATGAGAGGGAGAGTTTAGATCATAAAACTCACCAAGCCCACATATTTTTGCAGGTGAAGACTTAAAGTTATCCTAACAACCTGCACCATGCTTAATGGAATTTCAGCGGTTCTGCAGTTTAGGCTCTTCCCCACAGTTCATTAGCTTACCATCAAAATAGAGTGGCCCTTAAAAAAGGCCCACCCCAAATTGTTTTCTAAGTCCACAGTACCCTTATCACCTTGCTTAGTAACAGTTCTAATAGTTAACTGACTTTGCAAAGGATTGGTTTATTTCCCAGTTTACCCTTTCCAGTCTCACCATCTAACTTTCACAATAACGTGGGCCTTCAGCTGCTGCAAGGGGCCCTCTAAGAGCAGAACAGCTTCAAGTCTCTCCTTGATTATTGCAGCGTAAAAGGGATTTGTTCTCGTTTTATTTAAGATGAATGTACAGATATTAGGTACTTCCAAATGTTTTCCTCCAAAGACACTGCAAAATACCCAGAGATTAGCAGTTCTTGCTGCTGTTGAATGCAGATGCATTATATTAGAGAGCTGGTTCAGATGAGGAACATACTTTTAATTTTGCAACTGTTCTCATTTAATTCATTTATTTGAACAGTGGAACATGCATACTGGATTCTTTTTGGAGGAAACTAAATTGAAAGATTGTAGTCCAACTGCTACATTAAGTTTTTAAATGTGTACAATAGGCATGATTTTCAGAGCTACTCCTATTTTCATTACTTGATTATTTACTAAGGTGAATATAGCTCTTTGCCTTTTCTTCTTCAGCTGCCTTCTATTCTTCTGTCCCTCTAACTGTGCTAGAACAAACATTTTGTTCTAGCATAAACGAACAGAGATTAGGAAATTGATCCACCTGAAAAACAACGGAGGAAGACTGAGCTCTTTTCTTAATCTGGTTCATTGTGCAAATGTAAAAATTGTTACCAGTAACAGTATCTTTGTTATTAGCCAAAGAAAACATTTATGTATTTCAAATGGTGAAAGAGGCAAAAATGGAGAATCTTTCCTCAAATAAATGGGTATCTGATCCTAATCCCACGTAAGGTAAAAACACCAGCATGTTATTGACAATACTAGCAGTCCTCAAAAAGACAATTCCCATTGTTCTGCACCAACTATGACTATGTCCCAAATTTTTATGTGAAAATAGAGTCATTAACTTCTGTTTGGATAGAATCCTTTCTCCCCCACAGCAATAATTGGCAAATGAGCCTTCCAGGAGCCCCAGTAATTACAGGTAAAGTGGTGAAGTTTGAAGGGGCATTAATAAACTGACAGATAAATTGTTAAGTAATTAATACTTCAAGGCATAATCCTCCCCTTCTAACAATCAAAGATTTTTCCGAGATTTTTTCAAGCTTTGCACAAACATTTCACTTTGCCGCAAGAGTTAGTCTGTACAAGCATACTGCCAGAACATGAAGATACAAAAGTGCTAAAATAGAGCTTTGAAGCAAAGGCTCTTTGTAACCTTAAGTGGAAGAGGCTAACACTCGGAAAATATTTGTAAATCAGAGAGGTTCCCTATTCGTTAGCTATCATTTAGCCATGCGTTGGAGACGCACTGTTGTACATTGTTGCGATGTGCTGTAAACTGTTTAGAAGAATTTTTGTTCTATTTATAAATTCTAAGTCACGCAATTTATAAAATAATTCTCTTCCAAGAGATACAAAAAACCTTATAACCTTCCTAAGTACAAGCAGACCTCCACACAAATACTAACAAAACATAAGAAATTGACTTCTGCCTGCAAAGCTCTCAGTACAAATACTTTCCCCATACGTTCTCAATTCTAGAGCACGAGATTTTACATATTTCCTTTAGAGCAAGAACACAGACAAAACAAAATT
Organism: Rhinoptilus africanus; assembly: GCA_013400135.1. NCBI lineage: Eukaryota > Metazoa > Chordata > Aves > Charadriiformes > Glareolidae > Rhinoptilus > Rhinoptilus africanus. The sequence continues at coordinate 158,091 of VXBO01002656.1, read as the reverse complement.
AGTTCCTTAACTGAAGGCGTATTCTTCAAGCACTGCGACTTAGCTCTGCAATGCTCTCAAAACTTCCCAAACTCCCACCTTTGAATTCCTACCTGATTCCTCCTCTCCAACCTTACTGGCTAGCAAATGTACATGAAGGGTGTAAAATACAAATACAATCTCCCTCATCTGCATACAAAAAAAATATATGCACCACTGCCTCTTATCCTAGGATGCTCTCTTTTACTTGCTGGCTGGCAGACAGTTCCCTACCAGTATTTAAGACATTTTGCATTCTTGAAAGTAGTTAAGCATTACAAGAAATGATTACCTGCAGCACCATAAATATTCACCTGGCGTGCAAGTCAGTCTGGTTCAAGTTACCATTATGGATGACTTGAAACAGTTACTTAGAATCATAGAATCGGTGAGGTTGGAAGGGACCTTTAAGATCATCAAGTCCAACCATTAACCCACCCTGAAAAAAACCCACTTCTACACCATGCCCCTAAGTCCCACATCTCCCTTTTTTTAAAGCCCCTCCAGGGATGGTGAATCCATCCCCTCCCTGGGCAGCCTATTCCAATGTTTAATAACCCTTTCAGTGAAAAAATGTTTCCTGATATCCAATCTAAACCTGCCCTGACATAACTTGAACCCGTTTCCTCTTGTCCTATCCCTTGTCACCAGGGAGAAGAGGTCAGCCCCCATCTCTCTACAACCTCCTTTCAGGTAGTTGTAGAGGGTGATGAGGTCTCCCCTCAGCCTCCTCTTCTCCAGGCTAAACAACCCCAGTTCCCTCAGTTGTTCCTTGTAAGTTTTGTCCTCCAGACCCCTCACCAGCTTCGTAGCCCTTCTCTGGACATGCTCCAACACCTCAATGTCCTTCTTATAGTGAGAAGGAATCCACAAATTCAATCCAAGGCAAGTATCCCATCACTATCATATGGTGAAAAGTTTCTCTCAACTCTGCTATTTTCATCTGAATCAAAAGCAAAACATCCACTGGGCCACAGAAACCTATTTTCTAGCTCAGCAATACAGACCACTTACCTGGAGTGTCGATCCATGTGTCTCTTCCAAAAACATTAACAGCAGCAATATCCAGATAGTCATTTCATAATCAGGTGAACAAGTTGAAGGTGCTTTTTTTGTGGCTCTGCTCCGTGTACACAGAGGAAGTGGTTTCACTAGCAAGAATGATGTTTTTAAGCCTATTTGGAGAATCCGGTGTGGGGACCTCCAGAGCTCTTATCTGAGCTATTTCTTTTTGCATTGCTTTAGAGCTGTATCTGAAGGAAGGAGGATGCACAGACTGGATGAAAGATGCTAAAAAGGGCTATGTAGCATCTGTACAGAACTACAGGGCCTATGCACCCGGGAGGCACAAAAGTGTCTTAGGAGATTTGAGTCTTGGTGTGTTTCAACAAACTTCAAACTTCATTAGTAATCAGCCACTGGTCTGTGTTCCTATCCACCACGGTCCTCCTGGCACAGACTATTAGAATAATGGCAGAACTTTTTTGTTTGAACAACTTGCAACCCTCCTGTAATTTGCTTACATGAATACTGATGACTCAATGGTTTGAAAATTTCGGAAGCGCTAATTAGTAGTGTGGATGCTTTGCTCACTAATAAACTTCCTGTCCAGAAACATCCATGAAAGAGTAACAATTTTTCTTCCTAACATGTACACAAAGCAGTAACTTATACAGGCAGAAGTTTTCTAGGGAACACAAGAGCTTTGGGTAGAAATAGGAATGCTCTCCTTTATTGTTTTTTAAAGCAACAAAAGCAATATCTACAAATAATCTCAAGCTCAACAATCGAGTATTTTTTTTATTAAATCCAGATTTGATTTGCACAATAAATTCTCAAAGCACTGTTACCTCCCATTGGGAAATAAATTATACAAGGAGTAACAAAAACGCTACCTAATGATATATTAGAAGAATATAGATTGAAAAATTGCTATGAAAAAACCCTATAGCATAGGAGTTCGATCCAAATTAAGTACCTGTGCAGCTGAAGATGTGTGTGTGTGCTGAAGTGCTTTACTGAGTCAGAGCCAGGGCATTCATTAATTTGCTGGATTATGCTGCAAGAAACAGATAATGCTCTAGGAGTAGGAGATGGGTGTTTCCAGGAAATAAATGACTTAATGTTCACATTGATGCTATAGCCTTAAACACAGCATATGTAAGTAGAGACTGGAAGAAGCAGTACAGATCAGAAATACAGATATGTTGGCAAGAATAATTCAAGAATCACTTAGTGCTGGAATTGAACTCTGGATATCATTTGCTCTAAGTCCCCTGCTCATGCAGTGCTATCTAGAGACAGTTACCCACGACTGTGCACAGATGGCTTTTGAGTATCTCCAAGGATGAAGACTCCACAACCTCCCTAGGCAACCTGTGCCAGTGCTCAGTCACTCTCACACTAAAAAACCTTTTCCTGATGTTCAGACGGAGCCTCCATATTTGAGTTTCAGAGGCCATTGCCTCTGGTCCTGTTGCTGGGCAGCAGTGGAAAAAGCTTGGCTCCATCCTCTTTGCACCCCCACTTCAGGTATTTATAGACAGTGATAAGATCCCCCTGAGCCTTGCCTTCTCCAGGGTAAACAGCCCCAGCTCTCTCAGCCCTTCCTCACAGGAGAGATGTTGCAGTCCCTTCATCATCTTTGTGGCCCCTTGTTGGACTCTCTCTAGTCTGTCCATGTGTCTTATACTGGGGAACCCAGAACTGGACACAGTACTCCAAGTGTGGCCTTACCAGTGCTGAGTAGAGGGGAAGGATCACCTCCCTCCACCTGTTGGCAACACTCTGTCTAATAGAGCCCAGGATACCAGTAACCTTCTTCGCAGGAAGGGCACATGGGCATGTGTGACATAGGTTTGAAGTAAAACTGCCTTTCATAACAGTATTTGAGATGGGCATTGTACATCTCCCCTTCTCCAACAGAAATCCTAGCTAATTTATTAAAAATTAAATTACTTCTGTTACAAATTTGGGTTTGTAGAATCTCATGCAAGTTATTTAAGTCACCAATAAAGAAGACCATTCCATATATTTAATATTTATTGAGATAACTGTCGTACAGCAAAATGTGCTGGCCTTTTCTGTCCTCTTTTACATCATTCAGAGTTATAGTCATCATCAGAGAGACATGTAGTGACTATTCAAAGTATTTGACTCCTTAATCTTCCAAGAAAGAAGCTGGAACAGCCTTTCCCAGAACATCTGTTCTAGTGCATATGTCCTTTCACACAACTAGACCACAACACACCATGGCTAAGAGACAAGGTCCTTCACTCTTCCTAAATCTATCATCAACCTGAATGTTATTTATTGGTAAAGGCTCTGGTGATTCCACGAAATATCTTCTCTGTCAGTTCAAATATTTTGAAAATTGCTGAAGTGCCCAGATTCTGTTTGAGACATCACTTTTTTTTCATATTTGTTTCCATGTGCATATAAATGACTGAATTTGTACGTCGCTCTATTTGTACTTCTTTCAGAAGTCCTACTAAAATCCCTATTCTGATGACCAGTGCTGCTGTGGGTGGAAGAAAAATTCTCAACTTCCTCTCTTTTAAAAGAATTTTAATTTCTAGAAACTGTTAGCGTTATGACAAATGACATAATCTAAAATAACCAGAGAAGAAAATACTGCATGAAGAAACATGATCTTATCGAACACATCTGCTGTGTAAATCCACTAATATCTTGGTTGTTAGAGACTCCAGCATGACAAAATGGCAATAGTTGCTCAATTTGCAGCATTAAACTTTTGCATGTATTAAGATGGGGATGGAAAGGGTAATGACAGTGGCACCAGGAACTGGGAATATTTTCATGGGAAGAGACTTAAAGTAATCAGCAATGACACATAACTGAAATGGAGAAATACATCAATGCTTGAAACACCTCTTTTACAGGGGCACAACCGAAAGCATCTATAATACAAAACTGCATAGGAATATTAGTAAATACACAAGCCTGCAAAGAGAATTAATACAAAACTTAATATGATTTTAAAAGGACAATATTTATATGGAATAATAAAATCTCCAAATTAGCTAGAGAAGAATACCTGTCAGAATGCCTCTGTAAAACACCACTAGATTGATAGCTTGTACTCATTTTCAGAATCTTGCATGAATGTGGGCATCAACAACAGAAGCCTATGTCTTCCTCTTTCAGATCTTATTATAACCAAAGATAATCCAAGATAACATCATACCATATTCCTAATGTTGTTACTATTCTTTCCCTGTTGAATCATATTAAGAAACTGGAGAATGAAGGAAGAAAACATACCTGTTAGCACTGATCATAAATTAATAATCATGTAATTAATGTTTGAAGTGTCAATTCTCCATCATCTCCGATTTCTTTTACAGGTGGGCGAGATGACAAAGTTGTCAATGATACACTGAGGCATGTTAGAAATTCAGGTACCCCCCAAAAAATTCTTTTCCATCTGGAATCTCTTTTAGTAACAAAAGAGCCCAGAAGGTTCCAACAGTCGATTTTTGATTAGATGCAAACAATAGATGTGCTAACACAGACACAATATTGGCCTGAACTATGCACAGAGCTCAGCTGCATCTGATACATGCCACATAGATATTGACACACTTAATAATTTTAAACTCTCACATAGCCTTATTACCTTCCATAGAGTGGCTCATATTTATGAGTGTAAGGGCATGCACATAAGCCGTTTCAGAATCAAAAAATTCCATTTTACAGAAAGTTAAGGAGCAGTAATTTTGCTAGACCTTGAATACAAGTCCTTCTTGCACAAGTGTTAGATTACAAACTGAATTTAAAACTGGAACTCAGCAGCTGAATACTTTCTACCTTTTGCATGAGACATTTCTCTCATCCCATCAGTTTTCACAGACTTTGAAACTCAGTGGGTTTGCACCAAAGGGAAAAAAAAAGCCTCATTCCGCCTTTCAAAGTGTATCAAGATTCTTCGTCCAACTTTTTACTTGACAGCTAATCTTAACTGCATTTCTGTCACTCTGGTTCGATCTATCAGTTTATTATTCCCTCAGTCTACATTACAGTAGTATCTATTCATCCACATTAGAATTCATATAAAAGTTATGGTTAGCATGCGATCTAGCCACCTAAAAAAAAATATCAAATCGACATCTTAATATTATGCTAAATTACATCTCATTCTTTCTGCCAGTTTTTCAAACTTCTTTCCTGTTGCTCTGTACACTTAAGTAAAATTAGATGGGGAAACTCAAAAATATGCAGAAAGTAAGCGGCATAAGAAAAGTCTCTTCCACAACAACAGCTTAAAAGAAATCAGAGGTATTTATTTTTCCTACTTTACAGTGTCTCATTAAACAGAGTTTAGAATACATATACGCACAATAATCTCCCAATGTTTCACATAAGCCAATTTTGCATAAAAATTGCTTTCATACTTACCATTTTTTTCAGGTTTCTCCCTGCTATGGGAGTAGCCAGGAACTGAAGAAGAAAACATCGCAGTATCTCCTGGGGATGGTCCAGATTTCTGATTGTTCTCACTATGGTCCACAGCAGCAGCGTTTAGCTGGGACCTTCCAAGATGCAGCTGGGGGTGAGAGGGACTTGAGGGGGGATCAGGATCTGAATTCATTTTAGCTGCAAAAAGAAGAGAATAATGATTAATTATGAGATAGTAGGGTTACAACAGTAAAAATTTAAGATCTGAATATATTTATATAATTAGTTGAATAAAAATCTTAGAAAAGGGCAAGAACACTGATAGCAACTTCAAGATGTATTTATACATTCTTTAATAATTCCAAGCATGAGCTGCTATTGTTTTATGACTTAACCATATACAGCATTGTCCCAGAATAGTGACTGCCTTTCTTTCTAATGAAATAAGAATTGATTTTCAAGTGTAGATAAATGCTAAAATTAATGAATCCATCCTGTAAATACTGCATATAAATAATATCTTTGACTATAATGATCTACTTGCACATGCAGTATTAACATGTCTATAATGACAGAAAAATTCACTTCCTATCAAGTGTCTGGTTCGCAGGCACCACCTAATCAGCCGACCAGGACAGACAAGAAAGGTAAGATGGCAAAGGAGGAAAAGGAGTAGAACTCCGCCACTGGAAATGCGAAGAGGAACACCACCAAAGATGTTCTTTATAAACATTCACAATTGAAATACACATGATCCAAAATAAGCTAACTTTACTTACTACTAAACTACTATCTAATTTTATTAAAAAAAAAAATAGTATTTATATAGAAAGCCCCTACGGCATGGAGGGAAAGGCCTTACAATTCCTTAGAAGAGAAGTCCTTTTAACTTCCACCATAAGCCCTCTCTTAAACAATAAGGGGAACTCTGTCCTCTAGTAAATTACATCAATAAGCTTTCATACAAGTGCTTACCGAAAGCTTAGCTTTTGCAAGACAGAAAGTAGCATGCTATGCATACACTACCCCAGTATAACACATAGGAACTAACTTGCTGCTTTAAGAGCAGCTTTCCTCAAGTTAAGCAATTCAGAAGGAACACTGTGGAAGGTGTCTGGCTACAAACTGTATTTTTTAATTCTGTACATTCAGAATACTGGCCTAAAGATGTCCTTGTAAAGATGAAAGCAGTATAGCCAAAATCAAGATACAATACCCAACTCAGCCAGCAACTACTTCCACTCAGAGAACTCTAAAATCACAACAGGATGCTAAAAGTACCAGCAGTATTACCACCATTAAACATATTCTTTGCAGTTTAGACAATTTGCTTATCAAAATTAATCTTCTCTAAATCAGAGAATATTTTACTGATACAAGTAAATGCATTTCTGTATTATGTTTCTACATCAAGTTATAAATAAACCAACCCAGTTCAGTTCAACCTTCAGATCAAGTCCTGGGAAAACACAGAGATTAAAATACTTTCCCAGTAAACCACCTCGAGTATTTTTAACCATTATACAATCACAAAAGTTACTTCGCATCCGGTTTTAAACTTGACCTTAGCGCTCTGAGAGACGGACGAGCGAGAGCAGCCAGGCTGGGGCTCCCGCCCCGCCGGTGGAGGATGCGCTGCGCAGGGAGACTCCGGCTCTTTTGGGGCCAAACGCTTCCAGAAAGGGCAAATGGGCAACAAAGCTGTCCCCAGCGCACGTGAGGGGAAGAGGAAAACACTCACCTCGGCGTCAGCTAGCTAGCAAAAAGAAATACTCCCGTCCCAAAAGTCACTCTGCGCTTCTCCTGTAAGGGCCACCACCAAGTTTCCCTGCTGCAGGCTCAGAGGCGAGCAGAAGCCAGCCCTGAGAGTTGACTGCAGGATTTTTTTCTAAAAGCCTGAGAACAGGGGACAGGGTGAGGCTTTGAGGGAGCCCAGGCTGCTTTAGGAGCCAGCCGGCGCCGCGGGAGGGGCCGGGGGGGGGGCCGCCCGGCCGAGCCCCGCTGCCGGCGGTGACTCTGCAACTCCCGCTCCCAGCGGGACGGGACGGGACGGGAGAGCGGAGTTCGCTCGGCCTCGATCCCCACAAGGCCAGAGGGTGGCGGGGAGGCAGCTGCCACCCCGGAAGGCCAGGCAGCCCCAGCGCGTAGCCGGAGCACGGCGGAAAGGAGGGAAGGAGGCCGGCAGCCCGGGCCGTCCTGCCCGGGGTCCCCGCCCCAGACGCTCACCGAGCCCGGCAGGGCGAAGTCACCAGCGCGGACTCCCGGCGACAACTTTCTTCGCTCCTCTGGTGGCGGCCGGGCGCCAAGTGGGGCCCCGCCGAGAGCCCGCGCCGCACTGTGCTGAGGGGGCAGCGCCGCTGCCACTCACCGCCCGCCGGGGAGGCCTCAGCCGCGGCCGGGCGGGGCCGGCGGGAGGAGGCGGAGACAGAGGCAGGCAGGCGGGCGGGCCGGCCGGCGGGGAGCGGGAGGGGAGAGGAGCGCGGCCTGGGCGGCGA
>VXBO01002656.1:124063-143486 GCA_013400135.1 Rhinoptilus africanus | reverse complement strand
AAAAAGCAGTTTAGCAGTTTAAAGCAGTGAGTTTTCTGTTCAGTTCTTCCCAAATTACAGGAGAAAAGAAGAAAGTGGAGCACATCATTATAGCAAGTAAGTAAGCAAGGAAATCCCCTGATGGTTGGCAGTGTTAAATCCGGTATGTAATAGTTAAAGGGAATTTAGCTCTGGTATTAGTTAATTCAGTCCTTGAATTCATGCTATAAAGCATCTTCCCACATTTCAGGAGGAATAATCCTTGGCCACTTTGTATGAATAGAAATGATAATTTCTTTGTCAAACAGACAAGTTCATATGGCTTCAAACACAAAGTGTTAATAATTTGCAAAGGATACTACAATTTTTTTCCTATAAACTACCTTCAGTCCTTTCCAGGATTCCATCTGCTACACAGCAGCAAACATGGACATGTTGTTCTCTATCCACAAAACATTATGTATAAATTGCTGTCTGAAAACTGAGTTGCTACATCTCAGTTTCAGGCACCTGTAGTCTAAAGGGATTCTGCAATAGAGATTGTGTAGAATTTAATTAAGTTTTTTTAAATGCTCAAACCTGTCACATTGAAAATTAAATTTCTGTCAGGAAATATATGCTGTTAGTCCTATACATGTCAGATCAAAATCTATCATATTGTGACTTTCAGTGTTTGAGGGAGGAAGCCTTCATGGAGTCATATTAGTCATTAAACTTTCAAATCCTGTTTGTGTCAATATTGCTATCTGCAAATCCCACTGCTTCCTGCCTAAAAAACTGGCCACTTATTTCAATCACTTTGCATACAAGCACGCTGACAGAAATGTGAAAAGAAAGCCAAGTGCTAAGGAATTATTAAATACAGAATTTCAGAATTATTATTTGTAAAATTCACATTATTCATTGTCAGTTACATAAAATAATCACGAGAAAGGGTTCAGATAATTTGAAATGCAGATTTAAACCTCTGTTCTTGTCCATTTGACTCTTATATTCCCCAAACATTTTACATACAACTTTTCTACTATATTTTACTATGCTTCTTCAGATTTTCTTGATGCATGTCAGTACTCCAAATCCTGTTCCAATCCTGCATCAAAAGCAATGGAATTTACTGTGACAATGACTTTACCTGACATTAAAAGGAGTCTAGGGACAGTTTTCAGCTCTTTAATAATGCTGTTCTGTCGTAGCAAATGAAATAATCTAATTATTCTCATGGAGCTAAATGTAGTTAGTTTGAATTCTTGCAGGATGGTGCTTGTCAGCTTGAGCCATTTCAACATCTTCAGAACCCCGTTTGTAGTTACTAAGTTATACACACAAGGCTCCCACCAGGTGGCAATAACGCTCTTCATTCTTTAAAGCATTTGCTATATTTTAAATGGAATTTATTTATGTACTAATCATGTACTAATGAGACAGGGGAAAAAATTGTCATTTATAATAAAGTGAAGTTGATAGAAATTGTGATTTTCCTGAACTCTTAAGGTACTTATGAAAAGTCATTTATAAGTGGGAACAGACTGCAGGGTACTGGGCAATATCCATTATTGGGTTCTTAAGATCTATTTCAATATAAATACAAGTAACATATTCTACTTGGCTCCTGAGAAACTGAAATTGTTTAAATTTTCCTTTTGATGAAACTGCAGACAGCAGACAATGTGAAATGCTAATTTACTAGTGGGAACTTAAACCTCAGAGGTCTCACAATTTTAGCTCAAATTTAGATTGATCAAATTCACACCTTCAGCTACAAATTAAATGCTCCTTTTCGACTTCTAATCTAGATGTATTTTTGTAAGTGCTGTACCACTGCTATATTCCTAGCCTGTATTTCTGGAGGAGAAAATATCTGCATACATGCACTGTGGGACTCCCATTTGCCAGAAGTGGTGGACTTGCTGTGCACTCACTTTTCAGATGCTGTGCACATGGTCAGCAGTCTCTGTATGACACATCACAAACTTCACCTGCAGAGCTGCGCACCTGCTTCGACCAGCAGCACAAATTTTACATATTCAGGGTTTCCAGATTTATTGCAGCCCAGTTAGAGTTACTGGTTTGACAGCATGCAAAGAGTCCTTGACCAGTGAAAAAAAATCCTCAAATTTCTCCTAGAAGTTCACAGGAAGAAAAAGAGGGCATGTGTGAGGAAAGCAAAAGATATAACCATTGTGGTATCTCAAAACTAGTCACACAATAGTTATCTGACTCTTCAGTGTCTTGTCATGTGCAGGCATGCAGTGCACTCAGTTATTTTCTTGAGTTCCCTAGGATTATAAATCACAAGACTAAGTGCCCAAAATTGTCTTCACAAGGAATGAAGATGACAGCATCTAATCAGTCAAGTAGTAAGTCCTAAGGAAGGAGGTGGAGATAAACACCACAAACTTTCTCACTTAGAGGAAACAGTTTAGAACAAATGCCTGTTTCTGCTCATACAGTACAACCTATGTACTTTTTAAGAACTAGGTCATCTTGTATACTTTACATGCATTTTCAGTCAGCAGAACCTTATGTTCCAGAACTGTACCTGTCATTTAATAATTTCCACAAATCCTATGCAAGTAAAATAATTTTTCCTGCTCCCCCATGTAGAGGTGTACATACATGAAATTTCATAAGTATTTCCAAACCATTTCAGTGTAACCTCCGACAACAGAAATGGTCAGCATCCTATCTTGTACATTCTGAATTTTAACCTGTTCCAACTTGTGTGATCAAATAAACTGCTCATTTTAATTTTTTTTCCCCAAAATGCTTACACTTGGCATAAAGAAAAAGCTGCTGTAGGAAAAGATGATAGCAACATAGGCATTTTTTTTTCCTACTGTAGCTATACAGAATTTGAAATTGCAGAGAAAAGTAATCATAACATTGGTTGAAATAGGATATTGCATTTGGTTCAGGTTAAGGAAAATGTAAGGTGATTTCAAGTTACTGCCTTTGATGTAAGAGCTTATGAAACATTACTAGTTTTATCTGAGTATATAATGAAACATCCATAAACCTGAAAAATTATATTTAATATAGGACCAGTTTTAGTTTTCATGTGTTTTTAGTAGGTTATTGGAAGAAAATCCTTTGAATAGAAATAGCTAAGACAAAAAGTCTGCTCAAGTTGTTCCTGAAAAAGAATGTGAGTTAGGTTTTCCTTTTTTCCTCATCTTTGTACTTGGTTCTATCAGTATTTGGTTTACCAGAATTTGGGGCTGCCCAGTATGCAGTAAACACTCTCACCATTAGTGCTGCTTCCAAATTCTTTGGTTTGCCCCATTGTACACAATAAATACCTTTTTTTTCCTCACTGTATTGTAAACTCATATTTGTTCTGCTGTATGCTCTAGGTCATTCTAGCATTACTGTTTGCCCAGATTCTTATTAAGGATGTATGACTGGGACTGCTTTTTTCCCCAGGTGGATTGGTATTTCCAGGATGAATCTTTTGTCATACCTTTTCATCCATCCACTTAGACTCTTTGAGTTCCATGCACTTCTTTCCTCTTTATGTGACTGTATGCCTGAATTATTCCTAGAATTAGGCTGAATATCTCTGTTAAATAAAGCTTAGATAAGGCTTAGATGAGACTAAGACAGCCATAAATGCTTATGATTTCTTCCTCCCCCATTTTAGTTTTCCATATGTTTTGGTAGAAATGAAGAACAAAATGTTGTGCAATAAAACCCTTGGAAGATGGAAAATACTGCAAGACTTTGGGAAAGAGATAAGTACTGCCATGCATCTGCAAAACATTCTGCAATATGAGAGATGGCATATTCTGGAGGGCAGTGCACCCCTGCTGTGTTCATGGTAGTGTGCATACGAGCAGTTAGTGTGACATGGCTGTGCATCCTGCTCTACGTGAGCGTTACATGTCCTGGGCTTGTCAGGGTGTTGAGTTTTGCCAGCAATAATGTGTTGAGCTGGCTTTAGTTCGGGCTGTGTAAAGAAAACAAGGATTCAGCAATAGTTTCAGACGAAGAGTCTTGTAAACAAACATCATGAACAAATAAATGACAGGCATATTTCAGCCTGCAGGCTTGAGTAACAACTGTTTTAACAGTTGGGAGTTGGAAAGAAATGAGTAATTTTAGAAACAGAGCCATTTTTAGCTGCTTAAAAGGCAACAAGCGTACAAAAGAGCTGTGAATATTTTAAAAATTACTTGTTTTCTTCAGAAATGGTACTTCTTGGGCAAAATAAGTTGCGACAGATCAAGCAATATTTAGTGGGATGAGAAATCCAGAGAGAGAAGCCTGCAGAAGAATTTGCAGGGAGGTAAGTAGACTGTCCTAGAATGGAAGATGGAGAGGCAACTATTAAGATTTCTGTGTTTCAGAGCACAGCTTCTTGCAATTTTTTAGTTGACAATGCTGTACAATTACAAGAATATTTGATAACTGCTTGCCAATTTAATTGCCTCAGAAGAAAGAAAACTGTAGGTTTGTTGAGGTAAATCATAGCTGATTCCCTATAGACTGCATCTTGGGTCCAATTATGAAAGCAGGAAAAAGAAATCACCTGCATGGACACACACTATTTGAGATCACAGTCCTGAACAACTGGACTTTGAAAAAACAGTCAGCCTGAGAGAATATTTCTGATACTTTAAACAGACATAAGCTTATGTTAGATACGTGAAGTCTTTTAAATGACCACAAATTTCTTTTCTCCTTGTTCTCTTTCTGAACAGCCTGGCATTAATTCACAGGAAGGCTCTCAGAAGACTTAAAAGGTCTTAAAAGCTTTCGTAATCTTAAATATGATTTGTAGCTGTAACTTTAGTAATAATAAAAGAGAAGATTTATCACATTATGATTCATTATTTGCAGATTAAACTGAAAGAGCACAGGAAACATTTGAAATTTCACTCTTTAAAAATAATTTCTAAGTAACTTGAAAGCCACAAATTCTTGCCAGCTCAAAATCCTGATTTCTAAAACAGAATAAAAGCTGCTTAGCTTGAGGAGATAGATGATGTTACAAGAAAATTAATAACACTTTAATTGTTGGCTCCTAATTTGGTTCATTCACAGTAGTTCAAACTTGAAAACAGTCAAGTAAATGCAAAAAACCATTATTAGTTTTTTGTTTCTATTCAAAGTGTTACATCAGTAACTGGGTAACTTCTTCAGAGCAGCAGTGAATTCTGGATTATGTTAGCAGAAGTTAGAGGAAAAGGGACTTGAATTTTTCATTCATTAATGACTTAAATGTATAAACACAGAATCATCAAGATCAACTTGAAAATGGAAGCAGTAAGATTAGCAATAGCAAAAATGTGAAGTTCGTAACAGCAAAGACTGATCTGTGAGTTAAATAAATCATTACTGTCCTTCTTTTGCCATTAAATTTGGCTGTGACTACCTATGCCAGAGCTGAGGTTGAAATAACTGCAGGATGTTCTACAACATGAAATGAAAAGGATACTGTGCAACCATGGTGTACCAGGTAGCCATCAGTAAAGCAGACATCCATACAGCACAATATTGTGTAGCAGTTTTTTATGAGGACCGAGGAAGAAATATTGCCTGCATTTTCATGTGAAGCACAGCATCAGCAGAATAATTCTGCTGCCACAAGGGTGTTCTCTAGACCTGCTGCTGTGGGACAAAGAAAGTATTTTACTCCAATTCCTAACAAATTAATGTGTTTAGTTATTATTGAAAAATGCATTCCCCTGAACAGTATTTTCCAGAGAATGTCTCTTTCAGTCCCCAGAAGGCTCTTTTTAAAGTTGCCTCAAAGGCTAAACACAACAAATAAGTTTTATGTGGTTTTAAATTCTCCAGGCTAGAGATCCATGCATGAGTGTTCCTGTTCTGGCACAGGATTTCAAGGCTTCAAATTGCCAATGAAGATACAGAAAGAGCTATTGCCTGTTGAATAGTGAGCTTCCCTCGATCTGTACTGCAGATGGTCTTTAACCCATATAACTCAACGTTATTATCCATCTTCTAATCTTTTGGTTTCTTTCCTTTCCAAATAAGAGGGATACGTTCAGTCAACCTATTTCTAATATACTGAGATAAAGCACTAAATGCATCTTCACACTTAAAAATTCCTCTCTACAGCTAAAAAGATTCATGATTACACATTCTATTTTATAAGTAATAATTTGCCTTGCACATAGTTTTTAATATGCGTGTCCAAAAGCTTTCTAATCATACTGTTGCCAGATAGATTCAGCAACAGAATAGAAAGTTACACAGCAGGTTTGATAGCCCACAGTCCAAAGTTGTAAAAAGCACCTGCAAAGACACTTACCTACACTGAAGAAGCCTGGAATCTAGAAAAGGCATGCATTACCATTTCATTTCTCTTCTCTTTATGCATGTCATTTTTTAAAATCCTTTTTTTAATCATTTCTTTGTTACGTTTCTACTCATACAGTTACAATTTTCTGGCTTTGAAGAGATAAAGACCAACACTGAAGATTTGGTATGTATCCAGCAGTGATGGAGAAGAATCAGTATTGTCATACCATGGGTTCTTTTAACACTGAACAGAATTAAATTTGTACATTTTGAATGGATCATCTCAGTGTACCTAGACACATTTATAAAAATGCCAGCTTTAAAACAAATTACAGTAATAATAAGCAAAGTTTAAAAACTCAAGTGTTACAAAAGAAGAGTCAAGTCTCACACTTGGAAAGAAATAACCACATTAACCAGTACAGGCTGGGGTCCAGTAACCCACACAAACCAGGACACAGTGGGGGCCAGCCAGCTGAAAAGCAGCTTTGCAGAATAAGGCGTGGGGGCTATGGTGGACAAGACGACCGTGAGCCAGCAACGTGCCACTGTGGCAAAGAAGATTAGTGGTATCCTGGGCTGCATTAGGAGGAGCGTTGCCAGCAGGTCAAGGGAGGTGATCCTTCCCCTCTACTCAGCACTGGTGAGGCCACATCTAGAGTACTGTGTCCAACTCCAGGCTCTCCAGTGAATGGCCAGGAAGATGGAACCAGAGCATCTCTCATATGACGAGAGGCTGAAAGAGCTGGAGCTGTTTAGTCTGGAGAAGAGACGGTTCGGGGGATCTTATCAATGTTTATAAATATCTGATGTAAGGATGTAAAGAAGGCAGACTTTACTCAGTCGTGCCCAAAAGGCAATGGGCACAAACTGAAACACAGGAGGTTCCCTCTGGAAGTTTCTCAACTCTTTTGTTTTCAGTTACTGAATTTACCTGGTGCATATTCCATTGAATCTACTGAAAGCAATGGATCTAAATGCCAGATACTTGATGTACATGATAGATGTGAGCTACAGTATAGATACAGTGTATGTGATTGCACAAAATGCACGGCCAAGTTAGGTATCTTAGCCTGCATAAGGGGAAAAAATAGCATAAATGTTGTAAGGGAAGTTCTGGACAGTACTGCTTTCCTACAAGGTGCTCTTTTGCTATGAAGAGACACGAAAAAAGACAGCAAAACCAAAAAACCCACCACCATTTATATGTCCAACAAAATATGTCATTGTTTCATTTCCCTGCTTAGATGAAAAAAAAGCAGAATGGTGAAGACCAAAAGTATTTAGTAAAGCTAGATGCTAGTATCCAGTAAATAACAAATAATTCAGACTCACTATTTGCTGAAAGGATAAAATTGCCACCAAGGGTTACAGGGAGACTAAGCTGAACAGAAAAAACTCCATGGGTGATGCTTTTAAGACTTTGACTGATCCTGACTCCACAGATAAGAAGGAATTTTTTTTTTATGTGATGGGTCTCTGCAAATGCATTTAATGCAGCTACATATGCTCAGTAACGCTCATTGCTATTGCAAGTCTGTTTCATAGACGTGCATCCACAGAACCTCTTTGTCCTCTTTGCGGCTTCAAACACCCTGAGAGGATGAAAGAAGACAAGCTATGTTTAACTTCTAGCCCCCATAGCTCTGTTGTAAAAGAACTTTGTTTCTAGAGGTACACCATTCATCCCCTCTTTTTGGAGTTCACCATGTCAATATGTATGGGAGTAACTTGAGAATTTCAGTCTGAGCAGCTTTGTTCTGTAGTAATTTCTCTTTCTTCATAATGAGAGGACCAGGGTTGTCTTCTTATTTGCCAAGAGTTGCATGTAACACCTCTAAAGTGGGTGCAAACATGCTCTGACTAAGACTGGAATCAGCATACAGATGTCAAGTGAAATGCTTCCTCAAGGATGAAGGATACCCTGACAGTTACCTGAATGTATGGTGAAGATTTATAGCTGAGACATATAAACAGAGAACAATGCAAGTGAAAAATGAATCTACCACAATAAAGAAGAGCAGCCAGGAGATCCATATTCCCCTTAAGCGGGGCAGAGCAATGAGCTCAGTAAGCCACATTAACTGCATCTCATACATGAAAAGACACCGAGTTTCTTGGGAGAGACTGGTATCAGCACTGAATTGCTGCCTTGCCTCAGGCCTCACGTTGGCCATTTTCTATAGCTCTATTTATCTGCAAAAGCTACTTAACTGCCTTTCTGAAGGACCTTATGAATTGTTAAATAAGGCAAAGATTTAGAGAAAGTTACTATTGTATATCAAGCAAAGTGGTATACTTGCAGAAAAGGCCATCCAAGCCTGTGGACACGCAAACACTTCAGGTATTATGAAACATTAAAATTTTTTTAATTCTAGCAAAAAAAATCTACAAATTAACCTAATGTTTTTAGTTAAGCACCTACTCATACTTACATCTGTCCCTATTTTATTGGTTCATACTAAGAATACAGAATTTAACATTAAAGGCTACAGTATTGACTTTAGATTTTTTTGTACCTCCCTCTCCCCCAAAAAACCTCCGAACCAAACAGCTCTACAGAACAGTCTACATCAGTCACAGGTATAGCAAGAAATACACTTCTGAGATACAATTCCTGGAAATACTACTCCTGCTGAAATCATGTAATTCTGACTTTCATGAATAGAAAAGGAATGCAGGCACATTTTCAACATCTGACAGAATCTGCAGTTCCCCGTTTGCATTTTCCTGGTTTTCCCCAATATATTAATCAGAAGATGCCATTATATTCTCTATTGAATGCAGAATTCAGGTGTACATTTCGTTGAAGGAAATTACCTAACTTCCTCAATGGAACTAGAATTCATCAACATAGCTCAAAACAAACAAAATACAACAATTTGAACAGCTTACTACTGAGGACTGTCTGCAGTCAGTCTCCTGCTGACCTTGTTAACTGCAAAGGAAACTATTGAAGAAAAATGACTATATGATTACAAAAACACAGGACTGGAAGAGATTCAAAACCAATCCTCTACTACTTCTCTCCCTGTCCTAATGCTGGATCCACTTCTCTGCTGGAATTCATCCAGGAAAGATTAGATAAAATGACTTCTCACTTTCAAAGGCAACCTGCTACAGTTCTCTTATTTTACCATTACAATGATTCCAATACAGGATGTTATATTTTATACAGCTAATCTGTGATCTGGGATAGATCAATAACAGGATGGATCAAGAAGCCAATACAGGATGAAGAATAAGTGGCTAGGTAGGAGTACAGTGGGGATTACATTAGATTAAAAAATGATAAATCATGAATGTCATTCTATTTCAGATAAAGGCAAGTGCTATCATGGCATGTAAGGCATATAGGAGGTAATCCTTTTCGCTACTCAGGATTGTAAGGCCACAGCTGCCACACTTCAAAAGCCAGTTTAGTACTTTGGAAAGAGGTGAATTGCAGGGACAGAGTCTAGAGGAGAGCAGTGAGTGATCAAAAACCTGGACGGAATTTAGGAAAAGGATGGAAAAATTAGTCTTTCAGCCTTAGCAAAGAAGATAGTTCAAAATACGCTAAATCTACAAAGAGAATGCTTTTAGTGCTTAAGGGGGATAGAGCAGGTAGTAATAACTTGCAGCAAAGAAGATTTAGATTAGACATTAAAACTTTTCAAGAACTCTGAAACAGACCATCTGTACAACCATCATCAGAAAGTTCTTATAAGAGGAGGTGATACAAACTTCTATGAGGAATATCCAGGTAGTAGGAATAATGCCTTGGAGAACAGGATGGTTCAGATAATCTATTAAAATTTCATTCAACTCTGAGATTTTTATCAACGTTCCTTTATTCTTCAAACATAAATAGTTTCTCAGTTTACCACAAAGAGTATTCACTTTGTGAACTGCTCTTCTTTTAAAGAAGTTTTGGGAAGCTTCAGAATATTGACACACATTCAATTCCATTTGAATTTTGCAATATATCACTTTTAAAAGGGATGATAATAATAATATTCTGTTATTATTTGCTACCTCTGTTAATCTCCCTAAGTTAACCTAAAAAGGTGTTTCTGCTGGACACAGCTGAGACCACTGATCAGCCAGAGTCTTGTTTATTTTGTAAGAGACAAATTTGGATGTCTGATCAGCATAATGCTTTGCTTGCTCAAAACATTGCTTAGCTAACACAGTGGGTGAAAATATTCATAGTTAGCAATTTAAAAGTCAGCAATACATTTGTCTTTTATTTTTTTGTACTTTTTTTGGACATACATAAGTAATTATTGCATTAATCTTCATACAATAAGATATCTGCTGTTTACACATGTTCAGGGTGACATCTGGTTTTAAGATAAAACTTTCAATAGCAGAGTGGGAAGAAACAAATCTTCCAGGAACTCTTGGGACACCGGATTAAAAAAAAAAAAAGACCAATTTAATTCTTAATTTAGATTTCCTTTAGCTGTCTTAATCTCACCCTGAACTCTGATGGATTGAGAGGGGGCAGGGAAGGTGTAGCAAGTTATATGTCAAGACGAAAAGATTATTTCAATAAAATGCAATTTTCTAGGCTACAGGTTTTTAACTCACCTAATCTTTCCTCTGGGCCATTCTCAAAGTCTTTAGAATACGCAAAGATATATTATGGTTAGGGCCCAATCCACTTGGAATGATTCATGTAAGAATACACTCAAATGGGGCAAATTACCTAAATAATTTAATGCTGTCATAGCCTTTGATAGGTACACAAGGAACTTAAAATTCCTTTGGAGGTTTCCCTTAATTTTCCCTTTCTTTTCTGAAGTAGGGAAATACTTTGCATTACACTGTCTCACAACTGGCACCAGAAAGTGTTTTATATACCGTGTGCCCGACTCATTCCATTTGAGCAGGAGGGGCGTCTGTAGGGAATAGGCAGGCTAAATTCCAAAAGTAGTTGCAGAAACAAGTCAAATAAAAACATAAAGTAGGGAAATGATGCAGAAATTCTGGGCACCTTCTGGGTGCTTTGCCAGATTTACCTGGCTTTGCCAGATTAAACTGATTTTGTACACTGGGCTCTGGGGTATTGACAAAGAGTGTTCTGTTTGCCTGTTGGTTTTTTTTCTGCAATCTCCTTAGATGGGCTTTGGGAAATTGGAATGACTGTACAGAGAGTGAATCAGTTTGCATACAATACCTGCAGCATAAATTTGTCTTCTCAGCAGCTCTTTTTATTTTTTTAAGCAAGTCATGAAACATAACCAAAGGAAGAGCCACAGAGGGAAAACACCGTGTTATGAAGTCCTGTGGCTACAGCCAGCCCTTGGGTGCCCGGATGGAGACTGACCAAGCTGCCTTCAGTAGCAGCATAGCCATTAGCCCAGCAGGTTGTGAACCAGCCAGCTCACAAACATTGCTAGCTTAAGGATCTCTGTAGTTCAGTCAGCCTCTATCACTGACTATCCTTTCCTCATTTATATATTTTTTGTATCTTCTTATAGCCTAATTTACGTATACTTTCTACTATCTGTTTGACCCCATTACTACATTACCATGGCTGGACAACAGTTGACTGAACCTTTTTGTAAGTGTTATACTTATAATATCTCATTGGAATCTTCACCACAGCATTTTCATACTGTTGCTCTTTAGCTGCGCCTGCAATTACATAGTCAATTAAATTTTGTTTGACGTGCATCCATGTTGCTACTTATTGTGTGTTTGCAATGTGATTCCCTCCTCCACTATAGAATAATAGTGGCAAATTACACCAGCATATATTGCAGTTGGACTAGATGATCCTGTAGGTCCCTTTGAACTAAACTACTCCTATTCTATTCTATTCTATTCTATTCTATTCTATTCTATTCTATTCTATTCTATTCTATTCTATTCTATTCTATTCTATTCTATTCTATTCTATTCTATTCTATTCTATTCTGCTCAGTTGCATACACTATATCCGTTCTTGTTTTGTTGTGTCAAATACATACCTTTTGATAAATATAATTTTTCTCAATTCTGCCTGTGCTGCTAATACAATATCGTGAAGTGCTCAGGACAGTGAACTACTGGGATAGCTGTCAAATACACAAGTTCTGGAAGGCATTTTTCTGAAGCCATCTAAAAAAAAGAAGGAGGAAAAAAGACTGTTATAGATACAGCTCACTGAAACTTGACTGAGGCCATAAGAAAATATAAAAACATCCCATGTTATTTGGACAGAAGTCTATGTTGACAGAATCTTAATTGCTCAAGTCGTTACAGAACTCTGGGCAGTGTACTTTAAGACATTAATTGATGTTGAACCTTTTCTTAAGGACAAATATTGAAATGACAGAGCTAATGTCATTAACCCTGTCTAAACTTTCTCCATATTGTAGCCCATTTTATTGAATGTAGGTGAAATTGCCTTTAAAGTGGTACAAGGAGAGCAGAACTATATGGACAATTAATAATTTTTTTTTGTTCTTACCAAAGATTAATTATATCAGATACTACTAATTTTTAAACCTGAGGAATATTTTTTTTCCTCTGTTGCACATTAACCTATCACTTAACAGAGATTAAATATGCTGTTATTTAAGGGCAAAAGCATACAAATTATGCACCACCACAAAATCTACAGATAGCTAGGAAAAACTTCGGTTATTTTGCCTTTGAGCACTTAAAAGAACACGATAATATAGGAGCAATTTCAGTATCTTCACTGATGAATATCATCCTAGTGCATCACCGGGATGAGCCAGATTTCATCTTGCTTTGAGTATAACTCAGTGATTCCAGTATCCTCTCCTTTGGATAGCAGTTGGTCCTATCCAATTTTGACCTCTAAAGAAAAGACCGTGTTCAAAATTCAAAGTCCTACTCTGTCTTTAAAGAGAGCTGCTTCTTAGTGAAACAGCAGACCTTGCAGATCTCCTATGCTCAGTTACGCCTACTTTCCAAAGTTATACAAAAACTTGGATCCTCTCCTCTTTTAATAGGAAAAAGAGAAGGAATTTATTAGACTAGCTACTCATTTCCCTTTCTTTCTTCACAAAGATGAACTTCATGACAGCAAACATTTTTTTCATTCTATAAGAAGGATACATCCAAAAGAATCCCTCAATATGCCCCAGAACAAAGACTTTGCAGTTCTATGTGCGACAGCAATAAATTCTTTCTCGATTCTGTATACTAATTGAAGATTTATATCAGTGTGCATAGCAGAAGCTGTGGTGTTTCTAAATGAACATTTCCAACTATCAGCTATCCTTAGAAATGTTGCCTGCAGTTTTGAATACATAGATACAAGAAAAGCACATCTACTTTGTAACCACATAAACTGCTGTAGAAGTCCTAAAATCTTCAATATGATTATAATCTGATATTAATTGGATGATTAATAAAGCATATTTTCTTTTCTCCTTTGCACTTAAAGTTTCTATTACAGGAATAGGACAAGAGGAAACGGGTTCAAGTTATGCCAGAGGAGGTTTAGATGGGATATCAGGAAACATTTTTTCACTGAAAGGGTTATTAAACATTGGAATAGGCTGCCCAGGGAGGTGGTGGATTCACCATCCCTGAAGGTGTTTAAGAAAAGGGTAGATGTGGTACTTAGGGACATGGTTTAGAAGTGGTTTTTTTTCAGGGTAGGTTAATGGCTGGACTTGATGATCTTAAAGGTCCCTTCCAACCTCACTGATTCTATGATTCTATGAATGCTACAACTCAGAGTTGCCAAACATATATAATATTATCAATATATATACTATACAATATTATAATAAGATCTTGTCTTTAGAAAGTTGAGGTGGCCACTAAACAGCTAAAGAAAGAATAAGAATCACAAAGGTAAAAAAAGGTCCACCAAAATGACATGTTTTTAACAGCCATGTTTAGCAGCCTTTTTCCAGCACAGCTCTGAATAGCTCAGTGCATTATGTACTAAAGCAAACGTGAGTGAACCACGGGCATGCACCCTCAGAGAATTCCTTCTAAGAAGTATAATGGCTGTTATATTTACCCTTTTAATCCCTAGCTTCTTATTATTACAGCTAATCATCTCTACATAAGCATTAAAGAGAACTATGCAGGTAGCACTAGAAATCAATTGCCATCCAAAGCCCTAGTGCTTACTTCTATAGCAGCATCTTTGACCAAACATGGATTAATATGTTGTAAATCTTCAGTTTTCCCTTTGGTTTTAACATGAGTCAAACGCTTTATTCCCCTATTCTACAGCATAGTCATTAACTTCTTCTATTTATACTGTCATTTTTAATTTGATATGTGACTGCACAGCAAGGCAGCTTTTAACCAAGTCAGCTGTACATAAAGCCTATAATAGATTGTAATTTTAGGGTGTGCATTCCCAGAAGACTCTTTCCCCTCCATTAAAGAAAAAGTGACTTCTCAAAAACAGGTGCAAGAAAATATTAAAAGTGCATACATATCCATGGCCGCATGCCCACACACAGAAGAAAAGAATATTGTACGGTTTACTCAGTGCAGTACAGAAAAGTAATGTGATTGTTAGAACTACATTTGCAAGAGAAAATATTTCAAGTCTTAATTGCAGACTCATTCCTTTGGCTGCTACTGATAACTATGCATAGTGAGTACTCCCTATTAGAAGCACATGTTTGTAACACATGCTATTTCTGGATATTCTACCAACGCCCACCTATGGCAGGACCCCTCAATAGGGTGAGAGAGAGGGAAGAACAGCTCCGAGAAGATATAATGCAATTTGTCATATCAGCGTTTCTACCATTTGTAAAAGAAGATTTGATTCTGACAAAATATGAGTTATAGAAAGAACAAGGTTGATGCGCACAAGGCTGTAGGCAGGTGTAGGCAGTTCCTGCCCTTGGCCAAACTGAACGGTGTCCCTCACCAGTTACTCTTTCACTTTACAAGCTACAGACACCAGCACCAGTTTCCCTTTTGGTTCAGCAGATACAAATTCTGTTTTGAAATTCACCAGCATGGTAGGTGATGGGTGGTTTTTTGTGCGTGTTAATGCCACTAGCAATTTTACACATGACTGCACAGCAAGACAGATTCTCCAGGGGTATGTAAGTGGCACCTCTGCTCTGGGGCCAAGATAGCCTTGACAAGAGATTCGCCCATGATGTGGAGAGGCAGCCTAGGCATCCCATACGCAGACATTTAGCAGGCCAGCTGTCTGACCAAAACACATCTCAACTACTACAGAAAATCAGGTCAGCTCTTCCCAGCAATCCTGAATCTGAAAAAAGAGCATCTTTGAAAAAATTTAAATGAATATGAAAACATTACTGTTCTAAATGAAAATCCACTGCAAGTTTCACAATGCTGCAATAAATTAGAAGAATAAACCTCATTCCATTTCAATGACTCTGAATCTCCCAGGCTTTCTGAAATGGATGTCTTGAATCCAACTTTCCTGGAAAAATCATTCCCGTAAAAGATCACACCCAAATCCTTTAAAGTGGATAATTACAGTCAGTCTACTTGATGTTCCCCTAAGATCTGTTCATTTTTTTTCTTTCTTCTACTGAGCAGTATTAACATTAATAATAGTCAGTGCCGAGCAGTGAGAAGTTTTAAATATGGCCATATATTATACATAATTATTGTGGTGTTGCTACGCACTATTATATAGTTGCCTGCAGATGGCTGCATTTCAATGGGAAAAAAACACTCTGTAAAAAAATATCTGTCCCTAGGTGTGTATTTCTGATTTCTAAATAATAATATTAATATTAACAATATAACAATAACAACAACAACAACGATAATAATAACAGCAACAACAATAATAAAAAGTAATCAATGCAATGCTTTTACATTTACAGCAGCAGATAATCTGGTCCCCTGCATGTAAATCAGTTTCAGAAGTCCTCTAGGATTTTTTTTTCATAAAAGAAAGTAAGAGCTTAAAGCATTATAATTATTCAGAGCTGAAGTTTTAAAACTTCTCACACTTCAAGGTTTAACTGAGTAGGAGGACCACCACTGTTTACAAGGGATTTTTATTATGATTAAAAAGTCCAGGCAAATTTAGAGCAAGGATTCTGATATTCTTTTGCGGGCTGCAGGCTTAAAGCTCTCTAAAATGAGTGTACCAATATTAAAAATGGATTAACTTTTCAATTACGGCCTGTCATTGAAATTTGATTTTGCTTTCTACTTAATATAGTTACTTCAGCATGAGTACAATAAAGTCAAAGTGCTCCTGATTCTAAACGGCATAGCTGTAAAGTTACCAAAATGTTTTTAATGCATTTTTAAAGTGTTACTTCTAAGCCTCAGTTCTATTCCCCCTCAGCTAAATGAAGAGCTTGGATTGATTTTGAGGGATTCAGAACAGAGACCACTATTTTCTTGCTGATGTCTCATATAGCACTTTCCAGATTTGATATTTCAATCTGCTTTACTAATCACTAAGAGCAGAGTTAGAAAGCTGGTAACACAATAGCCAAACAAACTGTAATAACATATCAGCCACTGACTGGGCAAAACATTTGTTTTCCTTTGTCAACGTCTTCTGCATTTAACAGCTGCGCACTCTGTATGTGTTTTTCAGAAGCCTCCCACATTATCAGGAACACCACAGTTAGCAGGAGATAGCTGGATTAATTTCTGATCGACCCACAGAATTCCTGTGTGAACTTGGGCAAGCCTTGCAGGAACCAGATGTTTTCTTCCAGTAAGATACAACACTGATGTAAACAAACAAACAGGTCAGATTTTAAATCTTTACTTTCAGTCAATATTCCAGTCTGCTGGATATTCCGTGTCCACTAACAGCACTCATTCTTTGGGCATGGGAACATCTTTACAGTACATCTGTGAAGCGCAGACAGGGCAATGGGTCCCTCAGCTTGAATCCAGTAATGATTTCTACACATCAGTGGATACCAAACCACAGGCTCTCAAAAGGATGCTCTGGCTTTCCTGAAGTGAAGGTTGCTCTCCAGCTGAAAGGAACAGCAGCTGATGTATGTCATATCTGACCATACAGATCAGATAGATCATAGCTGGTCGTATAGATCCATGTCTGACAGGAGGCTAATCTTTTTGACTTCGTGCAGACCAGAAGATGATCACCTACCTTTATTTTTAAATGATGTCCAATGAAGTACTGAGAAAAAAGTGCTAAGTTAAAAATTGCACCGTGTTATTTATTTTTAAGTACTTTCAAGCAAAAATGGTTTAGTAAGATATGAAAATAATTTGCATGTAACAGCCCTAATCATCAGCTCATCTTGTACAAATACTATACTTCACAACACAGAACTGCATCCTTGCACAAGACAAAGCATTGATATAAGGCTATAAATATATTGTTTAAACGCTCTAATTTCCTCTCTCCCCAACCAGGGCCAGAACTAAGGCCCCAAATTCCTATTTCTATAAAGAACATATAGCATAAAGCAGAACAGGCTTATTACTGTTTCATTAATCCAGACTTGGAACATAGACACTAATAAATATGTTGACATATTTTTAGAGTATACATCAGAGATTTATACCTGATATTGTCTTGGAAAATGGCACAAATAAACTATATGAACTCATTAACGCCAGCTGGGACATTCAGTTCTCATTGATTTTAAAATCTAAAGCAGCATTTTCTCTACAGAGGAAAAATTTTCAGGGTTATTTTGCCTACAAGAATTCCTTTAGCTCCTATTTGAAAAGCCTCCCTTTGGAAAGAGATTTGTTAAAACGTTGCTTCACGTTGCCCAGCAATACGTGTTGCCTTTTGGTCTCAAAAAGCGGTTCTGACTCTTTAATTGCCTTTACTGTTTACTGTGTTCCACTCCAAATTTGGATCTGCAGCATTCAGTTTGGCCATCAGCAGTGTTATGGTTTTATCTGCTAGACTGAAGTGTCCCCTTACCAAATTTCTGTCGCTGTGTTGCAGCCCAGAGCCATCTTTCTGAGGAATCCCATCAGCCGACTTCTTTGAGCATGTTTCAATTGATGTAATTTCTTGTATTTGTAGTTCTTCTTTCAAATCTATATGGCTATTTTCCCATATCCATCTTGTCTTGCGAAACTAAATATAGATGTAGCACCCCAGCAGTGACAACACAAACCCCCCCAAGTACAGTGGCAATAATGCTTATTTTCTCCTTGATACTGGGCCTATTTACACAAATACTGCATTGAGCTAATTATTGTGACTGTTCCCACTCCCTGAGGTCTTTGTATGTAACTAACAGAAATTCTTTTCTACTGAATCTGGATCAACAGAAATATCCTTACCAACAGAATTTTAGTAAAGGTGCGTTCAAAGCCAATTTATGGCAGGACAGAAGAGGCAGAAGAGGCTTGCTGGTTGAACCCAGCACGTAAATGCTGGGCCTGGGAGCCTCAAGCAGCTATTCTGTTCCATTCTAACAAATAACGAGGTTTTAAACAGTATTAGGGTTTAGAGCTGTCTGGCACAGATCACAGAATGACAAAATCGTAGGGGTTGGAAGGGACCTCTGGAGATCATCTAGTCTAACCCCCCCTTCCACAGCAGGTTCACCTAAAGAAGGCTGGACAGGAATGCATCCAGGTGGGTTTTGAGTATCTCCACAGACGGAGACTCCACCACCTCTCTGGGCAGCCTGTTCCAGTGCTCTGGCATCCTCAAAGTAAAGAAGGTTTTCGTCATGTTGAGATTAAATTTCCTGTGTTCTAGCTTGTGCCCCCTTGTCCCATCACTGCGCATCACTGAGAAGAGTTTGACTCGATCCTCTTGACACCCACCCTTTAAGTATTTATAGGCATTGATAAGATCCCCTCTTGGTCTTCTCTTCTCCAGGCTAAAGAGCCCCAGGTCTCTCAGCCTTTCCTCATAAGAGAGGTGCTCCATTCCCTTGATCATCTTTGTAGCCCTCCTGCTGGACTCTCTCCAGCATTTCCCCGTCCTTCTTGAACTGGGGGGCCCAGAGCTGGACACAGTACTCCAGATCCATCCTCACCAGGGCAGCGCAGAGGCGAGCGCTAGCAGTTGAGTCAACCCAGCAACTCCGTGCCTCATTCTTGCGTGCCGCCGTAGGGTGCGATGCGAAAAATGAGGTAGATAAGTACTTCTGGAGGCGCACGGGCCCGCGTCCATTGAGGTGGCGAGCTGAATAAGGGGGAATATTACACACACCCCACTCGAGCCGGCGTGACTCCTGCTCACACCTCTTGACACGGGGCGGGGGGATGTTTCTCTGGAGCGGGGGCGGCTCGCCTT
>VXBO01002656.1:2747-117774 GCA_013400135.1 Rhinoptilus africanus | reverse complement strand
GTTGGCCAATTTCAAACTGCATTTGTAAGAAGGGCTGAAGTCTCGAAGACAAATCTCCTGCTCCAGAACTCAAGATGTATGTATTTGACTGGAAAGATTAGATGAGCCTTTTTGTATTTTTAAATCAGTTTCACTGTTGATTGGCATTAACTTATATTCTCTGCAATGAGTTACCTTGAAAAGTGAATATCTTAGGGTTTCTTTTATTCCTGACAGGTCATTATATCCCATTATGAAAGTTTTCTGGGTTTTTTTTTTGTTTGTTTGTTTTTTATGGATTGCCATCATATGTTCAATTTCTCAGTATTTTTAGATTCTATATTCTACCAGCCAGGAAGTCAGGGCTGTTACTACCTCTTGCAGAAAACACCAAAGCTGTCCTGCATTCAGCTAATTGTGCCAACCCTGCCTTTATATTAATAATAAATATTCTGTGTATGTATTGTTTTTTGCCGATTATTTTTTTGCTGTTGTCCACTGCGTAAGAAAACTTGAAATATTTTGGTTTTTCTTTGACTTCTTTTCCCTGTATTTTCACCTTATCCTTTCCCAGATCACTTCTAGTCTAGAAGATAGGTGGCTATTTCTTCACCAGAGTGGGGAACTATGACCACAACCATGGTTAGATATATCTGAGCTAGATTTAGTCTATCTATTTAGTTAGTTATTAGGAATCTAGCTATTGGGTAACAAAGCAGTGTTTTCTAAAAGTAAAACCAGTAAATGCAGAAAATTTTTGTGTGCATTCACAAGTGTGCACTCAGAAAATACTTCAAGGATTAACATACAGATAAATATGTTTGTGGAGACAGTGTATCTGATGAACTGGATGAAATAGAAGATTCCTGCATACTAGCACTATAACATAATTTCAGAATAATGCCAGATCACGCTTTATGAGGGGATGTATTGGAGATGTGTCTCATTTAAACAGTGTTTAAGCTCTAATCAGAGCACTTAGTGTACTTAATGTTTATATTGTCCAGGAAATGAGAGAGGCTAGTCCTTCAAAAAGCACAAAAGCAACATAGGATTCTAATTATTTGCTGTTTCCTCACACAGAGGAGAGGAATATCTAAAAACTGTAGAGGGAGGTGTCACTGTATCACTGTAGGTAATAAATACTGTGCATTTCTTACACGTTTAGATCTGTAAGTCTACAATCCTGTCGGGTATCTGTAAAGCAGAGCCTTAAATATCATGATTGTCAAGAGCACTAATTCTCATCTGCAGAAAAAGCAAAATATACTGCAGGTTTGCTTTCATATGCAGTATATCTAGCTCTTGTGCATCTGATGCAAAAATACATTACTAGTTTAGCTTCCACAATCAGCTGTAACTGGCATGTGGAGTAAGGGATCTGGAAAAAATCTGTGGTCCTGCACTGGAATGCAGTAATTGCCAGCTCCTTACTGGGAGGTGGGACCAAATGCGTGAATCTATCACAGCGTGAAGCTCAGATCTGCAGAATAGCTATCCTGCTCTAGTTATTTCAGATTTCAGATACCCTGGAATAACCTCTCTGTTTCTCCGGGAAATTATTTTTATTCATATGTAAATATATTGGGAGAGGGAAAAATTAAAATGGATGATGTATTCTGAAATGACTGTAAGAGAATAACTATTTCCATGGTCAGTTTTCTTGTGAAAACAAGTCTGAAGAAGGTGTATAGAAAGTAGGTAAGTCAGTAATTGTGAGAAAGACGCAGAAGGAGATGAGTGGGTTAGAATATGCTACAGAGAAATAAGGAAGAGTGGGTGTCTATGTAGGCAGCTTTGTTGATGGCAAAAGGCTACACGTTCTTATTTTCCTGTGTGCTTTTTCTTGATGGAGGAATGGATGTTCTGCACAGTTTAAGCCATATCATTCTGTTTTCTGCTGTAATGTGTTGGGGTTTTTTTCATATGGGGAAGGAATCATTAATTTAAAGCTTAGATCTCTTCTTTAGTAATGGAAAACCCGTATATTTGAGAATTCTTGAATCACACAGACCATTTTTTATTTTTCCTTCTTATATCACCTGAGATACACCCCACACCATAGGTTATACAAATGTTGTCATGGGTTCTGTCCTGCAACGGTTGTAACTTTTTGAATAGAAAAATAAGAACCTCCTTGGTAATGACCAGTTCAATTCTGATCTTGGCTACAGTCTGCGTAACATGGATACATCATCCATACATCTGTCAGCTTTATTGCATGTGTGTTCTGGATTTACACTGGATGCAAATAACAACTAGTCTAGGCAGAGAGGCCGGCGGTAGTAGTTATGGTCACTGCAGCTGTGACCAAGAGCCTTACCTCTGTGCATGGGAAAAGCTGCTACAGTTTTGAGGCGTTCAATACATACATATCTTTCTTTAATCTGCAGTAAAATCTAAAAACAGGATTTTTTTTTTCAGCTTTTAGAATGGCTCATGGCATTCTGACTGGTGAAACCTGCCCTGAAAAGTGGGACCGTAAGTGGGTGCTTGTATGTGTTTTGATAGACAAATGTGACCTTGGGGCAACAGTCCAAAACTTTAGCAATTGAAGAGGTGCACAGACCTTCTTTCTGTTATAAAATGAATGCAGTATGTTAGTGAATTAGAATGTGAATAAATTCTATCAAGTTGTATGGTAGTTCTGAGGCTCATTACATCTACCATGGAACATTCATGTCACGAAGATTCATGTGATCCATGCCTGCGTTGCTAGGACTTTGTTGGTTGTGCTTAGTTTTGTTAGTTCAAGGTGAGTTCAAAAGCTAAGCCCTTCTCATTTGAACTGCTCTAGAACTTATTTCTTAGCATTTTGGCAGTGAGCTTCAGTGTTTCTGGGAAGCAATATTCTTAATCCACCAATGTATTTGACTCCCAACTGCATGCGCTCTCTGTTTGAGTCTGTTCTGTTTGCTGGCAGACCTCAGGCTTGGGTGAAGTTTTCCAGAAGGGGGACTCTATGTGTAGAAGGCAGTGGAGATGCACAGGCAATGCTGTGTTTGTTTGTGAACCTTGGAAATGCTGACAGGTCATGGAGGGAACTTCCGTATACTAACCTGGCAGAACAGTTACTGGCTCTTTACTTTGCCAGTATTGAGGATTGCTGTAGATTCTTGGTAGACTGACACTTTGGGTGCAGGGTAAGTAACGTACACTCGCTGCTTCACCATACCTAATAGATTTTGAATGCTAAGAAATGGCTGTGCATTTGAAGCAGAGGAATTCTTACAGTGAATTCATGCAAAGTTTTCCTCATTCTTGCAACGCTGGAATATCCCAGTGAGATGGCTAAGGCAATAAAAGCAGTGGTGAGTGATGGTTTAGTGAACATGTAGTTCACTGCAGGGTTTGTGAGCCTCCAGTTCAGTACTGGAAAGCGCGTTTTTGGTGCAAGGCTGCAGTCAGTTTCACAGGTGGTGTTCCTGGCTACTGTACCAAAGAAGACAGTAGGTTTTGAGACTGTTGTTTCTGAGTGACTATCAGTAAGGTGTATACCTATGTGCTTCATGCAACATGCAAGCTATAAGCAGCAAGGAATAATGCTGATCTTTTTGTAGGTGTCAACTAACCACAGAGTCTTCTTCATGAGTATCAGTGTGGAAATCTCAGATATTCTGTGTTGGGTGCTGAGATCTTTCTTATCTGTTTCAGGGAAATAGGTTTTAACTTTCTCCAAATAACATATTGGATAGTTTTTCTTCAAGTTTTGAGAACTTTCTTGTTCATTTTTGCTGTGGCTTGTGAAACTGTCCTTGTCTCCAAGGAGGCTGGTGGAAATGTTGCACGCCAAGGTGGTTGGTGGAAAAGCTGCATGCCGTATGCATTTATCTGACTGAAGGTGCTGCAAAGACCACTGGAATGTGATAGTGACCATTGCTGTCCTCACTGTAACTTGCTATGCAAACAGCACATATGCCACTTCTGAGAAAAAAAAATACCAACCCTCACTTTTTTTCTTTGTACAAACCACTGTTGCAGAGATGATAAACATTTCATCTCAGAATAAATTTTGGGGAGGGTAGGAATCCACCTGACTGTGTTCTGAATCTGTTGAAGCAAACTGCAGTCCTCTTTTCCATATGGGTTTTAACTTGCTGTCAACTTAGAGGCCTGTAATATGCTGGAGTTTGCTGTCTTGTGACTTTTCTGAGGTAGCATATAAAATTGTATTGCAGGCTGTTTAAACAAAATGTCAAGAGCAGGGAGATGGCTTGTAACCCATGTGTTGGAATTCTGGGACAGGCCTTTAATGCTTATTAATAATCTCCCCTCTATAGAAAACTGTCAAGTAGTCCTTGATTTTTTTCCTCTTTTTTTTTTTTTTTTTTTTCCCAGGTAATATTTTCAGCGTGCTCAGCTGAGATGTTATGGCTCATTGACAGCAAAACTGGTTCTCTTTGGAATGTGGCCCTGCACACCCACTCATACTTCTCTAACTGCAGATCCTCTGGTTTGTTCCTGCTCTTCTCTCCTTGCCAGCAAGGTTTCTTTTAGTGCCACTTCAGTCCCCTTTGTATTAGAGCCAGTTGTACAAGACCAAATACTCTCTAGCTTGTCATCCCATTACAGAGACCTCATCCCATCCATTATGGAGTTTTCATCTCTTCAGAGATTTTTAACGCATGGAATCATAGAATCATTTAGCTTGCAAAAGACCTTTAATATTGAGTCCAGCCATAAATGTAACACTGCCAAATCCACCACTAAACCATGTCCCTAATTGCCATATCTACATGTCTTTTAAATACCTCCAGGGATGGTGACTCAAGCGCTTCTCTGGGCAGCCTGTTCCAGTGCTTGATAACCCTTTTGGTGGAGAAATTTTTCCTGATATCCAACTTAAATCTCCTCTGGTGCAATCTGAGGTGATTTCCTGGCATATCCCAGCATCATCATCTCTGCTGTATGAAAGCTTATAGATCACATTGGAGCAATATATACTGTGACTCTCTGGTCAGCTAGTGTCATTCTGCATTGCAGTATCTAGGGTTGTTTGAGTTGGATGAACAGGACGTTGGAGAAATGGTGCCAATCATGTGGCTAAAGATTTAAATACTGTTTAAATCCACATAAATGAATAAAGAGCTGAGCCCAAAAGGAACTTGGGAAATGAGTTACAGAGCTGTAGAGTGCCACTGAAGACTCTCAGCCTTTGGTGCTGTCGCCTGGCTTCAAACCGTGTTGGTTAGTACGTAGGCAGATGTGAAAATGAAGCTTTAAACTAATAACCATGGCAAGCTGAGGTTCAAAGTCAGCTCTAGAGCTGAGATTTCTTTTCTTCAGGCTGTTAGTGTTTGTGCTAATAAACAGCTTAGAATAAGCTTGCAGTATATAGAGAAATATTGGTCTCAATGGGACTGTCAGGTTAAAATAATGTTTTGTTTTTTAGCAATTTACAGTTTCAAGCAAATCAATTAAATATCAAAACTTCATTACTTAAGCACTTCAATTAAATTTTGCACTTCTTTCTCTGGTTTTATAATGTTGCAGTAGACTGGCAAATGCCGTGGTGTTTGTGTTCAAGGAAACATAAACAATTAATGTTTTTTGTTGCAGGAAAGGACTTTTTTTTTTTTTTTTTACAGCATTTCAAATAATGTTGGGTTGCACGGGGGCCTTAACCTGAAAGATGTGGCCAGACTTGTACACTTGCACTTTGGGTATGCCTGTAGTTAAGCTGTGCAATACATTACAGAATTGCTACATCAATGCTAGCTGGATCAGAATTTGTCTCTGCTTCTGTTCCTAAGTATGTGTGTGGGGAATAAAAGTCTCTATACAGAGATTTATTTCATCTTTTAGTGTCAGAGGAGTTTGATCTGCTGCTTCTGTGATTGGAACATTGCTGTGGAAGTATGTCAAGGAGACAAAACTATCATCCTGTTCCTGATAATGCAGAGAGCAGAGTTCTCAAAACTGGTGGTTGTTTAGTTATCCTCCTGCCTGTCCACATGGCAGAAAAGGAATGAATTCTCTTGTCATCCTTCTACGTGAGATTCTGAGCCAGCAGGAGAATGCCATGTTCATAATGTTGATCTGTATGTAAGTTGGAGCTCTTAGCTTTACGTTTCCTAACCCTGCTAAAACTCATTCTGTTTTTCATAAGTAGTATTTATATTCATATATTTCCTGTCTTTGTACAATAATCTGCATATTATTTTATATTCAGTTGCTCCTCCGCCTCTTCCTGCATAGCATGATTTCTCAGATATTGAAGTTTTCTTCCTCATTTATTCATGAAGCACCTAAGCCTTCTATGTAACTTGAATTTCAGCCTTTTTATGATATCTGTTTCATTCCATGTTTCCCTTTTACATAATTGCTTCTTTTCTTCCATTGAGATGATCTGTGTCTGTAGTATGGAATGTACATTTCAGTCTGCACAGATCATCTGTATGTGCATTTGTGTAATATACTTTTATTAATATTCATAATGTCTTGACATTATAAAGTTTTAATCATAAATGTTAATATCAGGTTGAAATCTACCTGTATAATGCTGAATAAACACATTATATAGTAAATTTTATTCCTGCTAAACATGGGATTTAAGTTTCTGAATTTAACATCAGCTTTCTACTGGAGGATGGTGTGGTGTTGGGTGATTTTAAATTTACAAAGTGTATTTGTTTAATTTATTTTTCCTAAATTGCCCTTACACTGGGAAAAATGACCTTTTTTCTTTCTTCTTAATAACAAGCTACTTATTTTCTAATTTCTGATTTTGCTTTTACCATCAGGGCTCACTACTCTTTNTTCCTCCTTCTCCGAGAGTGAGTGTAACCACCCATGTAAATTTTAAATTTGTTATAAATTTATCACTCAGAGTTTGAGGGTCAGTCCATGTGCTGAGTCACTGTTTAATCCACTGATTGTGTTGTTTGCTTCTTGGACATACAGATTAGCTTTCTTCAGCTTGGGAAGCATTTTAAAAATCTATCTTTGAGTTTACCAAAGCAACATTTACCAAAAATGGTATTTAGACTTTCCTCCTCTATCTTTCACTTAGGTGAATTGCTCTTGTTGAGAGAGTTCATCATCTGGCCCTTACGGCCAGGCAATGGATACTAATGACTGGCTATGGAACAGGATTCACATCTCCCTCTCTCCCAGATCGAGCTGCATTAACGTGTTTCATGGGCACAACCAAGCCAATACTGAAAGTTCTGATAGATTGGGAACAATGTACAATATTGCAGCTTTTGAGATACTTGCAATCGTTCAAATTTAAAATAGTAGTTAAATAGGACAGTGTTTGAATGTAACAAGTGAATTGTTGAATATGGAGGGGAACAGAAGAGAACTGTCTTCTGCTTCCTTTCAGTTTTGCTTTCCCACTTTCGCAAAGAGCAGCTTTCCATGTTTCAGATGGTAGCTTAAGACAAGAAAAACTTGGCAACAAAAACCATCACAGAAAGTTGGGATCTCGGGCAAGTTGCATTACATGAGATGTTTACGTTGCATTCTCGTGGTGCAGAAACAGTGCCTTAATTGATAGGTGCACCACATGGTGAAAAAGATAATGGCGTTCACATTCTGTCTCATTCCCATTACAGAATAAAATTTCTGATCTGTTTGTATGTAATAGTTAAACAAGACAAGGGCTCAGATTGCCAGTCATCAAATCTGCTGTTCTCTTCTTCCCATAAGCTTTGTATTCTTTTATTCTTTTGCTAAAAGAGGCCATTATATGTTTGGGTTTTTTCATGTCATCATGTTTTTTGATAAATACACTTAAGTAAAATAAATGTAAAATATTTTTCTTTGAGGCGCTTCATTGTTTCCTTTGTGAAAAGCTAAATTAGTGGAAGAACTTTCAACTGGACTACTGCCTTAGCTTTACAAGGAAATAATTACCATTTGAAGCCAAGATACTATGTCTATGGTCTATTGCCTTGTTTGGCTTTGGGAATGCCATGTCTCCATTCCTGGTGTAGTTGCTGTTCTGTGGATCATGAAATCTGTTGAGCTGATAAAGCAACAGAGAAGGGCATCCTAGTGCCCCTGGGAAAATGTGATGATCTGAAACTACAGCTCTTTAAACTGCATTTTTAGTGCTTTACCTGTATATAAAGGATCAGGAGACACAATGTAAAGAAAGCAATTAGTGACACTGAAATTCAAACTACTTTATACATAAATAATTTTTGCATTATGATCATTTATTGAAATGATCTTCAAACTAACAACCCTTTAAACATAGCCAAATCAAGAAACAACAGGTACTGAAGTGTGTGATGCAATGACAAATCGTAATGATGAATTCTTAATCTTTTCTTTGGTTTGTAGTTGGGTATTTTATTATTCCTGTAGTTGGGTATTTTATTTTTCCTGTCCTTGTTTCTTACACTGCTGTTTTACATGTCATGCTGTGCTTGATTTCAAAGAGTACCATGACTGTATTTGGTGTTTGCTGTAGGTGAGTTGGGTCCAAAAAAGTTCTGAAAGGGTTCTGAAAAGCTTCATCCTTTTCCCTGCCCCATTTTACCATTTATAATCCTAATGTGCTGCTTTTTATGTACACCTTTTGTCACTACAGCTGTCTTTCATCGTGAAGGAGTGAACTAGACTCCTTTTAGAATTTCATTAATGCCACTTCTGATCAGTTGGCAGATGTTACCGAGTGACCGATGCTCACCCTGGCCCCCGCTGATCCCCAAGTGCCATATGTGTCTGCCAGACAGGTGGCCGAATGCAGGACACTCCACTGGGGAAGCCCGATGACTCTCTGTGGATGCTCTCTAAAAGATTAAGACATTTCTAAGATGGATGAGGATTCTTGTCTGTAGATTTTTAAAGCAAAAAGAGGCCACTGTGATAATAACTCACTTAACATATAATTTGAGACCTAAAGCATCTTTCTGTAATTCCTGCATGTGTTCCTTAACTTGTAAATGTAAGCAACTGCTCTCTCTGTGAATGCTCTAGTGTCAAAGAACTTTACCAGTTTCTTCACTTACCTAACTCCATTGACTACTTATTCTCCTGCCTCAGGAACCTCTTCTTAGTAACACTGTGACTATGACTATATAAAAAATATAATACAAATAAAAATAAAGCTTCTGTGTTATAAATAGGAGTTAAATTAGGCAGAAGTTTATTTTTAGGTTACTGATTATATTGATGATTAACAAGAGTGTTCTTTGTGCTGTGTAGCAATTTTTACGATGAAATTGTACTCTCATCATTGTGTTGACATGAAAGAGCAGGGAACTTGCTGGCAGGCATATCTGGCTTAGGCTGCAGTAACTCATTAGAAGCTCCTAAAGCAGGATTACATAAATGGGACTGTATCTTCTCAGGTTAAATATAGTTCTGTAGTTTAATCTAATATGTGTCTACCATAAAGTCAACCTATAGATTGACAGTAGTAGTCTAATTTGTTCATTGTTTCAGTTCTATGCTTAAAAACAAAACAATGAAAACATAAAATTCGCAGGAGAATATTTCATGGAATTCATTGTGAGTTTATTGCTCTTACTTAGGATGAGGTGGGTTTTTTTGAATGAAAATAATAATTAACTAGGCAGATTGGAATAAACAAAATATATACAGCATACTTTTCATTAATTTAATTTTTCTTTAATCAACCTATAAAAAGAATTTCTTCCTCTCTGTTTTAGGCTATAATCTTGAAGTGTGCTTCAGCAAAAGTACAGATAATGTTAGCTATAAAAACCTACCAATTAAAATACACAATTTTTCAATGTATCACAATCACAAACAGAGTGAAGGAAATGTATTCAAGATAAAGGAATTTATAATAGATTCCTTTGACTTCTTTTTTAGACCTGCTACATTTCCATTAAAATTAACTGAGTCACGGACTTCTAGAAGCAGTGCTCCTTAGTAAGATGTTGAATATTATTTTATTTTATATTACTACTCTATAAATACTTAACTACTTGTATCATTATTTATAAGCAGCGTTTTCTAGGGATGTTATTCATCAGCTTCTGGTTTCCATTCAAAATGTTGAAAAAACCCCCAAACAAAATAAAACTCACAAATGCCCTTTTCCTAACATGAGAGTTCAGGTAGGCTTTAAACAGCTTTATTCATCAATTTCTCTGTAGGGTCTCACTTTGACCTGCAGTCAAAAATGACGTAATTTTTCATATAGTTGGCAGGATGCCTAATTGTGTGTGTATTTATATGGACCTGTATATATTATTCGTTATACACAGCAGCAAGGTAGATTGAAAAGATTCTTGCCAGTGCCTTGATTTAACTTTCTGGTCTTAAAAAGCCTGGTATTAACACTGAGAAGTTCATTCTGACAGCATCAGTATTGATTAGCTGTTGGGTAAGCAGCAGCCCTTTTTACAGTACTGAATTCTTCAACTTCTGTCTGTTAGACCATGAGTTGCATTTCTTACTACAGCATTGTTTTTTATCTGTGACCATGTGGGGACACACCAGAGGTAAAATTATGTTCAGTTCCAAATGTGAAGTCAGTGCCATGTCTGCTAGAGGTGCACGTGCACATCTAGAAATAAGTACCATTTAGCATGACTGAAAGCCTTAGCTAAAGACACAAAGAGCATAACTCATATTCATAATGCCTGTTAATTTATTTTTTTTTCTCAGATAAGCTGTACAAGTCTGATAAGGTCATGCCATGTCCACCAAGTGCATTCCAGTTATAAGTTGAAGTTAATAATAATAAACTTGTTTATTTTTTTCAAAGGAACCTTGTGAGTAGCTGGGAATTTCAGTCCTCTTATTAATTCACTGCATGCGGTAAATTTGCTATTTTTATATGTTCTTGCATTCTAAACAGAGGGTTTACATTGGCAAGTTACTGAGGACTTAAAAATAATTAATTTCACACTCTTCACTTTACTAATAAAAAGAAAATTATTTATTGACCCTAAATCTTAATTTTAAAGACTAGGAGCTGTGGAAGTCATATTTGGTAAATGTAGAACAAACCCAGTTCTCACTGGAGTATTTCCATTAGAAACCTCAGAAAAGCATTTGGGAAGGACTTGTGAAAAATCACACATTCCCCTAGTTAACTAGTAAATTTTAAAAAATCTTGGCTTTGTGTTTGCTTCTCAGCAAAACATCTTCTCAGGCAGCATCGGAAAGTTCAGCTAATACTTCCTTTGCTTTCTCTAAAATTTTAGTTCTTTGGAACAAGGACTACCCTGTACGATTAATTCTAGCTTTGTTGTCAAGGCAATAAATGTGATAATGCACCCAGTATGTTCTAGCATGTGTTAGAAGTATTGTAGACAGGCGACATATGCTTTAACAAGATGTGGCTTTGCTAGTATGAGTCTGTTTATCCCTGAGCTTTTTATCTGTACCAGCTTAGGTGATGTTATAGATGATGTTGGTTTTCGCCTGGACAAGATTTTACAATATTCTAACAGCTTTGTTTTTTATCCCTAAAGACAGCATGTTTATGTGACAGGCAGACCCGTTTTCAGCTTGTTCTCTGATACTTTCTGAAATTACAAGTAGTTATAATCATTAATGCTATTGATAAACTAATTTGTCCAGATTAACTTTGAAATTGGTTGCTTTTCAACTCAGACAGTAACTGATGCTCCCCTTAGTGTATTTTGGCATATGTTTAATTCTTCCATAGATGCTTTAGAGATAAGTACTGTAATAACAAATTATTTTCACACAAATTTTTATTTTGGAGTATGTGAATGAACTCAAGTTACCCTTTATAGTCTGTAAGGAATTCAGCATCTCTCTTGCTAAAAAGATATTTTGCAGGTGTTACTATAAAAATAACTTCTATGAGAAGTCACTTTATCTAATTTATGTTTTAAATTACAGTACAAAATTTGCCAGAAATGTGATACATGCATTAGTAATAGGGAAGCAAGTTCAGAAAATTCATATATAAGTCAGAAAATGTGGAGAGGAGCAGTAAGGGAGTGGTTTGTAAGACCAGCAGTGACAGGGCAGCTGTATTTCCATCTGGAATTTCCCGACAGAAGAATGCAGATGTACTCCACTGAATTGTTATTGCGTGCCCTAGGTGGTCACTAAAAGCATCAGATTTACTGTTCATGGGCAGTAACTTCTATTTTCTTAGAAGTCTTGGCTTGCTCACATATGTATAGTGATTGAGTCCAGATTTTTTTTTTATATATATTATTGGCAAGTATACAAATTCTTCTAGGCAGGAAAAGTGAAAATGTTCAGGTAAAATCCAGGTCATTGGTGCCTTGGTGTTTTATATCTCTAGTTATGAATGGCCCTCAGTGGGAGACAGCCCTTCTTTAATGCTTTGTGCTTCTGTTGATATGGGTGTCTTGCTCTTGGTGGTAATTCCACAATTAGAATTACACTGAATTGGAGCACTTATTGCCAGCACTTAATTGGTGTGAAATAAATTTTATTTATCTATTTAGTTATTTATCCTGCTCTCAAGATCATCTGAATTTAAATAGCACCTGTGTGTACATTTGCTTATCTAAGTTTTTTGCTAAGAAGGCTGCTCAAAAGATCTCAAGGTGTTGCTCCATTTTATGTTCTGAAGTCGGATTATGTAATATTTGTAAATATACTGGGTCAGTGGGAATGATTGCATCATGGCCTGAATATCAATTTGTTTTCCTGTCATCTGAAACCAAGCCGGATACTCTTTTCATTAAAATTCCCACATCATGGTGACTTTATTAGGCCAGAGAGGAAGAAAAGTACTGCAGTGCTATAGCAGGGGTACATAGACCTTTGATTTATCTAAAAGTATGAGTGGCAAAAAGAGCAGCAACTGAAATGTGTAATGGGCTTAACGTTGTGTATTCTACCTTTGTAGTGTGCTGTCATCGTTCTGTATCTTCCCACACATTTTTCCTGAAATACTGACTAATGGATTTGCACCAGGGCAGTGTGTTTCTGCACCGTCATTCTGAATTTCTTCTTCCCTCTGTTATGGTTCCTTTTTTATGATACTTTGAAAAATATTACATCCTTTCTTTTCTGTATCACTTTTTGAATTTCCATCTAGGCTCATGAAGTCCTCTGAGCCAGAAGTTAGGAGAAATGCTATTATATACGCATGCTCTGTTCTTAACTGTCCCTGAGTTGGCACCTCTGGCCACTGCTGGAGGCAGGACACCGTGCTAGGTGTGGCTGAAACCAGCTGAATCAGTGTGGTGGTTCTTAGCAGCCCGTGATTCTTCAGTCTTCGTGCAGTGCTGAGGAGATGGCATCTATAAACCTTGGGTATAAATCTTGGGACGGATTTTTATCTTTTTCATAAGGAAGTAGTCATATCCGATGACATGAAAGTGTTCTCTCTGGATATCTATAAGGATGACAGTGAATTAGATCCACTTTAATGAACATGGCAATATAGTCTTTGTGTATGACACAGTCCCTTGGCAAGAATAATCTGATCTGGGCTGGCCTAAACAGATGATTGTGTTTTTGTTAAATTAACCAGAATAGATGATAAGAATGACAGCATAGTGCTGTAACTTCCAAACAGCTGAACTTGAAGGTTTTCACTTTGGGATTTTAAATAAGGAGTTATAATTTTCTTATAATAAGGAGTTATAATTTCTGTGATAATTTTCACTTTATAGTTTTGCTTTCTCCTGACATAGCAGACAGCCCCATGTTAGTATCTGGAGCCCAGGTACTGTTGTATAATTTGGTTTTGCTTTTAGTTTACTAAGCTATCCTTTTGCTGTGAAATATTAGCATAATTGCGAAGACTGAGGTGGTTTTGCTACGTGGTAGAGTTTGCATCTGACATCTAGCACTCTCAGCTTTCTCGCTATAAATGTTGCTTGCTTAAGAACAAAATTTTGGAAACTGTTTAAGGTTGCCTAAGTGAAAAGGGAGAGACATTGGTAATAGTCCTTTACCTTTGATTGGTTCTACTTTCAGGAGATAAATAAAAATTATTGTATAGATGCCATATTTCTTTGATTGAAAATATATTAAATTTTCCAGTAAGAATGCCAAGATAAATATTCAGTTTTTAGGAACAACTACTGCCTTATTTTTATAATACCCCTTTGCTTCACAA
The DNA here is from genome assembly GCA_013400135.1 of Rhinoptilus africanus. Lineage (NCBI taxonomy): Eukaryota > Metazoa > Chordata > Aves > Charadriiformes > Glareolidae > Rhinoptilus > Rhinoptilus africanus. The sequence goes on along the minus strand of VXBO01002656.1, from coordinate 103,784 downwards.
AAGTTTTTTCCTGATAGTTCCCAGCAAGAGAGAGGTCTCCAAAAAGCCCAATTCACAAGCAATTTTACTTAGTATCTGAACACATCTGAACTGTTACAAGGCAATTTTTTTACTCTTTGTAACTAAAAAATTTCTTCTTCCTATGGAGTGCTAAAACTTTGCTCATAAACTGCATTTGTTATCTCATAGGTTCAACTGCTGGCTTCTGTGCCCACCCCCAAGTGACAGCTTCCCATTTGCTTGCTGTTTCTAGAGAAGGAAACCATCTCATAGTAATGTTCTGATTAGGATCTCTTTTCAGAAGGACATTATCCTCTTTATCTTTTCAGAAGGATAATAAATCAAGCAAGTTTAATGTTTTAAAGGTCTGGTTCTGAGACACAACTGGTCCCTGGCCTGTCTTATTTAACCCTATCATCGGCCCATTTCTGTCATTATTGTATCATATTGAGTCATATCATAGCTTTTGGAAATATCCCTTTAGTTTTCTTTTCCATAATTCTGCAAAGGTCTTGCAGATATTGGAAAGTCCAACACTCTGTACAGAATATTGGCCAGTGCCCAAACATATAAGATTTTTCCTTTTCCTTTAATCTCTCCTCTTTCTAGAAATCTCTGCAGCATTTCTAATAAAGGGCTCAAACTCCAATAACTGGGAATTCCGGGAACTGTCTGTACCACTTCAGATGATTTAAAAATCCATTATTTGCCAAATGCACCCATTTAGTGCAAATATAAAGGGAGGAGCATGTAGATGTTAGCAGTGTTTTGGAACAGGTTAAATGGTCTTTATTTCTTCATTCAAACAAAAATGATGAATAGAAAATGCCTCTATGTTTTAGGCAGGAAATCTATGTAAAAGCAAATGTCATTTTCAGTCCTTGGATCTGTTTGCGACAAATTGTAAAGTACAATTTTTTTGATTTCTCTTCATTTTTTACAGCTATATCTAATTTCATATTACCAGCTAGATGAGTATGGATATTTAATTTATAAATAGATGGGAAAAATGGTCCCATCTATTTGACTGTGTTTTTAAATTAAAAAAAAAATGAGTGGGTTGTAGGATATGAAAATCTCATTAGACGTTTAATAGGGAGGAGTGTATGAAAAAGCTGGAAGTGGGCTTGCGATACAGTTTAGGCCATATTTTCATAAATGTTCTGGAAGCCAACACTGTGATTGAAAGAGGTTTTCCAGCTCTCCTGCCATGACCAGCTTCTTTTTCCTCTGCCAACCTATCCTTTGTGTTGGCTCCGGCATTTTTCAGATTATGCGATGAATTGGCACAGAGAGAGTGATAATGGTTGAAGATCTCAAGAAAGGAGAATAGCTCACTTTTAGCTTGGATTGGTTCTCTCTTTTGGCTTACCTCAGCTGTGCTAGCTCAAGGCAGTGACAGAATTATTTCTTTTTAAGGTTTACGTTGGCTTTAAATGTCCATGAAACTATGGCCTTAATTGCGGCATGCTGCAGGAGGGAAGGAACACTCTCACTGTGTGCCCTTCTATGGATTGCCTCTGATATCATTGACTAGAAACTTCTCTTGGGATGATATTGGCTTCAGGTACATGCCTCAGCACTCTTTTGTGTCCTGTTCCTCTGCTTGTTTCTGGTGTTTCACACGACCATTTTCCCCAAGAGGAAGTGACTTAATCACTGATGCTCCACAGTAGCCTTTGCTGAACTTTAATAATTTTCACACCTCCTGTGCTGAATTCCACACAGCTCGGGCAGGGTGTGCTGCTGCAAAGCTGTGATCAGTGGTCGGGTGTTGGAGTGGGCGAGTGCCTGCGGGCTGCGGCAACAGCACCAAGTTATATGACCACCAGTAGGTGCTAGTCTGGTGAGGCTGTAGGAAAAGGCTGTATTCACAAAGACATTGAATTGCCCAAATCTAAAGGTGCAGTTCTCAAAATGTCTGCATAGCAACTTCCACTCTGTAAGTGTCTGAGTTTCTAAAAGCAAACTCCGTGTGTGTCCATAGCTCAGCTTTTGCATTTTCACAAGTTAATGCAGATGTTTTCCTTGCTAAACCATTTACTGTTCACCAATGGTTAACGTAATTTGTGTCCCTAAAAGGGACCAACTAGGTACATCATGCTAACATACAATGGTAAACTGTGTGTTCCTTAAGAAATGTAATTACTGGAATTTTTGCCTAGAAATACATTAGAGGGAGAGCTAGGGTCCTTTTCTGTGGATCTAGAAGTCTTATGTTTAAATCAGAAGCAATTCTAATACAAAATATTATACAATGACGGTTCCCTATTGAAACTAGATCACTTTATATAAAATAATTAAAGATTTATTGGTCCTTAGGGAAGGACCTACATCTCTAGCCTAATGTTTGGGTCACTCAGTGGAGAATAATGAAGCACTAGTTTACTGTGCAAATATTGTAATCATTACAATTGTGTGAAGGGCTGTTACAACACACTCTTCAAATTGCATCCGAAAGATAAAATTGACACCTGCTTCATTTTTGCAGGAAAGGACACGGGGAATTGAATTATAAAAGAGGGTTTAGAGCTGTATTAAGTGGAGATGCGCATCTCAGGAATTCTTGGTGTCAGAAATACAGTTTATTGCCTCTTCTCTGCTGGGGACTGTATATATAGAGAAAAGTGAACTATCCCATTTATTGTAGAGGCAGAGGAGAGGCCAAAGGCTGGATATTCTAACTCCCTTAAGTGATTGGCATCTGAATTGTGCATTTTGTGATGCTGCAATTGTCAAACCTGTCTGTCGATCTACCCCAAAATCATTAACTAAAAATGATGTAACATAATCACTATTATCACATGGTGTAGCTCCCAGCAGTTCAGTGTGCTGTCGTCTCAAATATTCAGAATAACCTTGAAACTTAGAGCCGTGTCTGTTTTTTTCCTTCCCAGTAGCAGCTTCTGGTCAGAGTTGTAAACACTATTTATCTCTGAAAGCAGCTTAAATGACGGCAACTTGAATGCTGAGAATACTGATGACCTAAGATATTTGCTCGCTTTTGGCTGATCTTAATGCACCGGGCAACTGGAATACCAGAACCACAATCATAGGAAAACATCATGAGTAATATCAAAGAATAGTGAAAAGTTGAATGACAGCTTCTTTATGAAATGCTTCTGGTTCATTTGTTAATTCATTGTTCCTAATGAACAGTTTCATATTAACTGGATTTAAAAAGATGGTCTGCCAGCTGACAGCAGGGGGTGATGGTTCTCAACTGCAGCAAAAAATGACTTGGTATTGGTTTGTCTCAAGGTAAAATGTCATGAGGCTAAACCAAAACCATCAAAACAAACATATAAGGAACAGTAGCATCCTTACATAGTAAGAATGAGACCTAATTTATCCCAAATGTCGGACGTGTCACTCACATTGCAGTGAACCCACCAGACTGTGTAGTCTTCTGGTTCCAGTAGTAAAATGTCTTGGCAAAAGACGGCAGCCTCTTAACTTGTATATCTCAAAAAGTTAGATAAAGCAGTGTAACAATGACTATCATTAAAAGAGGACTTGATGCTATCATGTATTATAAAGTTCTCTTATTAGCCCTGAACAGTGGAGCAATTAATGTTTTTTTGGTACCTAATTTTAAATTAATGCAGGTAATACTTATGTACACCTGTATCAAATAGTTTCTCTGTGTACGTGAAACAATATGTTTTAGGATTTCTTTGGAAGGCTCTTTTTCTAGTTGGGAACGTCCCTCCTTTTTACCTGCAAAGCTAGTTGCCTCAAGTAATTTGAGCAACTAATTTGCATTAACTCTCTGAAATGCAGAAAAACCAGTAACTGTAATTCTTTCCAGCTCTCAAAAAAAAAAAAAAAAAAGACACTGAAATTGATGTTCTGTGCTTATAAATGTAGCAGTTTCTGGTATTCTAGCATTCTTCTCCTTTGAAGCCCTGTACTCAATTCACTTTTATCCTGCTGTAATCATTCTCTCATTGCCTTTCTTTTCTGAAAATATCAAGTCACTGGAGTGACGGGGAGGGCAGACGAGATTATTGAATTTTCATTTTCAATTGTGTGTATGTAATATGGGTCATCTCTTCTGAACGAGTTTGTATACTGAAATAACTTTTTTTTTTAAAAAAATCTATTATTTTAAGTGAGGCAATTTCATAATCATGGGTTGGAAATTCTGTTTGTACTCTGATCTGTTTCTAAAGTAGGCAGAATAAGAAGAAATATCAATTACATAAATACGCAACCCTAGATTGTAAGGGTTTACAGTCACCAGGTATGCTAAAGATGATGCTTTGTCATGAGGAGGAGCAGTATAAATAGACTCCTAAATAACTCTTCCTGTAGAATAAGTGTATCACAATTGTACTTAATTTCAACTTTACATTTTTTTTGTATTTACTGTGTCATGATAACATGTATCATTACATAGTTTTCCCATCTTACTGAGATATAATATAAAATTAAATTGCATTATTTAGTGATAAATAATTCTTCTCCTTCCTCCTAAATATGTTTTCCAGTAGCCAGATAGCTTGCAGAGTATTGGTAGGTAGAAGCGATGCTGTGATGCAGTTCTCTCCTAGTCTGGTGCAGGCAACTGAGTGTTTCCAGGATCCATTGGAAAACAAGGCAGAACTTGCAAGTTAATGCATGCTGCTGAGAATTCCCTACAAAGTCAGGACATCCCTTGTAAAATAGCACATCTAGTTATGCAAGGCTCTCCTGATATTTTGTGTTGTCGTGAAGGCAAAAACTGTTCTGTTTCTGTCAATGTACCACAGCAAAGCAGACTTTCTGCAGGATGATAAATGACAGATTTTTAATACTATTTGACACAGCCACATTAACTCTGCTGCTGAAGGAATGAAAATAATAATTCTTATTTTTTTTTAATTCAAAACCACAATATCATGTATCAGGACTTCATTTAGACGTAGGAAATATGAAATCCTGTTCCTTCTTACGTTACTCATTCATCTCTTTGGAACATTGTTATTTTGATTTGATGAATTTGCCACTGAGTAAGGTCTTGGCTGTGGGTTGTGAATATATAATTCTTTATCCCATAGTGGTAAATTTTACTTCCTTCTACACCAAAATTCATACAGGAGAGAGTATCTTCTGCTGTGATGACTTTCTGCCGAAGTAGTAAGCTCTCAGGCCTTATGGACAGATACATAATTTAGCATTTTTAAAAATTACTAAAGAACACCATATACACACTATTCTTGGGAATTATTAGAACATTGATGAGTACTATAGTTTATAAGGAAAAAGCAGAAAAATGAGGATGTATTTTGTTCTGTAGTTTACTTGAGTTTGAAGGACAGTTTGTGCAAACATACCAACTGATAGTACATTTTGTGGTAGTAAAGCATTTTAGGTAAGTCATGTAGAACTTTTATTTCATAACACAAAAATTTCATAGTGACTTTAGAAGGCCAATGAAAACTTTTTCATTTTTTAATTATAAGAAATAAATAGGCATTTGGATTTGTAAAGCCATTTCATACAAGGGGTAATGGTTTTAAATTAAAAGAGGGCAAATTCAGACTAGATATAAGGAAGATATTTTTTACACTGAGGGTGGTGAAACAGTGGCCCAGGTTGCCCAGAGAGGTGGTAGATACCCCATCCCTGGAAACATTCAAGTTCAGGTTGGACAGGGCTCTGAGCAACCTGATCTAGTTGAAGATGTCCCTGCTCATTGCAGGGGAGGGTGGACTAGATGACCTTTAAAGGTTCCTTCGAACCCAAACCATTCTATGATTCCATGATACACAGTGTTAGTCCCTCATGTATACTCCTCTCTGTAACGAACAGTAGCTGGCAATAAGCAAAATGAAAGAAGGAAAACAGCATTGTGTTCATCTGATTGCATTATCTCCTTCTACTTTTTAAGTTTCACTATTAACTGTCCAATATCTTTACCTCTGTTAGATCTTTTCAGACCTCTTCAGTTTTTGAAGAAATAAAGTACTTCTTGCAATAAAACTTCGGTCAGATACTCAATTTAATTCTTAGTTTTGACTCTGTTGTAGATGTATTTGCATAATGCCCTTGGGTCCTGTAGTAGCTGCTCTGTCTCTCTTATATTGTGTAACAGAAAAGTTTGTCACAGGGAAAGATTCCAGACATACTTACTTCTACTGAGGTTGTATTGCATTTGTTTTCTTCATATCACTATTTTTTTAAAAAGAACTTTGCTATTCTTGAAAAGCATGGTGTAGGTTTACAATGTAGTGCTGATGTGCCTTGTACTCAGTCAAAAAGTAGTAATTGAAAGTGGTTCAGTGCTCATGTAAGTCATTGAGTGCTCTGAGATGCAGCAGGGTTTCAGTTTGTGTTCGTGGTTTTCCAGTGCTGACCGTGGTTCACCAAGAATGAAACACAGGTGGTCCATCAATGAATGAAATGCAATTCACTTCTGCCAGAAAGTCCTCCTTTCTTATTTTAAAGATAATTCAAAGCAAAGCACCTGTTCCAAATATGTGGGTTTTTTCCCTCCAAATATATTGTTCTTGAAGTATCCTAATAGTTCAGATGATAACTTCACAACCCGGTCACTTGACTGTCGTCACAGTGTTTTGCTGACAGATTTCTAAGCTGGATAGTCACCTTGCAGATGGGACAGCCAGACCTGAAGTTGATATTTTCTAGAAATGCAGAAGGGTTTCTCTCTCTTTCTTGAATAATGCTGCAGATGAGATGAAGTCTGGCTCTGTTTAAAAATAGTAAAACCCAGCTGCTCTGAATTTCCTCTGTGAATTATTAGGGTTCGTTCAGGTTAGGGTTCTACAATGACACCTATTTTGTTATTTGCAGGGTATGTAGAGGTCAATAACAAATATTTTAATGTTCTTGATGGAGCCAAGAAATTTAAAAAATTATTCAAATCATGATAAAATTACTTCAAATCACTGTCCAAAGGCAGCAGCATAACCTGAATAGTGTCTTCAACAGTGTCTTCTTCCTGTCTGGATTATGTGTATCTGTAAGAAAATTTGAAATTAAAATAAAAAGCATTGTGAATCAAGTGTCTGGTTTTTAGAGATAATCTACTGTAGGAATTCAGTTACTTTTTGTAAATACCAGTATGATTTTATGTTGTAAAGGACTGTGTTCTACTTCCCTCTGAAACTTTTTAGTTAGGAAGCATTTCTTTTTCTTTTAAAAGGATACATTTGATAAGAAAAAATTACTTCACAGAGATGCTCAATTGTAATTCTGCTTTTATAACCTATTATCATTTAAGTGTTTTATTTTTTATAGTCAAGATATTTCTCAGGAGTACTTTCTTTTTTTACTCCTATAGTTTAAAAGCATTAGTATGAATTATGTCCTATGGGAATACTTATGCAGGCTTTTTTTTTGGGAGGAAGGTTGTAGGCTGCGGCAGTAGCCCACTCCCTATCTCCACTTCTATGCTGCTGTTCAAGAATAGAACAGCAGTTATAGAAGTGTGTGTTGTTTTTGTAGTACTAAGGCATTGATAGAATTTTACACTAGTGGTCCTAGTTTATTTTTGAGGCGGTTAAGAAAGGCTGAATGGACATGGTTTGGGTAATGCTAAAGGTCAGTAGAGTGCACCTTTCATATTAACACACTAGAAATCCCAGACTACAGGACTGCTTGTGTCTCTCCTTGCCTGAGAGAACTGCTGTTTCCACTGTACGTACTAGTCTTAATTCGTTTGGACAGAGGATGTCTGATGATAACCCAGGATGCTTCTCAGGGTTTCATTAGATTAATTCATGGCTACAGGAAGCTTAAAAAGCCTTCCCAGTTATCCTGTAGTACATGAACTCTTTGATTATGCAATCGAATTGAAAGAAAGCTTGGCAAGAGCAAAGCTAAAACACTACTGAAAACAGTTAACTCATCAATAATGTAAAAAATTCATCTTAGCAAGAGCGTGGTTTTGTTGCTTTTGTTAGGAAAGCCCACTGATCTACACACCTTTGGAAATCTTTATTTTTTCCCTAGGGGCTTTGGGTTTTTTAGCCTCCAGTACCGGGAGAGAGTATACTCCCCATTCTACTCTTTAACATTTAGATATATTGACTTCAGCAAGGCGTTTGACACGGTCTCCCACAGCATCCTCCTAGGGAAGCTTAGGAAGAGTGGGTTAGATGAATGGACAGTGAGGTGGATAGAGAACTGGTTGAAGGACAGAGCCCAGAGGGTTGTGATTAGGGGCGTGGAGTCTAGCTGGAGGTCAGTGATGAGCGGTGCTCCCCAGGGGTCAGTACTGGGCCCAGTGCTCTTCAATATATTCATCAATGACCTGGATGAGGGGATAGAGTGCACCCTCAGCAAGTTTGCTGACGACACAAAGCTGGGAGGGGTGGCTGACACCCCGGAAGGCTGTGCCGCCATCCAGAGAGACCTGGACAGGCTGGAGAGCTGGGCGGAGAGGAACCTCATGAAATTCAATAAGGGCAAGTGTAGGGTGCTGCACCTGGGGAGGAATAACCCCCTGCACCAGTACAGGTTGGGAGCTGACCTGCTGGAGAGCAGCTCTGAGGAAAGGGACCTGGGAGTCCTGGTGGACAACAGGATGACCATGAGCCAGCAATGTGCCCTTGTGGCCAAGAAGGCCAATGGCATCCTGGGGTGCATCAAGAAGAGTGTGGCCAGCAGGTGGAGGGAGGTCATCCTCCCCCTCTACTCTGCCTTGGTGAGGCCCCACCTGGAGTACTGTGTCCAGTTCTGGGCTCCCCAGCTCAAGAGGGACAAGGAATTGCTGGAGAGGGTGCAGCATAGGGCTACTAAGATGATTAGGGGACTGGAACACCTCTCCTATGAAGATAGACTAAGGGAATTAGGTCTCTTTAGCCTGGAAAAGAGGCGTCTGAGGGGGGACCTAATTAACACTTATAAATACTTGAAGGGTGGGTGTCAGGAGGATGGGGCCAGGCTCTTTTCAGTGGTGCCCAGTGATAGGACAAGGGGTAACGGGCACAAACTTGAGCATAGGAAGTTCCACCTAAACATGAGGAGGAACTTCTTTACCTTGAGGGTGGCAGAGCACTGGAACAAGCTGCCCAGGGAGGTGGTGGAGTCTCCGTCTCTGGAGACATTCAAAACCCGCCTGGACGCGTTCCTGTGTAACCTGCTCTAAGGTGGCCCTGCTCTGGCAGGGGGGTTGGACTAGATGATCTACTAAGGTCCCTTCCAACCCTAGGATTCTATGATTCTATGATTCTATGATTCTATGATATTTTCTCTGTAGTTTCCCCAGCTAGACCTAGCATAATGAGAAATAAGTCCTTTATAAGGTTGGAAAGTGAAAAATAGGAAGATGCTATACTGAGGCAAGCAAAATGAAGTTGTCAGAAGTGACTAGAAACCCAGTAACTTATTTAAGGAGACAGGATTTTGTTATTTATATCCTTACCAACAGAGGAGATTTACGTGCAAAAAATAAAATCATAAAACAATTTCTCATTAACAGCACCCATAACTTAACAACTTTATGTATGGATGGTTACAGGAAAAGTAGGAATAAATCTACATAGCTAATGAAAAGGAGGTAATAACTAGACAAAGTATTCTAATATATTTAATAGAATCCCCTTTTGTATCTTGCAATAAGCTAAAAATAAGTAAGACTACAAATACGTTATACACCATCAGGATCAGTAATGCAAAAACATAGTTGAAAATTAGCTTCTGGTGAGTTGAGATATGAATACAAGCAAGACACAACAGGAGAAGGTCTTAAAAGCATGGGTTGATTTTTGTGGTAGTACTATTAAATAAACAGTTAAAGATAATTAAAACTGAACCCACCCTGTCAGGGAGCAACCTGCCAATGGAAGAGCAGGCTGAAAATTATTTCATTAACCAAAATCATCAGCACCTGTTCTGCTACTTTGTGAGCACTTTTTAAAGCAAAGAATTAACCTGATTGGTTGGTTATTGTGGGGTTTTTTAAGCAAAGAATTAACCTGATTGATTGGTTATTGTGGTTTCTTTGCCTTTGGGCTCTCTGCCTTCCAGTTAGGAAAACCCTTTTGTTTGCTGCAGCAGTTTGTCTTCTCCCAAGCAAACCAACAACAAAAAGTCCCCCCAAGCCCTTTTGTTTGTCAAAGGGAGTCCTATTGGAAATACTGTGGAAGTCCAAGAAACCAAGTACATCTTGAATGAAGAAAACGTAGTTGGTAAGATCCTTGGCAATAAATAATCAATAAATGATTTCTCAAGGTGTGGATCTCCTGATGCTTTTTGCCTGTTAGAAGATGGATGCACAGGTGTTTCTTATTTCTGTAGAAGTGCATTCTGTATAAGGTTTTCTACGTTGACAGATTTTTTTATTTATATGTGTGCACACTGAAATGCACACTTCTTTTTTATAAAGAGAGAGAATAGTTGTTTGCTGGTTGGTTTTTTTTTTTTTTGCCTCTGTTCTGTCTCTAAATGGGACAAGAATTAGTTTTCAGGGCTGGCAATTAGCTGGGGAGAGCAGGAGGTAAAAGTGTATGTTCTGTGTATAAGGGAAGATAGTACAAATAAATGCTTTAGGGGAAAAGGTTTCAGGTTTCATTACTGGCCTCTAATGAATAGACAAGTTACAATGTTTTCTTAAATACTACAAATTTTAAGTTTCTGTAAGAACTTAATATTTGGGGTTGGGATAGATATATATGTATTCTAGTGTAATCCACAGATCTATGGGCTTTTTGTGTCAAAGGCTAGAATTATGGCTTATACTTGCAGGGTATGAAGTGCAAGTGATCAAAGCATCAAGTATGTTGCTCTCTAGGGTGCTTGTGACCTGCATTATCCTTCAGTCATGCAATTCTAGTGCTGTAAATGGAACATCCTACACAGGAAAACACCTGCACAGTAACTGTAGATAGTCATTTGAACTCCTGCGAATGAGGCAGTGTGTATATTCCCCTTGTTTAGGGGAAGATTTATCTGCCTAAAACTCCTTTGAAAATGGAAGATATTGTTGCCTTGCCTTGCTACTCAGCAACATTATGACTATTTTATGTTCTACCTATAACCTTGTAGGGAATATTGCAGTCTCCTAACATTCTTTTTCTGCAGCCAGCTGAATTGATTTTCAACTGAAATGGAGAGATTTGCCATACTTTTAAATTTTTCTGGACATGAGAATGAAAGCTTAATAGACTGTTGCAGATCTGGATTCAACTAATAATTTAAATATGCTGTAGGGAATGTGTGCTGGTGCATTAACTTTCATGGAGACCACTAATAGCTGCAAATACTGGCTGAGAGTATGTTGGCTCTCACAGGATTGCCCAGGAGGACCTCCTCTTTCCTCACCTTTCTAATAGGTAGATACCTTTGTTCCCTTGCCTTCCTTCTCTCCCATGCTATGCTTCTTGTTCTCAGCTATTTCACCAGCCCCACATTCTCTTCCAAGCACCATTGCATGGTCAGGAGTCTTTTACATAGTAGGAGATCCAAGTCCTGTAAATAACTGTATCTGAAACTTAAGTGTCAACTTAGCAGAGATGCTGTATTTCTGTTCTGCGTCCAGGTCTGCGTAACGTTAATGCAAGTTGTACATCAGTAACAATAAGTTAGGATTTTTTTCTTTTTCTTTTTTGTTATTTTTTTTTTGAAAGAAGCAGCACTGCAAGCAAAAATGTTAGCAAGGATCAGTGTTTCTACTGAAGATGTAGCTAGACTGTTTTACAAAGAATATGATCTAATGATATGCCAGCATGTGGGGAGTTGAAAATCCAAGTAATTTGTTTTGTAGTCGGTGGTTTATAATCCTGCTCGGTAAAGAAAATTAAGTTCTTGTAATTAATTTATATAAATTAGAGAAGATAGAATGGACTAAGTGTAAGACATGCTCTGAGCTTAGGATTGTTTTGCTATGAAAATGGTTTGTGAGCTAAATCTAGTCGTGTCCTTTTGAGTGGGAGTTAGACTACTTCATCCCAATGTATGCTTTAGGATTTCTTTTGGTCACAAAGACAGAATGTAAATTACTGGTTAAGTTTGTTCGTAATGTGAAAAAGTAGTGAGAAATACAATATGGTGATACCTATTGACTCAACCCACTGATTTTTTTAAAAGAAAAATTTTCTATGTGCCTTTACACTCTTACATAGTGTTTACTGTAAAGTCTAATGGGATATTAAGAGAGGAAAGTTGAGGCAACTAAGAAATTCATGCCTTACCTCAAGCAAAAGTAAGGCTTTCATAACAAGATTAGTAACAGTTGTTGATGATGAGATTTAAACGGATTGTCCTAGTTTGTTCTTTCACAGACTGCTTGTGTAATCTTGGGCAGGTTTTAAAATCTTTTTGCCTCAGTTTCCTACTTAGAGGACTCATAGAAAATACAAGCAATTTCTTCCTTCTACTTTTTGTTGAATCTTTCAGGAGAGAACAGATTATACACACACACACATATATGTATATATGTAAACCCAACAATTTTTCATAGCTTTTAGAGCTCAGGATTTCAATAGAAATAGGGGGACTGAAGCTATGAGACAGTAATTTTCTGCAGGATTCCTCTTATTTCATTTTAAGGGAAAAAAGTCCAAAACAACTTTCTGTTAGCCAACCTGCCTAAATGCTTAAGTTTATTCTTTCCTATTGTAAAGCATGTATACATGCAATTGCATGTTTAGGTGTTAGATATATGAAGGCATTTTCAGTCGAAAGTGCTGCTAGATTTCCTCCTGGTCTTGCCATAGAGTGAGGTAAAGAGCAGTTTTTAACTTCAGCATTGTCAAGGGGGAATTCAGTTTTGTTCAACCTTTTCCCTTTTAAGTCTTCTTGATGTGAAACTTTAGCGTGGTTGACACGGACTGAGGAAGATATAGCCTGGTTGATAGGGGCTGATGTGTGCCACTGTACCGGTACGTGCCTCTTTGGCTAACAGACACAAGTATTGTGTAGATGATAACAATGAAAAGAGCCTGAACTACCCTTCTTACGTACAGACTTCTATTTTTCCTTTTTGATAATGGACAGTTGGCTTTTATATGAAGTAAGCATGCACGCAATAGAACCTATAGACTAGTTTCTAAACATAGATTTGATGTGATTGGTATCAATTTAGTATGTTTGGAAGGAAAAAGAATGTGGCATAGAATGTCAATTAACCATTCTTTTAACAAATCTGAGAGTTGAGCAGAAGATTTAATAGTGTCACTGTATCATGCAGAATGTATTTTGACATAATAATCTCCTAACACTTTTTGAAATATTTCTGTGAGGACTTTCTTTCTCTTTTTCCTTAAAGATGCCTACATATCTAAAACATTGTAGCTATATATATAATCTAAAACATTATATCCCTAGATAAAATACTATATTTCGTGAGCCTAACAGTTGTTTGTGTTCTGTCTGTATTATTTGAAATAGGATTTCTGCTAATACTTACTGCTTTAAAGGATTTGCATGGTATTATTATTTTACAGATAGAATTTAGCCATCCAGTAGATAATGGTACAGATATATAGAACTTTGAGTACCTTTTGTGGAGCATCGCTGAAATAATGGAAACTCTAGAACATGTGTCATTCATATATAATTTCCACATCTTCTAGTTTGTTGTTTCCTCTTTAAAATAAGCAAAAGCATTTATAGATTTTTTTCAACCATGTCTTACTGTAATATTAATATCAACAATATCAATAGGAATATCATATCTAAGGTGAATATCAGCTATGTATTACTGTAATAGTGTTGTGTGAGCGGTGTCTTGTGGCTTCAAGTGTGTGTGTGTATTTGTGTGCACATGTGATAAATCTTTTTCACGTACTTGCTACTGCAACCAAATGAAAGAACAAATCTTCACCAGTCAATACACTGAAATGGGGAAGAAAGTGTAAATAAGGAAACTAATTTCAGTCATTTTTAAAGCAGAATTGCTGATGGTAGTGTAACAATTATAAATAAAGACATTTTTTATCAGTGTCCTTTTGAGGATTTGTGCTTATGGTAAGGTAGCAAAAAAATTGGTCTATATAAAACCTTGTATCTTTCAATGAAAGGTGATGTGCTCAATTGCAATTTTGCTAATTCTAATTATTGAGGTACGTGATTTGGTACTCGCCTATCTATTTTTTTTTCCCCATCATCTCTGGCAATGCAAGTTTTAAACCTTTAGGAATTGTTAGAAAGCTGAACAGCCACAATAAATGTCATGGAGTGAGAAAAATCTTGCCATGCCTTAGTTACGAATTTTGCTAAGCCTTCATTAAGAAATAGTTACAGTGATGTGGAGGAAAAGCCCTGAAGATATGAGTGAAAAAAACGTGGTATTTCAAAGAGAACTTGTTTTTCCTACAGCTTTAGGAATTCTGCTGTATAAATTACTATCAGATTACTTTTTCTTTTCTCTTTTGTGTTTTTTTCTATGCATTTCAACATGACAACTTGACATGATAATATAGGGTGAAGATTGTAACCAGTCTTTAGATAGTCATTTTATTCCTCTTTTCCCCAAACTGTGCTTTAATGTCCATTATTAATTTTTGAAACTAGGAATAGGCTTGTTCTCTATTCTCATCCATGAAAAACCTCTATGAAGACTTTGCTTTGAAAGAGAAAATAACGGCATAGTCTTTTTCAAGTGGTACTCACTTTTAAGAGGAAATCATTAAAACCTGACTTGGTAAAAATTGTGTTTATAAGACATGTTCTAAAAGAAAAAATCATAATATGGTCTTCTAATCTCTGTCATTGAGTAATTTGTATCTAATTAAAATGATCAGATGTAGGGAAAACAAGACATAAATTAAGTTTTGGGTTGTGGTTTTTTTCAAGCAAATCACTAAAAGTTAGCAGCTAAACCACTGGAAGCCTACTCTTGTACTGCTGGCTCTAACGCATGGATCCTTAGTTTAATATTTGACCTCAAATAATGACTAGTACCATAAAGTTTCAGAGAAAGAGTAAAAAACCTTAACTACAGATCTCATTGTAATCTTGAGCTGACCCATTTTTATATGTTTTTGTAATATTTAAGGAGAAGTCATACTGTGTCGTACTGCATTTCATCTAACACAGCCTGTAGTATCCTAAGCATCAGTAAGGTGAGTTCAGGGTAAGAGTAAAAGCAGGGCAAGAATATGAGGCACTTCTCGTTTACTCTTCTATCCTCCAGGTGTTTGCAACTCAGTGGTTTTCTGTACTACATGTGATTTCTCTGTATTTAGCAACCATCACTGAATTATATTTCCCCAGAAATTTTTCCGTTCTCTCTCAACCCATGTCAATTTCCAGAGCAACAGGTCCTTTCAATTACTTTGATTACTTTGCTGCCTGTTCCTTGAAGAGACACCACCTGTTTATTTCTAAGTCTGTATCCTACTATATTTTTGTTCAAGAAGAGACTGACCAGTTTGTTCCTAACCATCTTCTTCATAATATGAATATCCTCCTCCAAACTGCCTCTCTTCTAAGCTGAAGAGCTCTACACTCAATTTTCCTTGCACAGGAGCTCTTCCATACTTTTTGTCTTTCCTCCCTGCCTCATTTCCTTTGTTCTTAAGTTTATCCCAAGACATCTGCTGTTGGATTAGTACCCAGTTAGTGTCAGAGACATTACACTTGACTAGATGATCTTGGTCTGAGCCAGTTATGCTTAAGTTCTTCAACAGCCTGTATTGTTGTCTAGTACTGCATGTTGTATAAACAACAGAGATGGCAAATCTGTGAGTACTTTAGAAAAAATACACGCAGAAGAAAGAAGTCTGGTTCTCCCACCTACAGTCGAGTTTACCAAGGTTTATATTTAACAAGGAATTCTTCACATGTTCATTAAATGCTCATGTTTGGGCCACGACTTTGATTACCAGACTACTACTTGGATATTACACAGATTTTGCTAGGATTTTTTAGATATAGTATTCTAACTTGAATTAATCTGATTCATCTGTTACACCAGAGAAAATCTAGAGGTTCTTACTTGTGTGATGACTCTCGGTGAATGCTGGTCATTTCTTTCTACCCTTTAAATTAAGTGGAAGTAATGCAGTAAGACTTCTGGCACGTTATTACACAGACAGCAAAGACTTAGAAGCTGTTCATATCTGAAAAAAATATTTAAGATTAAATTTGTCTTGTGTTTTGGGTTTTTTGTTTGTCTGGTTGTTGTTTTTTAAAAATTCCTGTTATGTATGTTTTTAGGTTTTGTCTTAGTAGTGAAGATGTAATGTTTTTTTTTGGCCAAGACTAGTGGAAGGAAGGTAATCCTTTAGAGTCTACGTACTTTGTTTTCTGTAGCACTAAGCACTTCAAAACCTTTTTTTTTTTTAATAGGCATTGCAGATCCTGTAATCTCACTTTTTTTGTTTATTAACATTACTATGGAAGATGATGTGAGATAATTTCCTTAAGTTCACAACCCTTAGGCTTTAATATATGACCCCTGATTTTTTCTTAATTTCTTAATGAAGATTCCTTTCTTCAAATTAATTTCTATCTTATAATTTGAAAACTGTAATTTAATTTACAGCTTCATGTCAGAAAGCTTCCTTAGGTGAGATTATAGTTACGAAAAATTTACTATATAATCTAAATAGTATGAAAATACAACTGTGCCCTTTGACTGTCATACTTGCTCTTTTGACAGCACCATTCTTTATGTGCTCATGATCTGTTGACAACTGAATATCAGGATACATATGGTAGATCTTACTACTTTGAGAGATTTCTAGTCATGCCCTAATGTTTCGAGTGGTATGGCTGGAATTTCATTCAATATTCCACATGATTAATGAGTCTGATTTTGGATTTCTTCAGATTAAGAATTTAAAAGCCTATTCTTGCTTGTGTTAAAAATACAGTGTCAAGAGAGAGAAAAATAAAGGAATTGGTAGGTTGTTGGATGCCTGTACTGCAGTTGCAACTAATGTGTGACTGTCTTGCAGATTGAGGAATATTTTGCGAATGACAGATTGTGGGCATTTTATTTTTGCATGTATGTATTCTGTTAACCTTTTCTGTTAGTGCAAAATCGTTTTGATTGCTGTGGTCTCTGTAGGGGTGATACAGGTTTCTACCATTCTTTCCACATAAGTAAGTAGCAGAGCTTTCTTGCTTGTTTATTTATTTTTGGCCTCTGCAGTTTAGAGACTCTAATGAAGACTAAAATGCTGCCAACATAGAATTTGTCTGACTCCTCCATATCTAAGTTATATTAATGTCCAAATGCAGACACTTTATTGACCAAAATCTTAGCTCCGAGCAGCGAGGAAGTGTTAATGTCAGTAGTAAATACTCAAATTTCTTTTGCATGTGATTGATAGACTCTTGTTGCAGACAAGAGTAGGAGCTTAACTTGTATAATGTTTCTTGTAAATGGGGAGATAGCTTTAAAGACTGCATTAATTACCTGGTTCTTTTTAGTTGGGTGTCTGATTCCCAAGTGTGTCTCAAAATCTCCCTCTCTCCCTTGTGTATATTAACAGAGGAACATGTTCTTTGATTAACATTTTACAACATGGGCTTCCTTAACAAAGATCAATTTATCCATGCAAAAGTGGAACATGATCATAATGTATTCCTGTAAAACAGAGCAATACATAATAAAAGATAATAAAGAAATCAACATGATGACCTGACTGATATATCATAGTCAAGCTGTGTCATTAAAATGTGCGAATAACTGTTTGGAATTCAGTTTTTTTCTTTTAATGTCAGTAAATTATACTGATATACAGGAAGCATAGAAAATGCTAAGCAGATATTAATCTTATGTCAGTCAGTATACAAAGCAAAATTAGATCTTAAAATGGCATCTCTATATTGTTTGCATTTTTTACCATGATAAAATGTGTGACATGTGAAAGTACCAACAATTTGGAAGTCCTTAATCCACTTTTAAAATGCATTTTATAAAGGCAGATACGTCAAAAAAATGTGCTGTGTCTCAACATGTCAAGTCCGTTGTAGGCACTGAAGGATTTGCTTTTGGGAAGTCTTGAGTATTCTCAACTCTGGTAGTGAACAGGAGTTTGTGTTCTGTGTTTTGCTGCATCAAAGCTGCTGTCGTAGGACTGTGGAAGTTTGCAGTTAGTTGAAGCAATGCAGCATTTATATTTTGGGTTCAGCCAACGTATGTTTGCCACTTTCAGAGCAATGACAGTAAAATTAAAACACATTGTATGTGTGTGTCTTGTTTTTGTTTTTTGTTCTTGGAAGTTTTCCTGCTGACAAGTTTGAATAATTGCAGAGAAGTCAGTAGAAAAATTATCAATTATTTATTTGTAATGAATCGATGCTCAAAAAGAAGATTGTCTGTATGGTCTTTGAGCACATAGCAAAAAATCACTGCTGGTACTTGTGCAAATAGGTTCACCATCATTTAAGATTTGATGTGATAAGGCAGATGCCTTTTTTGCCAAGTCAAGATTTCCTGCTGTCCTTTCACCTGGATAACCAGGAAATCTCGCCAGCAATGCTGCACACAGTTAACTGTCACTGCTCGTCAAGCATGGGAACACTAGTAATACTAAAAAAATTAAAATTGTCTTTTCAGTTTTAACCATTAAGCTGGTCCTATAATAGTGAATATGAGACTCTTCCTTCCTACCCAGATCCTCACACTGAAATACTCAGTTGACTAAGAATAAGGAATGTTCTTGATCTGCCCACTGCATTTGCCTTGGTGTGGCAGGAATAGCATTATACAAGCAAAAAATACTAAAAGAAGGTGAACAACATTGACATAATGCTCGCTGCATTGTTAAATTCAGTGGAATAATTATTATTTTTTTATGCACATTCCTGTGAAGACCAATGGCTTAAGAAGAAAGAGTGCATTTGTTACAGTCAGTGTTGTCAACGTGTTGGTTTCACTTGGTAGCTTCCCCCTACAGATACATCAACCTGCTTGACACCAGCTATAAATTTTGGATTGATTACCAAAGGGTAATCAAGACTGGGCTCAGTCTTACCAAAGTCATCCTGGAAAAGAAAAATGCATGGAATAGTCATAGCACCTGTTAGTGTCCTGTATCAGAGTGAAGCGTACTGTCAGAAAAACAAGAATTAAACAATGTGAAGGGAAAAAAAAAAGCCAAACATCCCCCCCTCCCCGCAACTGGTTACTCTTGCTTAGTTGGTCCTTAAAAACGTGCCAGGATCTGTGAGCACATCTATTTGCATGAGTTTTGTATGTCATGTACAGCTGTTTTCAGAATGTATTGAGTTAACAAATCCTTGGTGCTGTTGCTCTGCCCATGCTGTTTGCATCTTGATTTGCAGCTCATCAAACTATAAATAAGTATTTCTTGATTGTTCTGGAGTTCTGTCATTTATATGTTAATAAATTTTACAAAAGCTTATGCAAGGATAGGAAAACATAGTGGATTTGACCATTGCTTCAGGGGTCAAATTTAAATTCTGACTTAAAACTTGGCTCTGTAGATCTGAGATATGTAATGACTTTCATTTTCTTCGTAATTCTTCATGAATATGAGGTTATAATAAGAAATTATTAAAAACAGTCCATGGAAAAAATACAGATTTGTAGTTGGTTAGGGTGTTTTGTTTCTGAGAGGTTCTTTACACACTGAATTCAATGAATATTTTGTCTTGCTTGTTTTTAGAACCAAGATTTTATTTCTTGTGTAGGTGTGCAAGCCTAAGTCATGTTTTGCTTGTATGAAAACAGCTGATTAAAGCCATTCTGTTATAAGCTAGTCTGTTAAGATTTTTGAGGAGACAATGTGTGGCTTAGATTGGAATTTGGTGCCCTGGCTGATTTCTGTCCTTAAAAAGAGAGAAGCCCCACTGTGCAGTGCTGTGTTTAAAGCATGCACAAAAAACCCACTGCGAGCATGGTGATTGATAAGGCAAGTGCAGTGAACATTAGATCATTTGCCCTTTCAAAATGCCTTGAGACTCCTCTAAACAATTACATTATCTTAGCCTGGCATTTAAGTGACCCATAAATGAGTGGAAAGACATTTGAGAAATACTCTTGCAGAACTGCCATGCAATGCAGAGATAAATTTATCTATGCATACCCCCTCTTCCCCACCCCAACCCCCTCCCCCCCAAAAAAAATTCAGTATAAAGAAATATATTTGGACATAGTTTATTGTCCTTCTTAAGAGTAGGGTGGATAGATAAAACACTACTGACATACATTTGTTCAGCTTGTTCTTAATTGCCTGCCTGATGGAGCTGACTTCTCAGTAACATTTGATATATCTTTCTAGGTTTCTTCTTTCTAGGTTATCTATCTCTCTGGTTAGTCAATCTTACTGGATCCTCCCCTCTTCCTCACAGTATCTGTCCTAGCTCTTAATCCTTTATCATCTGCTTCCCAGTTAACCCAGTTTATTCCTCTTTCTCTTGGCAGGAACTTTTTACAGATAGCACTCATCACATCTCTGTTTTATTCAAGGTTAAGAATCCCAATTCTTTTCAGACGTGCATTTGAGGCTGTTTCTTGTGGCTTCCATCTAAACGTCATAAATGACCAATTCCTGCACAAAATTGGATGCAGTACTCTAGACTGAAGGTAATGAAGGAAATCACCTCACGTGTGAGGCTGGTGCTTGAACACACTGGATGCATTTTGCCTGTTTGCAGCAGTATAACAGGGTTGACTTGTAACTGCAGACAGCTAATGGTAGTACTACAGATGATCATTTTGGAGACAGGAGACTTTATCCAACTTCCTTATCACCACCTAATTTCAATTTTATCTGTTACTATCTTGTAGATCCTGGAGTTGTGGTATACTTCAGACACTAGTTTGTCTGCTTTCTGAGAAAGATGCACAGTATGTTGTAAGTTCCTAAAGGCATTTCTGGGTATGTGTGACCCTAAGATATTGCAAGTGATAACTCACCTGCTTTATTTATGCTCTTACTTGTCCATATCAGATTTTCTTCTTAATTATGTCTGTCCCTTTGTTAATTGTGGGTGGTAACATAAGAATCTGTTCTTGAAACTCAAATGGTAAAATTTTTCTAGACATAATTCTAGGCTTTGGCATTTCAAACTCATCCTTTTTTACTATTGAATAAGTTCTGTAGATGAAGTGTTTTATTGCATATAATACACCATGTTCTCGAATGAAATAAATCATTATATATAGATGCATAGTTTTATTTCAACTTTCTTTAAAGGGAATTTGAATCTAGTGTTTTCTGTCTTACTGGCAATTAGCTAAGAGATGTGAAAGCTGGTGTTAACGATTAATGAAAAATATGTTTATGTGCCTTTGCTAGGTGTTTTTATTACTTTATAGCTATCTGAATCCTCTAATAAATGCTACTAAATTATGTGATGCTCTGAGTAATGGGTTGTGATTTCTGGATTGGGCGAAGGGCACTGAGGAGTGCTCACTTAGCTGGATGGCTCCCGTGGCTGCACAGATGAGGCTCAGAAGGACATGTGTGCCCGAGAGAGTGGTGGCTGCAGCTGACATTCACTGAGAGGCGCTAATGATCCAACAAAGCCAGCAGCCTGCTATGCCTAATACAGTTATCATTTGTAGTGTAGATCGGATTTAAATATCTTAAATTTCTTAAATGAGGCTAAAATCCAATAAAACTAGAAATGGTAATAAGCAGGAACCAGGTCAGGAGACAACTGTTTTTTAACCTGTTACCCTTCCTTTCTAGTTTATTCAAGATCTGAGTTGAATAAAAGTTCTTGTACCTATTCCTGCTTTTTGTCAAAACTAAATTACTTGTTCATGTTGTTCTAATCCTGGCCTCATTTTGGAGACCATTAAATATTTGAAAAAAAAAGAACACTGTAAATATAAACATTAATCTGTTTTTAGTGCTGTATAAGAGTAGAATATCATGTATCAACTCTTTACCTAGATTCCTATTGACCAACGCATTCATATTATTTTAGAAATCTGTGGTGCTCCTCTTGAATCAGGACCTCAGATCTGAAAACCCAGTCATCAGTTTTCTCAATTTCGACAATTTCTTACTGGGATGATGTAATAGTACAATTTTTTTTAATTACTCTGCTTTTTAACAATGATGGAGATATTCTTCTGGTTACAACACATTTTCAAAGAGTGGTTGAAGAGGGCTTCCCTTTTATTCCATGCCTCCAGCCTTTGGAATTAGAGCAGATTGCAGTAAAATTTCCAAATACAATTGCCAAGTTAGGTGGAGCTTAGAGTAAACAAATAGTGTATGTATAAAAGAACAGTAGTTCTGTGTGCGTAAATCATGTTCTCCTCCCTCTGCAAACATGCTGATCACTTGCTTGTAGCAGTTCTAAGTCATATTTTATAAGTATCAAAACTGAAAGGGAAGGGACATTTTATCCTATTGCAGTACAGCAGCCAGAGGATCTCACGCGATAAAGTGGTGACTTACTTTCTGTTACCTTCTGGGTGAAATAGTACCAATGAATATCAATTATCCTATAGATAAATTTTATTTTTTTCCCCAAATATTACTGCTTGGCTTGGTATTTAAAAATTTATGGTAATTAGGTGGCTGAGTCACACATATTGTATCCAGTAAACCTTAATTATTTTTAATTTTTTTTTTCTCGTGTTAAGTGTTCTGAAATTAATTAACTTTGAAGCCCTCACATTTGAAATACAATAACATTTCAAGCTTAGCAGTGTTCCGGTGTAAAGTTTAATTGAATTTTGTTTGTTTTACAACAGCTGTTATGCTTTTAGCAAATAAATTGCCATAGTTAAAGAATATTGTGAAGAATCCCACAAAGATTTTAAAATGCTTCTAGGGGAATGCTGGCTGTGTGAGGACAGAAGAAATTTAGTGCAGGTTTGATCAAGGTGATACGCATGGAAATCAAGAATTGTAATGTCTGCTAGATTTTAATTTATAATAGATACATGCAACCTAGTGAATGGCTTACTTAAAAGCCTTTGGGCTGTGCTGAACCAAAAAGAACAAACTTAACACCCACCCTGACCTTTTAGATGATAGGCATAGAGGGTGCTGATTATCACTGTAAGGGTGAATAGCACATAAATGGTAATGTCCACAGCATTAGTCCTCTCTAGGCTTACCTTTTAACAAAGATAATCTGTGCCAAAAATACAAGTTCAACGTATACATCTACCCATTTTAACCCCTTTAAGGACTTCTAAACAACACAACATTAAAATGTTATTTTCCTTGTTTAGCGACTTGTTTACCAACTTGTTTAGTTGGTAATTTTTTTTTTTATCTTGGATGCACGTATATGTATATTTTACATATATTTAGAGATATATATATGTGGAAGATAAAGATATATATAAACTATGGCTGTGTATAAAAGGACTAAATATAAGACAGCTGAATTGTATCTAAGAACTGCATCCCTTTTACATGGCTTCCTCTATATATTTTATCAGCAACATGTGCACTTCTGCTGATGGTTGCACTTTCTTTGACTTTATTGTTCCATTGTTCCTAATAAATATGGATACTTTGAGCAGTAGTGTGCATATGTTAGTTCTCTTTCTAGTATATCTTTGCTGACTCAAGCAGCAGTCTATTTCATCTGAAATTTTATTTGCTGGGTGGTGTTTATATAAATACACAGTGAAAAAAAAAAAAAGGTGGTATAAAGCCAAGCAATTTATCAAAGGTGGGAAAACCAAACCAAAAAACAACAAACCTGAAACCAAAGAATTTTTCAGAACACTTCTGTTCAGCATTCAAGTTACAGATATCAATGCAATGCAGTTATATTTTTGAAGCTCATTATTTTATGCTTTGTATTAATGGTGATGTTAAAAAGAAAGATAAAAGCATACTTTAAACTCTGTCAGGAAAAGAGATCAGGTCCTAGTTAGTATTGCAGATATTTTTATTTGAGATAAACCATCTCAACTGAATTGTGAATAAAAAATATTTGCTGCAATGTATTTGGCATTGCAATGAATTTGACTTGATATTTCCTGACATAATGTTAGAGGAATATTAATTTCAAAACTAACGTGTTATAGAGCAAATAAATTTAAAGCAAGTTTACACTTCCCCTAGAAGTGGGTTTACTTTTTGGGGGGGCAAATTTAATAGGACATTTAAAAAAAAAACAGGTGGGGTGTGTGTGTATGAGAGTGAAGCGGGAAAAGAAAGGTGATGGTTCACTCTGCACAGGTGTGGAGGTGAGAGCAAAGCAGTGTGCTGCAGTTAAGGCTGCTGAGCTTGAACTTTATTGTGAACTGGACAAGTAAAATGAGCTCAGCTATGTTACTGCTGACAGGCCAGCAAGGATTTTAAGCTCAGCATATGTCATAATTAGTGAAAGTGTTAGGAGCAAGTTTGTGTCTGTCCCTGGTCCCCACACTCGCGTTCCTGAAAGGTGGATGTTCTGCATGTTTGTACAAACAGATTTCTGAAATTCCAAGGGGAGTGTAACAAATGTAGGAAAGCCCACCCTGCTCAGGGTATGTCCCCTGTGCGCTGTGTCCCTCAGGCTGGCTCCTCCCCATGTCACCACTGTGGAGCG
The DNA here is from genome assembly GCA_013400135.1 of Rhinoptilus africanus. Taxonomy (NCBI): domain Eukaryota; kingdom Metazoa; phylum Chordata; class Aves; order Charadriiformes; family Glareolidae; genus Rhinoptilus; species Rhinoptilus africanus. Next base: position 79,397 of record VXBO01002656.1, on the reverse strand, counting down.
TGGCTGTCTTGCTGGAATATTGCACATTCCAGCTCAAGTTCTTCAGGACCTTTGTGAACACCAACGTAATTATTTGGTGGGGTCGCTGTGTCTGGGACATCCCAGAAATGGACTTTTCCTGCCAAACCTGTAGCCATTTCTGAATAGCATTAATGAGCATCCTGCTTTGGTGTATAGCATATGTTACTGTGCGTACGTAAACTTATAGATATATAGGATAAAAATGTGTGAGGAGAGGCAGGACAAAGGATTTCAGACACCAGGCTTTGGGAGGTGTGTTTCTACTTTTAAATTATTTACTTAGTGGAACGAAATTAATTTCACTAATGTGTCTTGAGAAGACCGTGGCAGTCAGATTTTTCATAGCTGGTATTTCCGACTTCTCCTAGGGAGGCTAGAAGCCAAACTTCATGATATAAAAGTGAAGACAGAGCTCTGTTAAAATATAACTCAGTAGATTCCTACCTTTCAGTTCCTTAATGATCAAAATTGCTCCAACATTTTTTCCTCAATCTCTGTTTGCGGTTGTTTACTGCCCAAGAAAGGATGGAGACTCTTTAAACTGGCAAGGCAATGTTTGCAGGCGGGGGCACTCACATAGCTTTTGTTAAATCTGGCTGATGTCAGTGCAAGAGTTAGACAATATCTTGAGCATGCAGTCTTTTAATCAGGTCTGAAACACAAGAAGCAATCTTCAAAGGCCAGCTTGTGCTAGGCTAAGAGGACTTCTTCTGACTTTAATTCAATATATATCAGCCAGAGCATCTCTAGAAGAAAAGGTATTTAGTAATCATGGCATCCAAAGGATATTAATGTGATGAGGAGAATAGAAAGAAGTGATGAGGTATTTGTGTCCAGTAGGAAGGAGAGACAGAGTTCATTCATTGTAGAACATGAAGATGGGAGAGGAGATGGGTCAGAGGGAGAATATAATCCAGTATATGAAAAAAAACCCAACCCTGTATTGAGTTTGTAGCTTTGGTATAAAATAGTCCTAGACTTTCTTTTATACATGTGAGGTCTGGCTTTAGTGTTGCTATTGAATTCGAGCAGAACCAAAAATTTCAAACCCTTTGTTCTTTCTGTGCATAGCAGTAACTGCCACAGGGCTTGTAGTGTTCAGGACTGAGAAATCTACGGTAGATAAGTTACACTTATCAACACGTACTGATTGCCTGTTTTAAGAAATATCACTAGCTCTTAGCATCTCTGAATACCTAAATGCCTTTTGACAGGTAGATGCGTTTTCAGCAACTGTTGTAAAATTCCATACGGTCTGTTGTGAACCATGCAACGGTCAGAATGCAGTTTGGTAAATAACCGGAATTGACAGAGAACTAGAATTTAACAAATAGTACGCTTACATTTTACTATATCTCTACAGCACTCTTCCTTATGGTGCTTGTAGCAAAATGGCTGGAGAAGGATGTCACTCCATCGCTGGGTAATTGTTCTGTAAAGGCAAGTACCTGAGGAGCATTTGGATTGATTTCTTCTCCCATCCCCCATTACTATGATTTTAATTGGAAGCAGCTCTTTGTTCATGTAAAACTAGCATGAAGTCCTTTACTGAAAGATAGTGATGTCTTTGTATCCAACCGTGCCTGTTTCAAACTGTTACCCTTGTCTTTGTTTAATTGGACTTGCTGAGGTTTCTGGGAGAATGAAACTGCTGTCATCTCCTACTGCGAGTCACTTTAACATGCCTTCTCTGAGTAGAAAAATCTCACTTTTATGAGTAGGTGGAATAATATGCTAGCTGGATTCTGATATTTATTAAATTTTAAGTCTTTGTAGAAACCTGTAAGAGAACACTGAGGAACACAGCATTTGCAGATGTACGTACGTGTGTCATTTTTACAATCATTATGAAATCTTTATTGAGCATGCAGGGTCTAAGCTCTTCATAGCTGCTTTGTAACTCTGGGAAACGTAGATACTTTGCTGTTAGAATTGAAGTGTTTACTAATAATATACTGCCAAGAGGTGCCCAATTTTTGTCTGAACAGAGCTAATTGATGCTGTTAGGCATAGAAAGCACAGGTTTCCTTGGGAGGAAGGGTTAAGCGTTGAGCTGCAGTCCAAGCACATGCGCCTTGGCGGCCCCGAGTCCTTTTCACAAGTTATTGCTGACTCACTGGGTGACCTTGAGTAAACCTCTTCCCTTGGCATACGCAGTCTGCAAGGGAGAAGTAATAGGAATGACCTGTGTAGTTATTCTTGGATGAAGAGTTCTGTGAAGCTGCAGATTTTATGTGAATGAATTTTGTTTTCATGTTTTACTAGCCTTAAGGTAGGCACTGTGTGTCGGTAATAAAAAGGAAGATCTATGTGTCAAGTGACAGAAAGGAACAAACTGGGATGGAGGGTTGATAACTAGACTATAGGTAAGGTGTTAAACGACTTCATCTTTGGCTTCCTTCATTTCATAGTATATGCTAGTTCATCCAGCAACAGTGATTCAAAGTTATTAAGAGGCTCGTGTTTTAAAAAGCAATAGTAATAATAATAATAAAAACTACTGCTGATATTTAACATTTTCTCCCAACTTAATGTTACTTGTAATTTGACTAGGTATGACCTTGTGTATGCATACATGACTATGCGTAGGAATAGATGTCTTATGGAATTGGAAAGAGATAGTAGCATTGTGGCAGACTGCCTCTGAAATGGTTCTTTGAAATCCGATCTTGACAGATAATTTTGTCCTGTTCAGACAGAATATATTACAGCTTCCAAATATTTGACCTGTTTCAGATAGCTACTGTCCTTCCAGGAATTTGTCTCAAATTACTGGAAAATTTTAAGGTTACTACTATGTGATCATACAAGGTCTTTGTAGCATTGTAAAGCAGAAGCTTATACTTTTCCAGTTGTTCACATGATACCAGCTTCCAGCTGGCAAAAATCCTTGGCATAGCACTTGGCTCTCACTTTGGCTGTAAGGTTAAACGTACTAATTCCAAATTTCCTCTTATTATACAACATATTTTAAGACTGCTGGTATGTGTAAGGATTTGACTTTTAAAGGGAAGGATTGCCACGGAGCTGCAAGAGAAGTTTTTTGAATAGTTTGTCAAACCCTCTGAAAAATAAAACACATACCGTGAAGTATCTGATTCTGGTGCACTGATTCTAATGAGTATGCAAGGCAATTTATAGTGAATGCTCTTATTTGTCACATGTGACTATTTCCAAACTCATGCAAAATGCTGACATGAAATTTTCTTTCTTTTTAATTAATCATATCTGAGTCAATTAAGCTAACTGAGTAAATTCTAGCCTTTGCATAGGGTTTTTCAGGGTTAAGATACAAGAAACAGACCAGGTTGTTCAGGCTTAGGAATCCAGCTATTTCTGTACAGGGCCACCCATATGTATTTGCTCATACACATATAAATGCTAAATGAATGTCATACATATTTATATACTGCATGAACTGCTGAGGCAGAATAGCAAATAAAGAAGCCATATGTGAGAGAACCTAAAAGTCCTGAATAGCCTAATAAATCTTGCATTAGACTTAAGTTTAATAAACACTAGGCCCTAAGGAGCACCACTGGAAAAACAGGAGGTTTTTTTGGAAGCTGAAACCTTTGATTTTCCATTGTGTGAAGGACTTTGGACATATAAAATTGTGTAATTACCTTACCAGTGACAGATGTATGAAAAGTCCTTGTTCAGGCTTTAAAACTGCAAACTCTATAATATCTGAAATAGTGAGGAAAAGAGTTAGTCCATGAGTAAGCTTATGTTCCCTTTGAGGGCAAGTCTAATTGGCGAATTTACACCAGTAATCTTGGTCACTTTGATAATGCAGTATTGAACACTGTCTGTGGGAGTGGGGAGGAAAAATGGCCTTGTAAACCTTAATTGCTCTGGACTATATCTTTGAGTAAGCTGTATATGAGCAAGATAAAACAGCTTCAATTGCTGGGTCAGTCCAGGGCACAAAAAATGATACTTAGCATCTTGAAACGGAACTGGAAGCAAACTCCTGACAACAGGGAGCAGTGGCACAGTCTTATCCCATTCAAGGGGTGAGCCCATAGAGTCTGCGTGGGCTGAACTCCCTACTGGTGCAGCACCAAGCAGACAGAACAAAAGTCATTAAGCCAAGCAATTAGAGTTGCAGTGAACTGGTTTTGAAACCTATGCATGGCTGGAAACTCCCCCTGGATCTGTTTATCAGGCAGAAAATACTGTATAGCAAGTGTGTCTAAATGCGTTAATTTGTTCTTAAAAGTTCTTGAGTAAACTTATTGGTCTTCAAGACAGTGTAAAGGAAATAATATTCCGATAAGTTTCTTAATGCACTCAACACTGCCCCTACTGAACTGCTAAGCTCCCTGATTTTATCCTTTACTGTAGATGATGTAGTATGGATGGTTGTATATTACTTTGACATTCCTGTCTCTCTTGCATTTATATAAATCCTATGGTAACATGAACATTAATGTTATACACATAAAAGGATAGTCTATTTTTGTAAGGTCTGAGAAGTCTAAGAGCTGTTAGCTGTACGGAACTTGTCTAGAAGCTGATTTGGTGCGAGAGAAGGGGTCTCAAAGGGGAGAACCTCCAGGGTGCAAGTTGCCCCTTTTGACAGACTTGGGAACAAAAAGAGCCCACAAACTTGTGTAAACAGGCTATGTGAGTCACCAGTCACAGCCTTCAGCAAGGAAATCTGAGTCAGGGAGAACGTTTTCTGTTGAATGTTTTATTATTTATTTTTTTGTGTTTATTTATTTATTTTAAGTAAGAAAGGACTGCTTCTTAATGTGAATGAGGTTGTGCAGTCCCTGGCCATGCTGACTGAAAGCTTGTTGAATCTGTTTTAAAAGAAAATTTGTAGGACATTGATGTGTTTGATATTTAATGAACACAGAGTATCGTTCATAACATCAATTATTAGTCAATTATTGGTAGTCTTTAAGGAGATAAGTCTCCCTCATCCAATTACTACTTCATCCCGGTCATCTTAGTTACCGAGCGACACTTTGTATAACTTTATTACATAAAGCATAAGCATTATGCCTCAGAAAAGCACTATTTAATGTAAATAATATAGATTTGCCTACTATTGCACACAAAAGCAACTGTGTCCCATGGTTTGCACACCGTATTTGTCACATAAAATCTAGTAAATACTGTAATTAACTTACTTTCCAAGTGTGTTTTATGGTGTTAAATCAACTGTACAAGTCACATTCACATTCTTCTGAAACGCCCGCTCAGGAGTTCCTATCTTACTTCAGAAAAAAGAGAAAGAACAGTAAGACTTTTCTTTGCATTGGCAATCCAATTAAAACAACAAGGTGGCAAGAATGATATCAATTCCTATGAAAGCACTGTTGCATGATGTGCTGCCTGCCAGCCATTTTGAGGCTTTTCATCAGGGAATTGTGGCATAGTAATCTGCAGTAAGGCAATGCAGAACAACACAGAAATAAACGTCAATTGTTGACCTATTTTTGGTAGTCTACCATTGCTGGCAGAAGTTTAAATGAATCCCAAGGAGTGATTAGTTATGGGGATTCCAAAACAGAAAGCTGTAACAGAAAGGAGGCAGGAAAGCGATCGACTAATTTTATGTCTGTCACTGTTTCTAGTATTCAAATAAAAATTCTGTGTTTCATCCACTAAAGACATATTTTGCAATAAAACCAACAGATTAAAACAGATCAGGAAATTTTCCATCAATGTTCTCGGTAGTCATCAAAGAACGATTCGTAGACAAGCAAGAACAAGCTTATCATATCTTTGATTTCTGCCATATCTACTTCAAGGTTAATATTAAAAATAGTAAGTAAAAGTAGGAAAAAGTTCCCAAAGTCAGTCTGCCCTCTCCTCTTTAGGTTTGTTTTTATATAAAGGATGAAGATGGTGGTTGCATATTTTGCTCAGCATATCTTGCTGAGGATATGTAGAATGTTTTATAAATGTCATGTCACAGTATTTTCTTGCTGGTAAGTCTTTGTGTTGAAAGGGGATGCCACTGTGGCATGATCTCTGCTTATTCTACCTTGCACCATGATGCATTCATGATGTTTTACATTGAAGCTTAGCTTTCCTTTGCTTTATGGTGATTCTTTTAAATATCTTTCCCCCCCCCATCCTATCTGCTTTTAGTGCAGCCACAGCAGAAAGTGTCACATTTTCTGTTGTAATATGGTGTATTAGGTGGAAACTGAATGGGTAAAGGAGAGAACAAGTGATGTATGTGGGATACAAGTGTTTGTTGCTGACGTGTTCTAGCTGTTGACATGTCAAGACCCATTCATGAAGAGCTGCATCTGTGCTGCTTTTACTTATGAGTAAATACATTCTTTTCTCTGCTGGCCATCCAGGGAATCTGGTACCAAAGCAAATATCACATTTTTAGAAATTGAAGACTAGAGACAAGAATGGTAAGATGCAATATTCTTGCATGTAATTTGTATGCCTGACAAATATATGTCTTACTGACAAATTATATATCAAATGAATATTATGGATATAAAGCTTTAGACTGGAAAACAAGGTACTGTAGTAAAACGTCATGGATTTTTGGAAAGAAGTATGCTTTTTAATACTTGAACATTTGGTGATAAGAAGGAACCCCTTTCTTCCCTCCTCCAACTGTCAATTAGAATAACTGCTGACAACAAGCCAATGATAATGCACATTCCCGTTACAAAGCATTTGCCAAGCAAAATTTCTAGCAACTACTGCAGAGAAATCACAGATGCGCTCAACACTGTATTCCCAAAGGGATTGCCTTTTATTTGTGTTATTTTTGTCACTATCTACTATGTTTTATGCTTAGTCATTTTAAAACCAAAAGGCCTTTTTTGCAAAAAGTCTGTACAAGGATAGAGGGCTTCTGAAATTTTCGGGGAAACTATTTTACTGTTACCAGATGCTAAGGATGTGATCATTGTTTATCTTATTATTCTGCTCTGAAGATTAGAGATGCACCCTGCCTGTGGCTGTTTGAGGTGTGGAGGACAGGAGGAAGGCTTAGTATCGCTCTTCTACAGCAACAGGGGTTCTTTTGAGATCCTCTTGCCCCACTCCTGTAGTCCACAGACTCTGCACGTGTGGACTGTACATGACATTACCCCAGTTGTCAGATGAATTGCCCTTAGATGTTCTACTTTCCAAGGAGAAATCTAAAATATCTGTCCACTTTAGTAATATATCTTTTTAAACCTTCTGCAAATAATGCACTCTGTTTAAGAGTTAAAATGGACTAAAATGTCTCCTATGAACAGATCTGGCTAAAATCTCTGAGAATCTGAGTGCTTTGCCTGTTCTGTGAATCTAAAGGACAGGGTGGAGGTTGGCATCAGTGTTTACCCTCTTACCTTTAAATTTAGATACAACACTTTCAAGGTACAATGCTACCTGACATGATGGAATAATGTGTGAGAAACAAAATTTTCACTGAAGATTCCATGTATTTAAATTTGTAATTAAAAACCCCAAGCAAACAAACTTGGATACTTTGTGGCCTTTCCTAACTATTTGGGAAGTGTTGACAAGTGTTGCAAGTCATTGCCATGTAAACAGAAATAAAGCTTTCATTTTTATAACACTGAACTTTTGTCTAGAGAGCCGTTATATAATAAAGCATATGACTGAATAAATTTTCTTTATTTAGCATGTACTGACATAACTACAGGATGCAAGTATGTTGGTAACTTTATTGCATTGAGTGAAATTAGTAATTTATCAAACATCAGCTCATCTTTCCAATTATTTCTACAATCGTTTTGGTTCTTTGGGGAGTTTTTGGCATGTATGATACATTTTGAGTTCTGAATGAATTTGAACAAGTGTGGTTTATGCTCCGTTTGTTTGTAGATTAACAGATACATTTCCACAGCAACAGCTTCTCCTCTTTATCCTTCCCGCCCTGCCATTAGAAGTAGATTTGGCTTAGTAGTTACTGGAAATGAGAAATTAAGTATCCAATTATTTTAAGTTATTTTTGTATTACCATATCTTTTAAGAAGCTATAGGAAGATTACTGAAGGCTTATTGGGTTGTAGGTTTCCAGTGGCTGCTGGTAATTCATTGTGAGTAGCACTCTAACAACTTCTGGTGCCTGGCATAATTAATGTTTCAAATTTGCCATAGCTTCTGCAAGACATATTGCCAATTAGTCTTTTTTTTAATCTCACGGGTATGCTGTGCCACTGAAACATCCACTTTAAAAGTATATATTATTACACTACTATACCATTTTTATTATATATGTTATTATTACTGCAATTTGAAATTGCAGGTTCTAGATCTATGTTCATCCTTCTCTGAAAACTTTTGTAAACACTGTTCTCTTTAGGTAGAGAGATCACCTGGCAAATAATATTAAGATACTTTCTATTTTTAAATTTACCAGAGAATTTAAATACAACTGTTAATCTTGATGACAAGATTTCTAGAATTTAAGAACTCTTTTAAAGGAGTTGGTATTGTGGATTGAACCAATGTGATAAAACTTATACACACTTTCAAATGTAGAAAACTTACCTGGATAACTTCGGAATTTTAAGTTGCTTTTTTGGTTTGGTTTGTGGTGGCTTTTTTGGTTTTTTTTTTTTTTTGATTTTTTTTTTCTCTTTTGAGACTTGAGATTTACTCTGTGGGCATCTAACTCTGTTTTGTTTTCTTGTTGGCCTGATTACAAACTTTACTTGCCTTTGACAAGAAAATTCTTGATTTATCTTAGATATTTCTGCATTTACGTGTTAGCTGGCAAAATCTCTTTTTGTTTGATGCAAATGTAGATAAATTGCTTCCCGAAGGCCAGAAGAAAGTGATAAAATATTGTCTTATGTAGAATAACAATATTGGAATATTTATGAACAAGGCAACTCAAAGGATGATGAAGATAGGGTAAAGTCAGACATATCTGATGTCATAAAAAATAAAGGCTCTTGGCCTCCGTCTCTCCTTGAGGAGGCTTGTTACTATATAAATAAATTGAATTCCTCTTTTCCAACCTTCTGTGCTACTTAAAGGTGCTGACTAAGCTGTTTCAGCACTTTGATCTACTGCCATGATCTGGCCCTAGCTCTACTTTCATCCTCTTCAAAAGTATTCTCTCGCAGCAGAGAATTTGGCCCTAAGGAAAAGAGTATGCAGATATTTTTTTTCTTTTTCCAATAAAAACTGCCTAGATGGCTGTCTTTATTGAACAAATAAGCTGGTGCGTTATTCCCCAAGGGTTTAGTTTTTCATCCACTAACAACAGAATCGACTCTGTAATGATTAACCAACCACCAGAAATGAGTGCAATACTTCCCAGCAAAGGAATCATTTAGAAGTTACGTTTTGGGGACTGATAATGTTGGATGCAAGCCTGATGTATTCTATATGAAGTACAGCTTTTTGTGAAGACTTGAACTGTGTACAAGGTAATAGATAAATCCGTTATGTTTCAGTGCTGTTCAGAAGGATATCTTGCCTGGCTTCCAGCTCTCTTGCTTAAAAGGCCAGAGACTTTGATAAGTTCTGTGTTTTGTCTGCCAGCCTTCTGCTTTGGAGACCCTGGTATGGCCATGTCTGCACCAGACATTGCTGAAATTTTTTTGCCTTGTCCAAATCACTTTTACTTAATCACTGACTTGTGCTTTAACACAAAGGATATATTATGAGATTTATTACTTAGGAGACCTTACTCTTTTTTTCTGTACTCCACTGCGTATAAATAAAGGTTTTGTCATAGGTGTTCATAGACTATAGGGAAACTGGGGTAGGTGGTGCTCATTAAGGAACTTGACATTCTTTCAGCCATTAAGCTTTCAAAGTGGTATTTCCCGTGAAGATAATTTTATTTCTGTAAATAGATATTTTTGTGCATGGGAAATATCAATCCAAACTAACATGGAATGCATATCAACAAAAAGTTGAATGCTTCTATTGCTTCCCCTTGTGATCAAAACATGTTGAAATATTGTAAAGAAATGTGAAGTGAAACAATATGAAGGCTTTGTGCATCTCTTTCAATTTTAATTTTTTTTCAGAGAAAATTATCATCATTACCTTCTCTGTACAGGATAGTTAGACACAGACAGAAGAATACAATTCAGGTTTTCTGAAATTGTCTTGTCCTCTGTTCAACAGGACACATAACTTCCTTATGGTGGTATATTTTTGGTATTTATAAAGTACCATGACAATGTCCAGTCTGCATGTGACAATTTATAGGTATCCACCATGGCAAGCCTGTAGCTCCACAACAAGTAACTTGTACTGAAATGGAATGTAAACTTAGTGTCGGCTACGCTGACCTAGGTCTAGATTGTCCTGCTCCGATTGTCAAGTAGCAGCTTTCATCCTGCCTTCATTGAGGACCATCTAGTATAGACAACCATGAATTAGACTTTGCATATGTGTTCTTAATAGAAAGAAGATGCCGCACATGTCTTTTTGCATGCCACCCTTTTCTGCTGCATTTTATTACCCCATGTAAATAGGTTTTTTCATTGTATTACTACCATCAAAGCTGTTACTCAAATCTGATTTGAATTAAATCTCTCTTATTTTGTTTAACAGATGATGTCACCAATATTGCGCAGAAATCCCTCCTTGCTGATGAAAAAGAGAACGTGCCAACAGAAGTAGGACTTTTGGTGTGGAAAGTCCCAGTACAAACATAGCTAGTGGCTTCACTGGTGCTGCTCAGTCTTCACCTCTTCAAATTGAAAACAAGCACAACTGCCTCGGAATCCTGTGGACAAGAGAAAGGTACTGTGCTTTGCCAACATGTTGGCTGGGTAGGAAGAAAATAAATCTAAAATACAGGTATGATGTTATCAATTTATTACAGACAGTATCATTTGAAGCTTTGAGTTTAATTTTTTGGGGGGGAGTACTGACATAAACTTTAAACCCAACCAGATTTTGGTCAGTAAAATAACCCAAATCTGTACTGAGTTTTTATCTTTGCTTTAATATGGTTCTCTTTACATGGAGCCTTTCTCTGTTCAGTGAATACATTTCTTGATGATATCAACATTTTCTTTCTCATGTTTTTTTAAAAGTAATTTTGTAAGGCATTCCCCTCCCCCCAGAATCTAAAATATGCAGTAAATAATGTTGCGCAGTGTCTTATGTTTATCATATGCTTGCTAACTTGACCACTGGCTTACTTCAGCTACACCTGTCACCGTTAATAAAGAAGAAAGGCTTTAATTGCTTTGGTCTCAGCTGGATGCTAAGCTGCTTTGACAGACTTTCCCAACCTTCTGTTGACTTTTATATCTTTATAGTACGCACAAGTCTGGGTATTCAGAAGGCAGTATGTATGTATGCATTTAAAAAACCCACAATGTTTTGGTTGCTTCAAGGGACCATCTACTTCTTATACAGGGAAAAATATCAGTTTCCTCCTACTGGAGATTTATGGTAAGGATGACAGTTTAACACAATGCCCAGTTCCTGACTTTTTCATCTTGTGGTAGTCCTGCAGTGAAACTGCAGCGATGATGTGGTTACTACGATTAGAAATATTAGGAGAACTGAGCAAACCCCACTTTTAGTAGCTGTCCTTACTGCATCAAAATGCTATTGGCCCCTAGAAACTATATTGTTATCTAGAGAGATGTTGCAAATATTGAGTTTTGTCAGAAGATTGTAATGCAGAAAGATATCTCCTTTCCTAGTGGGTATTTTTCAGCTCACATATTGGATTTGTTGCCTCTTCACTGCTCACGAATGATGCCATTATATTGAATATAGTGCACAGTGAACTTACTTTGCATTTCTGAATGAAAGGGTAGAGTATGACCCTAAGTTAGGCAAGTGCTATGGGAAATGACAGCTGCAGAGCGCATGATCATTACTGAAAAATTCACAAAGAAGGAAAGAGTAAAGTAAAAAATGTAGGGTACAGAACATGCCTCAGGGCCCCTCTGGGTAGTATTTACTTGTCTTCTCTGATGCTCAAGTACAGATAATAGTTCATTAGTATCTTTGATTCTAATGCTTCAGAGAATTTCACTATAGTCATTATTAAGCAAGATATAAAGAGTGAAAAAATATTTCAAAAATAGTTTTGTGTTCATTAATGTAATTAATTTTTACTATAGAAAAGAATTATGGTAACTAAATTTGTTTTGGAGTCAACAGATAAACTAATGTGACCCTAGATTCTCTCTTCTTTAATTGGAAGGGCAATTCAACATTTACTTCTGACTGGGCTTATTGCTTTATGGTAAATGCAAGAGGAGCTTGTCACAGATGTATCTAAAAAAATCATCTTCATATCTACTTTATAATAATAGAAAGTAGATGATGCTGATTTTGAAAAGAATTAAAATGCTGAACTCTAAAACCAGCTGTTAGATATTATAACTTGAATTTCTGCTAAGGTGAATGCGTTTTGATTTTTAAATCTCAAAGGAATGCTATTTAAAGGTGGTGGTGTTCCCGCCTGTCCCCTCCTCCCTCCCTTTATCTTTTGGTCTATCCCATTCCAGTAGCTCCAAACAGTTAAACATAGATTAAAAAATTGATTTAGACTGAATGTTTTATTTAACTGACTCTGCATAATGAAAATGAAACTCATAAAACATGATAGAGTCTTCAACAACTAATATATTTTGAAAAGTGATTTTGTCATGCAAATTATCCCTAAGGAGACTTCCCATGACAGTGGGTGTTGGAACAAGGTGATCTTCAAGGCCACTTTCAACCCACATCATTCTATGATTCTATACTTGTGAGTAGGAAAATCTAGGAATAAGAAAATCTTATGAAAATCTGAGCAGAGGAATTTCATTCTCTGGATTGCTTATGTACATTTCCTCAGTGCTACAGGAAGAAAACCTCCCTATTTGTTCCCCATTTGTCTTATAATATTATTCATATTTCTTGCATATCAATGTCTTATTTATGTGGGTAGACTATTTTTGATATCTCCATGTTATCTCCTCAGAATGGTGGTGTAAACACAAAGATCCATGCAGGAGTAGTGCTGTTACATCGTGCAGCTATGTGTGGGCACTTTGCTTTATGGAAAGACTGGCTGCTTCTGTGAAAAATTAGGATTGCTGCAATGTGCTGGCTATAGATTCAGGCACGTTTTTTAAAATGTGTCTTTCTTTGTATTGCTGACTGATCATGAAATCTACCAAAACCTATGCTTTTCCCTCTCTTTAAATTTATGTCAATTAAATTTAGATAAACTTTGGTATTATTCTCATATTTCCATTTATTTTCTTAACATCCTTTGAACAATCCATCTGTACTGACTAATCCTCTGTACAGATATTGCTTATGTTCCCTGCCATGTGATTACAGATCCATTACTCTCCAAACACAGAAGTACTCTTACATGCTTGTGTCTGAATAGTTTCTCTTGCAAATATAACAAGGTAGTACATTTGGGTAGTTGATAGCTGTACAGCTGCTGGCAGAATTCCCACACGCATTTTACCGTTAGATAAGTTGGTGGCTGGAAATGGTCGTGTGGAGATAAGGTAAGTAATGTTTCACTTAGTCATCTAAAAGTACTTCTCTATGTGTTGAATGTTTGCAAGAGGTGTTAAAAAGAAAACTGAGCAAACTTTTCTGACACCTTGGAAAGGTCTCTCGTATATCTGACTTGCTGTCTGGTATTAAGCCTAACAGATCTCCAGTCTTTTATGAAGCTCCTTGTATATGCATAAATGAGTATGAACGCAAAAAGAAGGTATGAACTGTGAGAAACCTATAGCCTACATGGTATGCATTCAATAAGCAGCAGTACAGACCATGAAGTTGGCAGTTTTGACAGTTCTCTAGATTATACTATCCTTGTAATACCTGGCGCTTTTTTGTGATAAATAGGCTTTCTTGTGGTTATGGTTATCTTTCTAGCTTTTTGTTTGTTTTTTTCTCAGCTCTTCCATTCAATTAATTTGTAACTTCAATAGCTCTGAATGATGTGTTACAAATATTAAATAGCTTTGATAATATTATTTGATTATGGCAATATATGTGGAGGAAAAAAAAGGCATGATTTATGCATAGCATTGTATAAATGTTCATTGCCAGGAGAATAGTTTTGAAGGACACTAATTATCTCAGCACCTGAAACTTCTCCTTGCTGAAGGAAATCCGTCCTGTGCACATACACCCATACTATATTTATACATATTTATGTTAAGTATATCATGACGATGTTTGTATTACAAGTAGTCCTAAGCAAAACCATATTTTTAAAATATGCCTTTATGTGTTTCAGTATGATAATCAGCTGGAACAATAGCAATCAATTTCATGGTGTTGATCAGTAGCTCAGTACTGTGGTTCTGCAGTCAAGTGCTCTAGGGTGGTATAATGTATTATTTTGAGGAAACTGCTTTCTGTCAGACTTTTGTTTAATTCATGGAGTCATGGAGACTTTTCTGCTCCTTTTCTGCCTTGTGCGGTCTTTTTGCACATCCTATATTTTGCATAAAATTTGGAGTCAGTGTGCCTGAAAAACATTACATACTGAAACACTTCCGTCTCCCAACTGAGTTCACTTTTTAGTTAGTGTGGACTCCGTTCTGTTTGTGTCAAAACCTAAACTTTAACACAAACTAGAAAGTCTGTCTTGAGTTTGTTTGAAAAGTTACTTCATATATGAACATATTTAGTAGAATCACATTTATTAACATTTCCTACGCAAAAATGTATTAGTAGCTCTGGTGTGTTTTGGCTATATTAGGAAACAGAAATGAGGAAAGCAAAATATGGGGAGAAATGAATGTCTTGTAGGACCATACATGTGAATATAGAAACTGAATTCAGTAAAACAGAGCACCAGCCCAGCAATGCTAGTTAGCAAATACATCCCACCACAACGAAGAAAAAAAACCTTTCCAGTGAATACACTCTTTTGGGTCTGGATGGAGCCGAGTAGCGTAAATATACTTCACGACTGCAGAATCGACTGACAGAGTTCTGACTTGTGTTGAAAAATTGCTTGCATCAGAAATGTTAATTTGAAGATAAAGTATTAGTATAGGGTAGTAGATGGCGTCATTTTGGGGCATCCTCCTATGTTCTATTTTACTCACTTTCTGTAAGTATTTTGCTCTTGAAAAAATATATTTTGTCAGCTATGAAGTCTGAAACTTATTTCACTGATTTGAATCTGTGTGATCCTCTTTACCTGAATTATTCTGAGATGTTGAGCCACTGTTTAGACATTCTATCCAAACTAACAGATGTATTTAGCATTTATTGTCTGGACAAAACACTACATTATCAAAACCAGAAGTTTTACTGGCTATTGAAAATTTATCACAAGTTTATCATAACAGTGTCTTCCTCTGGGGACAGCACTGCTTCATGATCCAGGAAGAATTCTCTCTATTTACACTTCAGGAAAGGGGGATAAGAGAAGCTAACAGTTCAAGTTTGTTAAAGAGTGCCACAGACTAGTATGTCTGAGAGGGATTCCTGTGTAGACAGAATGATGGGGTTTGTAGGTGCGCTCTGAAATCAGGACCACTAGGGATGCAAGTCTCTACTTAGTCCTAAAGATGACCAAGATGGAAAATGTTGAAGGGTGGAAGGGATCAGAATTAAATCCTTTGAACAGGAGAAAAGTTTAAATTTGATTAGTTGGCAACCCCTGAACACAGTGCTGTGCAGGCTTGATAAGCATCTTTGGCACAACCCTGGTAGCCTGTGCACTACTTCTTGCTATTAAAACAAAAATAGAAGTTTGGGGGAGAAAATAAATTCTGGTTGACTTGTGTGAAATCTAGCTGAAAATTAAGAAATGCAAAAGGGAACCAGGTAAGGGAATATACTGAGATGTAAATGACAAGAGTCCAATCTGTAGCAGAGACATTTCTATTGCTTCATTGAGGAGCTTGCATTTCTGTACTGAGGAAATACTTTATTGCCTTCTGGTTGTTTCAGACAAGAGGTGGAAAGGGATGCAAAGGAATTATAGTACTTTACTGTGCTTCTGAAACGTAAGCTGGTACTGTTTTGCCTTTGGGATCAGTTGCGCTTTATTCTGCCTGTTCAGGAGTGGCAGTTTAATATTTCTCTGCTTTTTCAGGAAGCTGTGGAAAGCTGACTTCCCATCTTTCTCAAGTAAAATAACTTGTGTTAAACTGCTTGCAAGAGTGCAGTTGTAACAATTTCCTGCAAAGCATAATTTTATGTTTCCCCTGCCTTACATTTAGTGATCTATATATGAATGATTATTTTTTTTTAAAGTTAATAAAAGCCAATGAAAGAAAGGGAGCAGGGAAAAGGGATTATATTGCTGGTGGAGAGCAGTTTCCAAGTGTGCTCAATGTTGTTATAACCCAAGAAAAAAGAGAAAATTTGGTAGTAGAAGGGAGGTGGAGGGTATTTGGACATATCAATTAACTTCCAACGATCTATCTAAGATTTAAAAGTGGGCTCTCTAGTCAGGACAGTGAATGGAAACCCATTACCTAGCTATTTACTGGTGAAGACGTGCTTATCTCAAAGGAAACATCTAGTAATTTCATATCCTTAATCCTTTACAACATTTGGTAAATGTTAGTGAAGATATCTATGGTTTGATGTTTCCAAATTTCTACTGCTAAAAAAAATAATAAATAGTATATGTTTGTAGCATAGGCATTTGAGTTGATATTCCATGGGTGAGGAAAGAATGTGGTCACACTTAAGAGCCTCCAGTTTTCACATTGTTCACTGGAACAGGCTATGCAGGTAACAAGTAAGTCTTGATTTGTGTGTAACTTTCAGCTTTCGTCTCACCTTTATTTATTTTTTTTTCTTCCTCTTCTGGTATGCACTTTTTTCCTTTCTTCTATCTTTGAGAACTAGTGGTTGTGAGGGAAGAGCAGACAAACAGCAGATAGGACTCTTATTTAGGCTAGTGATAAGAAATGGGCTATATCACTGAGAAGATTAGCTCTCTCTTTTCCTTTGTTAGGGCCTTCTTAAGCAGGCTTCATTCTAGTAATCTTTTTCCCAGGGCATGAGACTTNCCCCCCGCCCCCACCTTTCCTGCTTTGGAAACAGCCAGTTGAGGTTTTATTAGTATAAGTTTGTTACTTTAGAGGTGAAAAACTGCACTATTGCTGCCACAGCTGTGCTAACCTTAACCTTAAAGAAAAATCTTATTCAGAGATTCACCTTAAGTTTATGGAGGTGATGTGTGATGTGGAAAGAATAGTTCTTTTGGCAATACCTATTTCCATTATTTTTCTACTGAGTCTTCAGTAAGAATAAGTTTGCCTATAAAGTCACTGCCAGCACTCCAAATTTTGAGGCTTCCCTCTGCCACCTCTTTTAGGGGATGAGGAGGGAGAGGGACAGAACTGAATACTAAGACCAATTCATAGCAGAGATTATATGGGTAGGAATACATTTTTACTCAACTGTGGATGCAAAGTTAGGATTGATACTGTGTCCTATTTACATGATAATGCAACTTGAATAAAGATTTTGTCCGTAGTCAAAGATGACTTACAGAACCATTTAGACTTTGCAGAGAATGGCCGCCTTTGCAGGCACCATGGGAAGAAGGAGATTGTGTTCCTAAGGAATGAAACATAAGCATCTTTTGTTCAGCCAGAAGGACTCCTGTAAGCTTTAGGTGAAATGTCTTGACCCCAAATTACCTAAAACCACTGTACTGTCTCTATGGTCTGCTCTCTGAAACAGTATGGTGAAATGAAAACTTGATTTCCCAATGAAGGAAAAATGTTATATAGGTAAAAAGATAAGGATGTTTTCCTCAGAGTGAACAATAAATCACTTTTTAATTCCCCTAAATGACCAAACCAGTCAGACTATGACAGTGTTCAGTAGTTTGAGATACACTGCTAGCAATTCTGTGCACCCTGTAAATTAGATATCCCCATAAACTGGACAAGCAACTTGCTTTTGAGAAAGCTCAAAATTGCATATACAAGTAACCATTCTTTCCAATTTAGGAAGCTTTATTTCTATAGAAATATATTTGTCTGCATTGATTAATTTCTGAGCTTCAAAATACTTTGGGTCATAGAATCATAGAATCATAGGGTTGGAAGGCACCTCTGGAGATCATCTAGTCCAACCCCCCTGCCAGAGCAGGGTCACCTAGAGCATATCACACAGGAACGCGTCCAGGCGGGTTTTGAATGTCTCCAGTGAGACAGCAGCAATCTGGGCAGCAGTCAGCCTCATAGTCTATGTGGCTTGTCACAGAGTAATTCTGGAGTTTTGTGTTTATATCTATTTGCATGTTTCTCTCTTTTTAATCTGAATTATGACTGAATGTGTCTTTGTTTTTTTTAACATTCTGAGGGATGCTATCCTAAAATTATGGTTTTGATACATGTTTCTAGTTAAAAGGATTTTCTGCAATTTTCACGGCCACCACATTCAACTCCAAGCATCCTTAGAACGCACATTCATACTTCTGTTGGCCAACTTGCCAACAACCTTTCCAACAAGCCTGGCATGGTTTGAATCACATTTGCTGGCAGTTATCAGAAGGGTATTTTAGTGGTAATCTTCTCACGGTGGTGAAGCATTTTCAGTTTGTGGATATTCGAGGACGGTTACACAAAGAAAGTCTTTAGTTCACAAAGTTTCTCCTCTGTGCTTTTCTTGTGCATTGTCGTGCTTGTCTCTGTTCTGTTTAAGCTGAGAAAGAAATGAAAGTTTGTCTCCAGGCTCTTGCTGTGTCAGTGTCTAGCTGTGCATTTTACTGGCTGTAGTTTTAAGCTGCTACACTGCTCCCTTTTGGAGTTTAGAGAGTTGAGAGAGGAAAGAAGCTACTGTCTGAGTGAAATAGCCAGTTTAAATGTTTTATCCCAGGTGATTCAGTTCCATCAGCCAGTCACCAGAGTGACTAAAGCTCTGTTCACTCCAATGAACATTCACTCAAACATCAATACTTGAAATGCTAACATTAGGTGGCTGATTATCAGAGCACTGTTATGAGAAAGTGATCTGTGAGGGAATTGCAGTTTTGTGAGACACTAAATTTGATGATTCCTGCCCGCTAGCAATTGTAAACTCTTGCTATGTTCTCATAGGCCTCATTTCTCATAGCCCCTATTCAATCTCTCATATTGTAATACTGTCCTCAGAATATCTTTCTGGGGTAGGCAAGTGTAATACCTGTTTTACTGAGAGATCAAGTGGTTTTTTTCAAGGTTCATACAAAGAATCTATGATGGAAATGTGATGGAACCAAAAGCCATCAAAACTTAGCCTGTGTGTTACTCATAAAATAATCATTATTATTACTATTATCCAGTTAGATTTTAAGTTAGATTTGATGTGGTGCGTCTTGCTTCATGAACGTTGAAGTTGAGCAGGAGTCCTTGATATAGCAATCAAACATAAGTTTGAGGTCCTAAATTCCTGACTGCAGGTCAGGGATTCTGTGACTCTTCAAAATTTGAGTAACAGCACTGCCAGCTCTCTAGTGTATATGTTTATTTTTGATCTCAGGAACCAAGGATCTTGGCTTTAAATGTGGAGCATGATGGCATCTTTGGAAAAAATAAAGCATGTTCATTTATCAGTCTTCCTGTATTACTGGAATAGGCTAATATCTTTATTTTGGCTAAGAATCTTGATTTTAATGAGAAGATTTATCAAAGTCAAGCTGCTCCTTGGTAGGTGAGGAAGTTTTGTCATTAACCTGCTCACTGTTAACAACTCTCTTTATTGCAGTGACTGATACGCTCGTGCTGCTCTGCACATAGCTGTATAATTCTTCCGCGATGGAGCAGTAAGGTGGGAGTGTGGGCTGGCTGAGACAATACGGGGTAGCTTGCAGGTTTAGTAAAGGTGATTGATGTGCACAGTAATTATTGAGATGAGAGACAGTGGAATCAAATCGTGCCACCTCTGTTTGCTTCACTGTTCAGCTGGTAACTAGATCACATCCAGATGTCCTTTTTCTCCTGCTTACACCTCCTTGACCTCTCAAGTTTATCCTGGTGATTTACAAAATAATAAAGTAAATATTTATCATTCAGTAAAGTGTTAGATGACCCCAGATTTTTTCCCTGCTGAGGTGCCATCTCTTTCTTGAGTCATCAAACTGGGAATCTGAACCTCTCTCCCAAGCCTGTCAGTTGTCTTGCACATTTTCTATGCAGCTGTCATCCGTGAATTTTTAATTTTTCCAGTTTCAGGTTGTTTTTTTTCTAGCCTTTTACAATAAAAATAATAACAATGATGATTAAAAAAAGAAACAACCCCAAAGGAACCTTCCTGCAAAAATCAGGTAAATAACTAAACGAAAGCAGTCCAGTATAATCCAAAAGCCTACATTTGGCAGGATGATTAGTCTGTGGGATGTCAGTCACAGTGAATCTCTAGGCATATCAAGGACATGGGGGTCATCAAGAGTAGTCAACATGGTTTTACCAAGGGTAAGTCATGTTTGACTAACCTTATAGCCTTCTATGAGGATATTACTAGGTGGATAGATGATGGTAGAGCGGTAGATGTGGTTTATCTTGATTTCAGTAAAGCATTTGACACCGTCTCCCACAGCATCCTTGTAGCTAAGCTGATCAAGTATGGGTTTGGTGATCAAGCAGTGAGGTGGATCAAGAACTGGTTGAAAGGAAGAAGTCAGAGAGTCGTAGTCAATGGGGCAGAATCTAGTTGGAGGCCTGTGACTAGTGGAGTCCCTCAGGGGTCGGTACTGGGACCGGTGTTGTTCAACATCTTCATCAACGACCTGGATGAGGGTACAGAGTGTACCCTCAGCAAGTTTGCGGATGACACCAAGCTGGGAGGAGTGGCCGACACCCCAGAAGACTGTGCTGCCATTCAGAGGGACCTGGACAGGCTGGAGAGTTGGGCGGGGCGAAACCTGATGAGGTTCAACAAGGGCAAGTGTAGAGTTTTGCATTTGGGGAAGAAAAACACCATGTACCAGTACAGGTTGGGGGCTGACCTGCTGGAGAGCAGTGTAGGTGAAAGGGACCTGGGGGTCCTGGTAGACAGGAGGATGACCATGAGCCAGCAATGTGCCCTTGTGGCTAAGAAGGCCAATGGCATCCTGGGCTGCATTAGAAAGGGTGTGGTGAGTCGGTCAAGAGAGGTTCTCCTCCCCCTCTATTCTGCATTGGTGAGGCCACATCTGGAGTATTGTGTCCAGTTCTGGGCCCCTCAGTTCAAGAAGGACAGGGAACTGCTTGAGAGAGTCCAGCGCAGAGCCCCAAAGATGATTAAGGGAGTGGAACATCTCCCTTATGAGGAAAGGCTGAGGGAGCTGGGTCTCTTTAGTCTGGAGAAAAGGAGACTGAGGGGTGACCTCATCAATGTCTTCAAATACATAAAGGGGGAGTGTCAGGAAGATGGAGTGAAGTTGTTTTCAGTGATGACCAGTGATAGGACAAGGAGTAATGGATGCAAATTGCAGCATAGGAGATTCAAGAGGAATATCAGGAAGAATTTTTTTACTGTGAGAGTGACAGAGCACTGGAACAGGCTGCCCAGAGAGGTTGTGGAGTCTCCTTCACTGGAGACATTCAAAACCCGCCTGGACGCGTTCCTGGGTGATGTGCTCTAGGTGACCCTGCTCTGGCAGGGGGTTGGACTAGATGATCTTTCGAGGTCCCTTCCAACCCTATGATTCTATGATTCTATGAATAAAGATATTATGTCTCTGTATTTGCCATTTATCTAGCCCTAACTGAGAAATGCTGCAACTTCTTCCTGCTCCTGTTTTTGCTTTTAAATACTATGCTTTAAAGGGAGCGCTGCTTCTCAGTGAAAGCCCAGGAATCTCCCTGTGTCACACCCAGGGTACAATCAGAAGGTCAGGTTGCTGGGCATACATTGCCCTAGACAGCAGGCATCTTGTCAGGTCTCCTGTGTGTGCTCAGAAGAAAGGAATTGGCACAGAGATTGGAGGAAGAGCTCTGCCTAGAGCTGCCTCTGCGGGGTTGCAGTTAACCCAGCAGCCCGAAGGGCTCTAACTCTCTAACAGAGATGAGTTTGGAAGGTTGTGGAAGGAGGTTTTTTTTTTTTATCAGTTTTAGTTGCATTTGGGCTTTGTCTTTGTGCTACTGTCTATTTTATTTTATATATGTGTCATAGGACTGCTGTTTGTAGCATTTTGTCTTTTAATATTGTTAATAGTGTGATTTTAATGACTAATCCACAAAACAGTGCTACGAGTGTAATTGGGTAAATAATAATAAAGAATGATCATTCATTGAAGTCAATGAATGTTTTTTATTTACTTAAAAGGCCTGGGATCAAGCTCATAACTTTCTGAGAAGGGATTCAGGTCAAGCTTTTAGTAACTCCTAGCATATCAAGGTGGTGTGTAGTGCAGAAAGGGAGTTGCAGAGGGCATCTGCATCAGGTCTAGAAGGGGACAGCAGGGCTGGGCAGAGGAACGTAGCAGCTGCGGTTTGGAGGTGATCTGGTTGATGTCCTTTCCCTCCTACCGGGGCTGCATTCGAGCCAGTGCTTGACACCACTTTCCTGGATGAAGGCTATGTCATATTGTATCATAAGGCAGCTGTGCTGCTCACTGGGCACTACACAGATGTCTCCAAACACGCCGTGGTGTAGTGCAAACACATTCATTGTGTGTCTTTGCTTCTGCTTTTTGTTCCTATCCTTTTAAATCCATTTCTATCCTTTTTGTTATCCATTATATCCATTTTGTTCCTATCCATTTTGTTCCTATCCCATTTAAATGTGTAATTTTTAGTTGTTCTCTGCTGTGCACATAGCTTTGACCTGAGCAGCTGTAGCAATTTGAGGAGATTATCAATTTGAGGATATATGAGACAGAGGTCTTGCATCTGGGGTTAGCATTTTTGCAACCAAAAGATTGCATTTCTGTTGTTGCCTGGCAGTGGAATGGAAGTGACAACTGTCTGTAGTCACAGTAAGTAGTTCATTTGAATTTACATTTTTGAACTGGTCCTGCAGTTGTCCTCCAAAATAATCTATACAATCAGACACCTTTTGTTCCTTTAAATCTTCTTCCATCCTGTAACCATCGTGTGGTTCCTGCTCTAAATGGCTTGCAAGAATTACTGAAGATACTGGCCCTTTTGTAAATAACTAATGCATTTTTTTTAAAAAAAATGTATACATAATAAATTCAAATTAATCTTGTTTACTGAGTGCATTTGTGATTCCTTCCCTTCCCTCTGCCTTGTCCTCTTCAGCTCAAACATTCCCTTTTACTGCATATTAACTAGTGATGTTTTCTTGTAAATGAAGAGCTAGGGGTTTTTTTTTTGGATGGGCTGCTTGTGTCTTTTGACTAGAATGAGGCCATTAATGTACTAAATGCTTTAAATGATTTTAATATATTTTGATTTTTTTTTTTTGCATTATGCAGTGATTTGGAAGCATATTTTAGTTGCATATGTTTTAACAGGTGCATACAGGACAAAGGCAACCAATTAACTGAAGTGAAAATGAATACACTGGTGAAATTCATTATGAAATTTGCCAAACTCTGGTTCTGTTAACTGTTCTATGAGGACCTGGAAGACAGTGATTTGTGATGGGGTGTTAAAACATGGATACTGATTCCTGGGGGGAATGGGTTTTTTCTGAAAGACTGTAGAGATACAGAATCTAGGCAGGTCACCTTTTCTGACGTGCCATTGAAAAAAATAATGTAAGCAATTACTATCCTTGGCAGATGAGCTAACTCTCTTACCAATACTGTGCTCATCTACAGGGCATCACCTGCTGTGGAACCTTCTGAGTGAGGTGTCATAAAAGCCTAACTCATGCTACACTGGAATCTCTACAAAGTAGAGAAGTTATCTCTGTTAAACTGTGCTCTTTCTGCATATCCACAGTTTAAAATATTTAGAGCTTCCTGGTGATTGCTTTCCATATAGTTTGGACCTATAGGTATATTGTTATTAAAGCAAGAATGGCTCAGGACTGTGAATCTGCAAAAATGAACGTGGAGCTGTTAGTTAACAATACATATGCTTTTGGTTTTATCTACCAAAAAAAAAAAAAAATCACAAACGACACTTACAGAAGTGGTCCGCTCTAAGGAAACTCTGCATTTCCCTCAGTGGGGTAGGATTTAAAATAACCCTCAAAAGCTCTACTGTTATAGAAATAGACCTATGTCTGTAGGTAGCTAACAAATGAGTATCTAAAGTGTGACTAGTCTATAATATACTGAGAAAATTGTTCTGATAATGTGTATTTATATTTTTTGACTGGGAAAAGTATTATTTTTACATCCTGTAGAGATGCGTTTGCTTTTATCCATTCAGTCATGTTTTATTACATAGAACTGAGAAACGAAGCAGGAAATGTAGGTCATCTGAACTGTGTGAGAAATGTGCCTTGGGCATTGAGAACTAGGAATGTTGCCTTCCCCATACAGTCACTGGTTGATTTTAACTGTCTTAAATTGTAACATAGGTGAAGTGGCACTTACTTCTGAAGTTATTGTACCTGTGTCTTCTGCATTTACTATTGTTGGGTGCTAGGACAATTAAATTTATTTTAAACTTCTTGAATATTCAGAATTGTGCTTTATTGAGAATATAGCATAATAAGGGTTATGAGTAGCCCATAGGTTCTGCAGAATTATAAGAGAAAGACTGAAGTAAAATGAGGAAACCCTATTTACGTGGGAAAGTGTCTAGATGAAGATGGTTCCCTTTCCAGTTCCCCTACCTGTGCTTTTGCTTGGTGTTTCAGCTGAGATGACTCATTAACAACTTCGCTTTCCAAAAATCATGTTGACACTGAATAAAGTTGTTCAAATCTGAATTAAGACTGGAATGCTGAATTTTGGGACACCATTTAGTAAATTTTTCTTGTTACCATGCTAGTTTATCTATATTTATTACTTGAGTTTATGGGTGTACTTACTGATTACTGTAAGACTTGTCTAAAGATAAAACCGTCCACTTATTTCATGTATTCAGTACAGAATCATGTTTAAAGACTTGCATTTCTTTAAATGGAGCTATTTTTCACCAGAAACTACTAAGTTCCTTCTTTTCATACTGTTAAGTAAGAAAAGTTCCTTGATGCTACACTTTCACATTTTTTGCAATAATAAATTTTTCTTTTTTTCTGTTATGTTTTATTGATATTTAATATCTAGAAGTATCATACAACCATTCATTACTTACTTCTTGGCCTGTCTTGCTAAAACCAGGGAAGAGACTGAGATAGTGATTAAATTACATCCTTTAAATATGTAAAGCAAATACAAGAGAAATTGGGAGTTATGATTGGAACACGGTTCAGCTGATTTGGTTTTCCAGGTACCTTAGGAATTTAATGGATTTCCCAAAACATCTAGCACAAAAGGAGTGATATTTTGTTAATCATGTTAAATATTTTGATCTCTTGCATAACAATCCCCTAAACTGTTGAACAATTGATTCAAATCCAGTCAAGTTTATTTCTTTTGTTGTTGTTATTTTTCTTGAATTACAAGTGCCCCTATACCTAGCAAGTAAAGTGAGACATTTGGTATGTTCCAAAAATGAAAAGGTGACTTGTGATTTAGAATCCATTACTCTTTCATACCTTTTATTTTTGTGAAATATAAAATATATTCAAATGATCTTAAGGTTTGCAATAAGTTGATAGTGCAGGAAGTGGCTATTTTTATTCGTGGAGTGATTGTGGGACTGTATTGCGCTCGCTTCATGAACTTGCCTCTCAACTGACACATGGTGAGTTAATGAAAAGGTTGCTGGTTGAAGCTTCTGAGTCAGTAAAGTCAAATTTTGTCATAGTAGAATATTTTTTCTTTTTTTCTCAGTGTGTTTACATGTTTTATTTATTTATTTATTTTAAAATCCTGACCTTTATCCAAAACGATAAATGTGGGTAGTCAACTAGAAGGGAATCTGGGCACTCCCTGGTTCTAACCCTTTCATTTGGGAATCAAGATGCACTCTCTTCTGCTGTAGCCCTTGTGCGTCTGGGCTTTGTGCCTCTCTGAGGGCATAGAGAGGCTTCCTGTTGCCATAGTTCCCACTTTTGAAATAGATAGGCTGAAGAATATATCTATGGAAGAATAAAAATGGAAATATTTCTGTGGCCACCAACACAGGTTGATGGGTTGTTTCGGGTTGTGGGTTTTGTATTTTGTTTGGTTTTTTTTTTAATTTTAATTAATGACTATGAGAGAAGAGGGTGATTTTCTTCAGGTTGTAGGCCTAAGCTTTTATTTTACCCAAAAGGTACGATTTTTAACTGTTGTAAGTTGCGGGGAAAAGATTGAGAACAATGTTTTGAGATTCCCATTTTTTTTAATTCTGAAGAGTATGTCAGAGTAGTGCTGAACTCTATTTTTAAAGCTAATTTAAGTGCTAAATGTAATTTGAACAGCTTTAAATAATGTATATTTTATTTAGTCCACCACATTTTCATAGGTAGACAACAGCATTATTCTGATACCTTTCTGTAGGACTTGATTTGTTATAGGGTTTGAGTGATGGTGACTCTGGGATAAAATATGAACTCTGCAGTTGCATGCCCAGGACTTCAGAGACAGGCCATCCCCTGAAGTGTGTAAATATAAGTTTAGATGTTGATATTTAATGGTCTAGTATCTTCATATGCTTGGAAACATGGTACAGGCAGGAGTGATTATTGTTACTGAACAAAAGACACATGCGAATTTCTAAACACTTCAGGAATAATTCCTCGATAGTATCTGAATGCACCAGATAGCCTTTGGGATAAGGAACAATTTATCTCCCAGCACTGTAAATGTTGTGGAATTATTATAGATTGGATTTGCACATCTATGTTATTTTAGATTTTCTTTACAAATTGACCAGGAAATAACACTAGCAACCGACTTCAAACTCAAATTTTCCATCCAGTTTAGGATTTTCGATAAAATATATTGATTAAATAGACTTTAGATTCAGTCTTTAGCATCATAGAAACTCCACAGATTAATAGCATGGAATTTCTTTACAAAGAGCAATAATTCCTCAAGTTTCTTCTGCTCACTAAAGAGTTCTTTCAAGTTACTGTAAGAATAATACTAACTTCTTTTTCTTGAATCAACAATTGTGTGTAAAATCACAGTATTACTGGTGTTTGTTTGTTTTGTATGGTAGGAATGACACATAAAATAAAAAATATAAATTTCCTGTTTTTTCATAAACTATATATTAAAAATGCTCACTATCATGAATTTATGAAACAGATTAGATTTTATTGCATGGGATAAATTGATAGATTATTGAGTTTGGAAGGAAAGACATCTGATATTACAAATCAACACAATGATTTCCCTTAAGTTACTTAGCAAATAACTGTATAGTTGGTATTTCATTTATTGCTTTTTATAAATTAAAGAACTCCATGGGAATATTCAGACTGAAACTTGGCTTTCTGAATTCTGTTCACTTTTTGTCTAATTTGACTTGTCATTCTGAGCAAGAGAATAAAAGTTATGTATTAAGTTGAGCTCACCAAATGATGTTTGTCTGTACAAACCTGAAGTATTAGTTGTTAAGACTTTAGAAAGTATCTGCTAAAGAATGCATGCAATTTTCATTCTAATACACTTTCTAAAATAACTCTCAGGCAGAAGTAGGTTGGAAAGAGCAACTTATTGTTTGAATCAATTTGGTAGCAATTTTCTTGGAAACATAATACTCCAGTAATGTAGTTCAGTATTAAAGTAGGAACATCTCTGCTTTGTTGGCAGTTTAATGATGAAAATTATGTGGATATTTAAAATGAGCAGAGGACGTGGGTTTGGAAACTAATTCAATATTGATAGCACTTGTTGCTCAGTTTGTTCTTGTGGATCACCATGTTATTCTTTGAGGAGAGCAGAGAGGAAAAAAAGCCTCAGATTAAGCTTCTATAACTCCTCATGAAGCAAACTAATCATGGGATTTCCTAATTATTGGAATTAAGGTTCTTTGTCTGTTATTGATATTCTCCTTGAATTTTTCTTAAGGCTGATTTAAATAATTGAATAATTTTAAGCTTAGAGGCATACAGGAGAATGAAAATGAAGTTAAATACCTTCATTTTTTTATTGGAGCATTTCAAATGGTATCAACCTTGAACATAAGCAGTTTATATAGTGATATTTTGAGGAAGTTATTTTAATATATTTTTCCAGTTTTGGGATACCTTTTTCATAGAACCTTTTACTGTGAGACTCAGTGATATCTATGAATAGTGCAATTACGAATGATAACTGATACATTATGGTTAGAAGTGCTTTCCTCTTACTACAGGAAATATGCTGTTCCCACTGATACACCGCCAGCTTCAGTGAATTTATGGTTGTTCCTGTCCCTCTTGGGAGTCTTGAGCGTGGTCCAAGTCAGGTCTTGAATAAGATATGATTTCTGTTTATATGCTGTATTCATCATAACTGTAAAGAGTTTCTGTGCACATTAAGTTACGGTGGGTAGAGTTTAGATAAGATGATGAAATATTTTGCAACTTCTTCTTTTCTGATCTGTTTTCTTTCAAAGTCTAGTACACTATGCAATATAGCATATACTACAAGGAAGTTCAGTGTGCTTTAAAACTGGATGTTAAGTCTGATGTTTGATTCTGCTCAATGTTGCAGCCTAATTCTATTCCTACTACTTTGTTTCTTCCAGGACATGAGAGACTGCTCCCACGATGGCAGAGATTTGTGTGAAAGACTTTGTTGAACGCTACATGACTCTTAAATGCTAAAAGCGGCAGGCACTAGCTAGTAGCTCAGTGTGGAGCAAGAATTTTATTTTAAACATAAAAAATAATTATGTCAAAGAAAAGCCGTGCCAAGGGAGAGAAGTCCGACATGGAGATTGAAGCCCTGCAAGCTGCTAATGAGGAGCTACGAACTAAACTAACCAACATCCAGATAGAATTTCAGCAAGAAAAAAGCAAGGTATTTGTCTATCTTTTGTGATTAATTTTTTTTTTAACAGTAGCACTGTTAGAAACCAGCAAAGCTTGAGTCTCAAACTAATTCACTACTAAAATGCATTAGCCTTGAAAAGAAAACATGGGACAAAGAAGTGAAATCAGAAGAAGAAACACTGATGAACTGAAATTGGTGCCAACTATTTTAAATAATGTGCAAAAGGAAGTAAATATCCCCAAACATCCAGTGACTGAAATTTGCAGTCACAGCAATACCAATGGCTCTAGCTTAGAGTGACTTAAAGGCAACAAAGGAGTTTTGTATTTGGTCTTAGCACTGAAAACTCTATGTTGTAAAAAGAAGTGTCTTCAAAGTCAAACATCAGTACCATATTCAAAGCATGTCACTTTAAATGCCTATGAATGTAAACTAACTGGAAATCAACTGTGTGGGAGTCTTGATATGATTTTGCTGATGTTATGTGTGCTGTTGCTCTGAGCTGTTCAATGATGCGTTCATTTGCTAATGAAACAGATACATCAATATTTGTCTATGTAGCACGTGTTCGACAGGTATTTGGGTAATCAAGAGAACACCTAGGAGAAATTGTCCATTCATGAAGTACATATATATTTGTAAAGATTAGCATTCACTTTTATGTATCTCTGTAGCAGTTTAAAATATGGACAAGCCAATAAGGTTATTTGTATTCCATAAGTTTATTAATCTCAATTAGTGCATTTTATTTTGCACAAGACAATCCTGAAGATGAATCCATGTGCAGATGGAGTTATCTCTGCTGGGTGATACTGTAGTTGCAAGAGTTTCAAGGACTTACCAGTGGAACAAGTATGCGCTGAAAACTTGTTCACTTTATACAACATAGCTTTGTTTTAGCCTTGTTTCTTTATATTGGTGTAAAATTTGGAACACATAAATAATGATATTCCTGTATGTTCTAGTTTCTTTAACAGCCTTTTGTGATACTTATATTTGACTGGTCTTATCTTTGATATTTAATTAAAAAACCAAACAAAAAACCACAACAAATATAATCATAATTTATTTCTTACAGAGGAAAAAGAATAAGCGCTTGTTTGACTGATATAATAGGTTCAGTAGGTAGCAGCCAACTAAATTTGTGTTGCCTTGGAAATTTTTATTCTTCACGGAAGAAGCAAAAAGTCATATCTTTTATGGCTTTGCATTGTTGATAAGTGAACAGAAAAGTCAGGTTTCTTTTCTATTATCTTCCTCATCCAACTTCTACTCTTGTTTGATGTAATGAGAAAAAATTATAAAACAAGAGTGGCATAAACTCCTTGTGCTTCTTAAAATCACATACCAGGAAATTTAGTAGTGGCTGATACCCACTAAAATTGAATTTAGCAGCTGATAAATTGTATTATTTCACTGTCTTTTTTAGGATCTCAGCGCTTCTGTGTAGAAAGAGACTTGTGAGCTTGTGGTACATTCCATTTATATTAGTAAATTATTTTTTGTAGTTGTTCTGACTTATTTCCCATTTTGTTCTGTATCACTTCTAATGTAGAAATACAGATGTGAATTTATTATCATATTTTAAGTGCATTAAAAAGAGCACATAATTATAAAGTTATCTTCTACCTTGGACAGAAGAATGAATTAATTTTGAGTGTTTAAATTACTCAGATGCTAAAAAATTCTACAAAAAGATTACACAAACACTAAGAAGAGTTTAGTCCTGCTATGCTTCCAAGTTTGATGCTTTGCCTGTAATAGTATCAAGTTTAACTCTGATTCAACTAAGAATAAATTGTAGCTCCGAGACTGTGACAGCTGTACGAATATTTTCTATAACTCATTATGCCTATTTACATACATGCAGTCTGGTAAGAGTTGCTTCAATTTGGTTACGTGTTTGTCTTCCTACAGTTTAAGAATTTCTTATTTTCTGGTGTATTGAGGTTGTTATAGGAGGCACATCTGTGTTTTGTGTACATATGTGTGCAGACAAATGAGTGAGCTCACATATGTAATGTGTAGTTGAATATGAAAAGGAGGTTGTGGCCAGAGTGCTCTAAAATCCTACCAAATAGACAGTGCAGTCTGGAGTAAATTCTGCGTCAGTTGGCGTGTGCTTCTGGGAGGATGGGGGAGAAGAGGTCTTCAACTTCTTTCCCACATCTTTGCTGCTGTGTTTACTCTAAGTCGTTTAGCTATAATTGAACCAAGTAGTTTATTTCCCACTATTGGGACAACAGCCTGCTCTCTGTCTGTGCAGCAGTTATATAGGACGTCTTGTCTGAGAAAATGAGTAAATTAAAGCCATAGAGATTTTTCATCTTTAGACTGTGGCTTAAAAATGAGTAACAAAACCAATAGAAATTACAGTTTGGTATCAGAAAAATAAAACACTATGCCTAGAGAATTCTAAATAAATTAGATGGCTTTATTGGCACGGATGTAAGAGAGAAAATACTGAAGCAGCTAAACAGACAGCTCTGTGGCCTGTGGGACATAAACTGTATTAGGAAAGGTAACAAACTCTTGTGGGGCCAATTCATTTAATTTAATTCTCCTAAACTGTTTCGTCCCTCACGTATATGCCTATATTAATGATTTATCTGGGGAAGAACCTTCTAATTGATGAGAGACATCACAAATGGAAATTAACATACTTCTGACTGCAAAATACTGGCTTATCTGAAATACAATTTTCTCAATTTATCCAAAACTTTGTGCGTATCTTCCTAGTTAATTTTGTTTCATTTCTTGTTGAGCCATTTAAAGTCATTCCTCCTGTAAAATTTCTCCCCTCCATGCTTGTGTGATACTTGATCTAAAATTGATATGCTTGCAGTTCTTCAAATATGCATCTTTGTGGATCTTGCTGGTGGTGTTCTGGGCCTCTGGTGTATGAGCAGCTGGACTTATTTATATTGCTGAAGGGGTGAAGCAAAAGTTGTGACCCTGCCTTAGTTCCCTTCTACTGTCTCTTGTTTTGGCAACATTTGTTTGATAGGTTTGGGCAGCCTGTTGGTACATGGTGTGTCATCCTGGGATTGTAGGTTTGCTGCCATCTATGAAGAGTCTGGAGAAGGAAATGCATGAACTGAACATGGGCTCACATACTGCCCTCTCTCTGCTAGTGGAAATGTTTGGTTGGAAGATATCAAAAATTTGTGTATCAAGTAACAAAAAACAGTTGACAAAAGCACAAAAATTATACTTATTGTAACACGAATGGGGGCAAGACTTGCTCTTGATGGAACCTTAAACATCCGGTGCAGTAAGCACAAGGGGGTGCAGTGAATGAGCATGGTCTTGTCAGTCAGAGTCAAGAAAATTAGCATCAGCTCAGTGGATTTATAAATGCCCATGTTGACATCCATGAATACTTAAGAACAAGTATTACAAAGTACCTATTCCTACTGAGATGGTTAGCAAACATTAGAAGGTAGTCTTCCAATACTTTGGGTAATATTTTGTTCTTGATAGCAAGTTGTTGTAGTGTTTGCTGTCATTATTGCTCCATCTTGACTGAGTTCTGCTATTGCTTTTAAATATCTGTATTTGGCTTGTGACTGTACACTTACAGAGTTGAGATCACAATACATCTAGGAGCTAGGATGAATGAGATGTTTCAACTCGATTGCTGCTGTATCACCTCAAAATTTTATGGATTGTTATTGTAAGTCTTCATGCTTTTCCCAAATATCTTTGGGGGTTTTGAGCTTGTCGTATATTGAATCTATGTGTAACCGGGACTCCCTGTAAGTTGAAAACCAAAATCTATTTTCAATATGTGGAATTAAAAGAAAATGAGATAGCATGTCATACTGTCAAAACAGCTTTACTTACTGTGGCTTAAGTCATATGGAAAAGTGTTATGGCCAGTATGTATGGAAGAACTCTAGATCAGCTGTTGATTTGAGAATCCAGACATATTGAATATATATATAAATGAATGTTATTCCCATCTACTATGTATGGAATAAGAAAGGATCCAGTTAACTTACTCAGCTGTAAAGAGTGTATTGAATAGAAAGGAGGCACTAGGGTATTGTAATTGGGAATGACATATTGCAACCCTCTTGGAGCAGGGAAATGGGTGAAGTACTGGTAAAACCATGTATAGTTGCTCCTGCCACTACTAATTGGAAATAAAAGGAAGCACATCCCTTTGTGTAGGTTGTTTCCTGACAGCCGTGGAAGGGCATTTGAATTCAGCTGTTCTCTATGCTTGATATAGAAATGTGATTTCTCAATACTTAACAAAATCACTAAACTGGGAGAATTTTGGACATCTGTCAGACATTAGGCAGTAAGTAACAAATTAAGAATAAATGTGGCAGTGTTACTTCAATCAGAATTCAAAATTATTAAATGAGTGAATACGCTAGACATGATAATGCAATTTCTAACCCAGCTAAAACAGATACTGGAGAGGAATGAGACATCAATAGACAGATATTAAGCAATAATTATCGTTAATTTGGAGAATCAACAAGAAAATATGATAATTAAACCTTTTAGATGGCATCGTGTCAACAGGTATCAAGGTCAACAGAAAACAGAGTGAAAGAGATCCTAAAAAATCCTGATGTTACAATGTGATCTGGAAGAAAATTCTACTCAGAATTGTAGTAGAGCCTTTAAAAATAATGTATCTTATCAAATTATATATCTAAACTATTTAAATCTAGAATAAAAGGGCAATAAGTGTAGTCTTTAAAACCTTCTAGGGGATCCAAATAGAGCACAAGGAAAAGCGTTAAGTTTCCGATATGAACAGAAACGCTTTTTCTGCGATCCTTTGATATCGTCACATAATCTTCAGAGTTTAGGTTAGTAGGTTATCAGAAGTGGAAATGCTCAAGGCAAAAAAGATTGCAACAGGTGTGGTGCCTTGATTTTTTTTAACTTATTCTTTTTAAAGAATTTTTTAAAATTTATTTGTTACTGGATATGGGCATGCAGGACAAGGGTATTTATGAAAACGGACAGCAAAAAGCCTCCTGTGTTTATTCTTTATTCTATGGAGAAGGACCAATGAGCAAGATCGTAGATAAATAAAGGAGCAGAGCTACATATTTTTTAGAAAAAGCAAAGCTTACAGACTTCTTTTGTTCTTTATGAAGTAAAGTTGCATTTGGTGTTTAAAATGAACAGTACTGTCATTGCCTATTGGCCTCACCCCTAGTAACCTGCCTTTTTCGCGGTTGGCAACAGATTGCCTACCATAACCTGAGTTCCTGGCAAAAAGCTGCCCGGACAGTATCCCTCCCACCCACCAAGTGATTGACTATTGTACCACAAATAAAAAACATCTGCATTTAAATCCAAGAGAAGAAAACAGAGGTAGTCCTCAGTAAGTTCTTGCCATAACACTTTTACTGGGGTGGTGGTTCAGTAGCACTTGGGAACCTATATGACTTAATAGGTTATTGCTTTTTAGGAATGCATAACTTTAAAATTATGTCATTTATTCCAGTTCATAACAGTGAACTATTATATTTCTGTCCCAGGTTTGCAAGGTACCTTGTCAGAGAAAACACCAGATGCAAATATTCCATGTTAATATAATTGTATTGTTTTAAAGAAAATCCTTCTTTTGGGCCCTGTTCAGACATAAGAAAGGGAAGAAGTTACGATGTTTGGCATTATTTTCCAACAAGCTAGCTTCTGCTTTGGCAACAATGTTGTATCAACGTGCACCGATTATTACAGATTCAATTTAGAAGGGTAGAAAATACCTGTTTTATTGATGCCCTGATACTCTACCTGACTTTGTTTCCCTATTGGCTTCATTTCCTGGTTATGCTTCATGTTCTGCCTATGATCAGAACAGCTTTCTTCATTAAAAAATAAAAAAAAAACCTGCTGGAAATTAAAAAAAGACAAATTGCTTTAAAGTTTAAGTTCATTTTGAAACTGAGACTTAGGCATATGGGAAAATGCCACACTACTATTTTCATCCAGTCAGTTGCTCTGGAAGCCAGACGTGTACAGATCCACGTAGTGTGGGGGAGAGAGGGCTGGAGGGAGGGCAGGGAGGACAGCTTATGGCTTTCAGGGAAAACCTAGCAGACAGGTCTAACTTTCCATCTTCTCTGGCAAGAAGCAATAACAAGAAAATACTTTTTAAAGTCCTTGAGAATTAGGATGCATCTCTTTACTAGGTGATGAGCAGCGATAGACATTTAAGATGCAGTGTAAAAAATGAAGGGGTTTTAGAAGGATTCTTACTCTTCTTGTTTACAGTGCTCTTGCTGAAGCCTTGTAAGTAAAATGATTAGTGAAATATGATAATATGCAATTACTCTGGTTTCATATGTGTTCTTACAGACAGGAACAATGCATATAGATATTGCCTTCCCTTAACTCAGTGAAAGATGGAAAGTTGAGCAAGTATGCCATTTTTTGTAACTTGGTACTCCTACAAAATTTTAGAATCCATTTCTCGGATATTAAAAATGCTTTTAGGAAGTCATGTTCATTACTGTCTTGTATTGAAAACTGCCTTTCAAGTGCATGCTTTATGTAAAGTATGAGTACCTTTAAATTACTCTAGTTCTGGAGGTATATTAACCTTGTTTATGTATGCCATTATACAGTTTGTTTTCCTGTATCATCATTACTAGGTTTCATTGCTCAGTTTCATTTCAATTTTCCTTGCTCATCAGTAAGGAAATAACTAGTAGATTTAAGTAAATAATGAGTGTCGGTTCATTTGCAAATTTATCTATAAGCTCATCCATTTCTGATAGTAAATAGGTGAGTAACTGGCTTAGCTTCGTTAGAGTATCACTGAATGGTTTGTGTTGGAAGGGACCTTTAAAGATTGTCTAGTCCAACTCCCATGCTATGGGCATGGATGGCAGATTCTTAGACTCTCCTGTGGAATTGTGTACCCTAATGCACGCCATGAAAATCAGTGCTACCCACTATACGCTTGGAACTAAATGTCATCCTACTAGAAGAAATAACACATGGATATTTCCTTCAGACAATGTCCAATAGCCAGGCTTAGCATTTTGGGAGAAAATTAAACAAACAAATCCATCTTTTTTCATAAAGATGTGTTATCTGAATCATCCTGCAATAGAGTAACAGTATCTGTGCAATAAAATCTGCTTCTGATGGTGTGTGATTCCACAGCTGTTATTATAGTGCTCTCCCAGCTGGTGTTTAGTCCACAGTGTATTTAGAAGACTAATTTCATGACAATGTAGATACCTTTCCTCCCTCTCCTGTTCTGGCCTGCTTCCTCTCTGTTTTTATATTATTTTGTTTTATTTTTAAATCTAGGCTAAGTTTGAGTTGATTAATTCTCAAAGTTACTCTTGAAAATAACAGGATCATAACACCTTCAGCACAGGGAAAGTCTTCTGTCCTTGCTGTCTGAAGACTTCAGGTGAAGTTCAGGCTCTGGAAATCCTATGTCAGTGCTGTGGATTTGATGAATAATG
Organism: Rhinoptilus africanus; assembly: GCA_013400135.1. Classification (NCBI taxonomy): domain Eukaryota; kingdom Metazoa; phylum Chordata; class Aves; order Charadriiformes; family Glareolidae; genus Rhinoptilus; species Rhinoptilus africanus. Next base: position 43,133 of record VXBO01002656.1, on the reverse strand, counting down.
TCATACTCATTTTATGGGCACACTTAAATTAAGTAGTAATCTTGGATTCGTTGGATGAGCTATATCTGAGGCTATTGAGTTAAGATGTCTCATTTTGCCTGAAGCAAACCCCCCAAAAGGCCTGTTTAGAGACAACTTGCTTTCAAGAAACAAAATAATGAAGGTTTCTAGGCCTTTCCTGAACTAGCATTATTGCTTTTAATTAACCCTTTTATTTTTATTTTGTCTGGAGAATCCAGAACCGTACAAAAAAGAATGTTTTAATTATACCTTCATAGTAAACAGTAGTCTGAATATTAATAGAGATCTCCCATCCTTTCTGCACTAATGAGGCAAGCTGCAATTCTGGCTTGGTTTAGCATAAACTAAATGCATTGTATGACTACAGATACAGCTTTGTATAGCACAGATGCAAGCCATCTAGGAGGATTGTGACAGTGACTAACATCCTGCTGCTCAGTAGCCTCCTTTTACCACAGAGCACTGTTAGGTATGTATGACTGTATTGCCACTCAAGGTTGAAACACAAGTTTTTGAAATCTTTGCCTCTACCTTTTCTTTAGATGAGAAGTACACGTGTAGAGCCCATATTTTGGCAGTCCCTGTGACAGGGATAGTAGATAGATGTTACTAACATCATACATGACGAAATACATTATAACCTTTCTATTATACTATAATATAGAAGCAAGCCTTTCTCTTTTTTTCCCCCCTTTTTTCTTTCTTTTTTTTTCTTCTAAATTAATATCTAATCCCAGTTGGAAAAAGCATTGCTTTCCATGCAGCCTGCTGAGCATAATTTTATAATGAGGTTTCATAGCAGTGAGTATTACTATAATAGGCTTCTTTTTTTTTTTATTACTATAAAAGACCTTTCCCCTACTCCCTCCACAACCCTTAGAGTCACTGGCCTATATTTTCTGAAGTGTCTAGGGACTGTGAATAGCCTCAGTTTTGGGGTGTCCTGTCTGAAACCCTTTGAGTAGACTTGATTTTTCAGAAGACCAATTCTTTTGGCTTATCTAATAAGGACTTTCCCAATTAAGTAGCCAAGAAATTAAGAAATCAAAAATCAGTATCTTTCCCTCCCCCCTCCCCTTTAATTTAGGTTTTTATTCCCCATGTTCCTACTGAGAAGGACGCCGCTTTCCCAATAGGATCTCGCCACTCTGTTCCTTCAAGGCAAGATCCTTTCTCATCTGATTAGTGGGAAGTACCCTAGGTAAAGTAGTGGATTTTAAGTGCGGTAATTTGGGACTCAAATCCCCAAACCAGTATGTGTGTAAATTAGGTATATCAATCTATGCCTGTCTGAGCATCCCATCTGTAAAACTGGTAGTGCTGCTTAGCTCCAGAAGGATGTTGTGGGAGTAAATTAATTGAATGCATGGGAAGATCTAAGTCATTATGACCATCCAAGAGGCATGGTCCTTCAAATACTAGAAAGTTTTCTAGCATTTCCTTCCCAACATAAACACAAAATCTTTGCTCTCTGTTCGATTCTTTTTCCATCTGCTTGTAGATCACAGTTATGGATGAGAGTAGTTAGGGCAGCTGGTGGAGGAGATAAGGGGAGAAATAGATTGGATGCTGCTTAGGTTTATTTTATTCCCTAAAACTGTGAGAACTTGTTACCAATAGCACATCCCCATGGCAGATTCCTGCACAACACAGGGCTTTTTTCTAGCCCTGGTTTTCCAGTTGTTTACTGGAGAGAGGACTGTCAGGTAAGAAGTATTTGCTTTTGAATATTCGGGAAGAAGCTTTAATAATGTTTAAGAAAAATCTCCCTTTGTGACTTCTTTTAAAAGCCTGGTAGCACTCGTTAATCAGTACTTATATTGATGTTCCAGGTGGGTAAACTGAGAGAGAAAATCCAAGAGGTTAAGCAAGAAAGGGAGCAGGAGCAGCACAAGCACACTGCCTATGTTTCTGAACTGAAAGCCAAGCTCCACGAGGAGAAAATGAAGGAACTTCAGAGTGTCAGAGAGCTACTGATCCGGCAGCATGAGCAGGAGGTGGCAAGAATGGTGAAAATTAAAGATGGAGAAATTCAGCGTTTGCAGTCAACAGTCAATGTCCTGCGGGACGGGGCGGCTGACAAAGTGAAGACGGCGCTGCTGAGTGAAGCAAAGGAGGAGGCTCGCAAGGCGTTCGACGGTGAACGAATGAAATTGCAGCAGGAGATCTTGGAGCTGAAATCTGGCAAAAAGCAGCTTGAAGAAGCTTTGAACAACATTATGCAGGCGGATAAAATGAAGGCTGCTGACCTGCGCATGGCTTATCAGTCCCATCAGGATGAGATTAATAGAATAAAGCGGGAATGTGAGAGAGAGATCCGCAGGCTGGTAAGTCCATTAAGTAATGTGCGCTTATTTCAATTTATAGCAGGTATTAGTATGTTGCTGTATGTGCCCACAACTGTCAAACCACTCTTGTGCAGTGACATTGTTCATCAGTGCTGGCTGCTACAGTAAGCCACTATTTCCACTACTTTGTCCTCCTTACGGCACAGATGAACCTTGGCTCCATGTTTGACCCAACCCAATCCAAAGCTTTAGCTCGCTCACAGAATATGAGTGAACCAAGACCTTCCAGGATGAATTTTCTCAACAGATCAAAGAAATAGACTTTCCCTTTCCCACTTGCTCAATTATATTTCCTTACAAATTCCTGTTGATCAAAGCAGTCATTGCTCATTTGGCAATGCAAGAACACCTTTGCGAGATGACAAAATTAACTTTTCAGAGAGTTTTTATTAGAGGAACGAATTGTGCTGAACCACTGCTTCTGCATCATTATCCAGGTCATTTGATTTTAAGCATTGTTGCCCTTTTTTATTTTTTAAAACTTCTGTGCTTTTTCTATTGCAGCTGAAAAGATAGGGCCTAGGACAGAAGGCTTTTATCATGCTTCATAAGCCCTAGGACTTGTGCCCAGATGGCAGACTACGCTGTTTGTTTAAAATTCAAAATCAGGGAATATTTCCCAACAGCGGGTGCCCCAAATATTTCAAATTATCCAGCTTTGTAAAATGTAAAGAATGTAAGATGGGCTGTTAACAATAGTACATTGAGAGAGTTCATCAAATGACACTTCTATTTGGTACCATGTTATTTTCCATGTATATGTATATGTCTGATTATTGATCTGTCTAAACTAGCAGTACAATTGCTATGCAAATAAAATCTATAATTAAAAAAGTAATATTTATCATATATCAAGAAGCACAGACTTTAAATATAATGAAACATCAATTTTTTTAAGAAAAATGTTTTATCAATTTTTGTTTACACAAGTATGTCCTCTTACTTCTTATATTTCTCAGGAAAAATGATGATGAGGGCAAGCTACAAATGTGTTATCTGTTTAATGATGGTAATTTTCCATCTGAGACAATGAAAGTTTTTAATGCAGTTAATATTTATGATTTAAATAAATTTGAGGTTGATCAAGTCTCAGGGGTATCATTTCCTTGATGAGTTAAAGACCACTGCAAAGACTGACAATGTGGGATTTCTGTAAGCATAGTTTCTTTCACGTTATAAATTTAGAATTTTAAAATCTTAGTATGGGATTTTACAAGTAATTTTGAAAAGTGTTAAAGAGGAGAGAGGTTGCTATGCTGTGGCCTGTGTTTTTCTAGAGAACAGTTTCTAATTAAGTTTAACATTCTCAAATCCAAGAAATGGTGGGGTATGGCACCGCAAATTCTGTCATTCCAAATTGCCCCAGTAAACACCCTACACCGTGTCTTTGGGTGGTATCGTAAAGGAACCACTTTTCTCTTTCAAGACTGGAAGCTTTCAGCCTGCTGCAATAGGAAGAATTCATTCAGAATTATAATTGGAGCCTTCCTGGGCCTCGGTCACTCTGTACATCTAAAAAGATATTTGAACAGTGTGCAGATAACTCCTGTTGCACACACCCAGCCCCAGAGGAAGCCTGGGCTTTCACTGGATCTCTCCCAAACCCTGCCTCAGGAGAAGCACAGGAAGAAAAATATCAGGAGCCTGGTGTTGCCTTGTAATGCCTCGACTCCTTTTACATAATGAATTTTCATTTTTCTTGTTGTCATTAAATTGCATGGGTTGTTTTTATGAAAAAGAAGTGTTTCTTCCAGGAATTCATAGCAAGTTAGGCAGTTTTTATTGCAAAAACCACTTACTAAATCTGGACCAAGTTAAAAATACCGCAGAGTTCCTAGGTGCTGCTCTCTTCCTCTGGGAGTGGAACTGCAGAATCGGATCATCAGGATACTTCCCTTCCCTTGCTCTCTTCCATTTTAATTAGTCCAAGGGATGCTGCGTTCAATTTCAGATTAACCATATCAGCTGCGGATTTGGGGTACTTGTATTGGTTTAGTTCCTACCCTTGTGGGATGAAATTACAAGGGTGCGTCAGGCAGTGTTATTAATATTAGCACAGTTTTGTAACTGAGCATCAATTAGTGCGCTTTTTTGTATGTGTTGTGCTTGATGGCATTATTAAGAAATCAGCATCTTTGGTACTATCAGCCTAGATGGGCTGGCCATGTCATAATTGAAATTCAGATAGAGTAATTCAGAGTCTGATTGTCTTGTCAGATTTGGCTGATTATTTTGCATTTTAGATCACAGGTTAGTTTTCATAGAATCATAGAATCATAGGGTTGGAAGGGACCTCGAAAGATCATGTAGTCCAACCCCCCTGCCAGAGCAGGGTCACCTAGAGCACATCACCCAGGAACGCGTCCAGGCGGGTTTTGAATGTCTCCAGTGAAGGAGACTCCACAACCTCTCTTTGCAGATGTATTTTGTATAGATACTGCAGGTTAAAAAATAATTGGTATTTTTACCATTGATTTTAATACTCATGACTAATTTGAGTAAAATCTTGCTTTTTTTTTTTGGCTTCCTGTTAAAAAAGAAATTAGTGAGAAAGGAAAAAAGCAAAATCCATTGCCTGTGAATATATGGATACAATTACATTGGTGAGACCTGGACAGGCTAGAGAGCTGGGCGGAGAGGAACCTCATGAAATTTAATAAGGGCAAGTGTAGGGTGCTGCACCTGGGGAGGAATAACCCCCTGCACCAGGACAGGTTGGGAGCTGACCTGCTGGAGAGCAGCTCTGAGGAAAGGGACCTGGGAGTCCTGGTGGACAACAGGATGACCATGAGCCAGCAATGTGCCCTGGTGGCCAAGAAGGCCAATGGCATCCTGGGGTGCATCAAGAAGAGTGTGGCCAGCAGGTGGAGGGAGGTCATCCTCCCCCTCTACTCTGCCTTGGTGAGGCCCCACCTGGAGTACTGTGTCCAGTTCTGGGCTCCCCAGCTCAAGAGGGACAAGGAATTGCTGGAGAGGGTGCAGCATAGGGCTACTAAGATGATTAAGGGACTGGAGCACCTCTCCTATGAAGATAGATTAAGGGAATTAGGTCTCTTTAGCCTGGAAAAGAGGCGTCTGAGGGGGGACCTAATTAACACTTATAAATACTTGAAGGGTGGGTGTCAGGAGGATGGGGCCAGGCTCTTTTCAGTGGTGCCCAGTGATAGGACAAGGGGTAACGGGCACAAACTTGAGCATAGGAAGTTCCACCTAAACATGAGGAGGAACTTCTTTACCTTGAGGGTGGCAGAGCACTGGAACAAGCTGCCCAGGGAGGTGGTGGAGTCTCCGTCTCTGGAGACATTCAAAACCCGCCTGGACGCGTTCCTGTGCAACCTGCTCTAAGGTGACCCTGCTCTGGCAGGGGGGTTGGACTAGATGATCTACTAAGGTCCCTTCCAACCCTATGATTCTATGATTCTATGAACAGGCAGCCATACTTGTGTTGTAGAAGTGTCAGTATTTTAGAAATATCATTAATCAGTTTTGAGATTGTCTTCACAGTTTTGAATTGAGCCGTGAAAAATACCTAATAAGCCGCTGTACAAACAAGACTGAATGGGGAAGATCCTAGTGCAGAATAAAGGTTAAAGTTAAATAGCTATCTGTTGACATGGGGTTTTTTATTTCTACATTCTCCCAAAAAAGAAAATATATTCTCACTGTTCATATGCATTGACACCATGTGCTGGCAGCTAAGAAACTGGAAGTAAAAATAGTTAGTAAAAAACTGGAGAGACAAATGAAGCAGGTGTCTTAAAAGTACAGACAACATGGAGAATAAGATAAGAAAGCAAGAACAGCTATTAGGTTTTTTCAGCCAATATTTCCTGGGTAGTTGAGTCTGAACAGTTGTAGTATCCTGTCAATATAGTATGAAAACTGCTGATACAGATTCAGATACTTAAAAACAGAAATGACATTTAAAAACAGCAAATAAGAAACAAGAAAAAACCAAAATCAGAATAACAAACTGAAAAATAATCTGTATGAAGGAAAAATGTTAAAGCCTGTTTTTGTGGATTGTTTTTTTCCAAAACCAGAACATACAAACTTATAATTGTACTTAATTCATGGAGCGTCAGTACAAGCAGCCCCAAAGCATATATTCAGCTGAGGACTGCACAGGGAAGCATGTACATACCTAAATAATGCTGTATCAAGAGAGTTATGTTTTAATGGCATCCTTGTAAGCAGTATGTTTGGTTTCCTTCTGAGGTCTGGGATGGTACGAGGTAAATGTAGTACAGATCTGATTAACAGTGAAGGGAAGTTGAGTTTCTCAAGTTATGTTTACAAAGTAGCTTAAAGAGCAGAACTGCACTACAAGACCATTTAAAAGTACAGAAAATAACATTATGTTTTAGCCAATTTTTCTTGGGCCTCAGTTAAGTTTGTCATTAACTGATTTATTTGGTTTTAAAATCAAGTTTAAAGTTTGTGTTCAGTGCCTCCCTTTTGCTTGAAGTTGCTGAAACAGCAAATTGAAATTGTTGGTGAGTTTTGGCAACAGACTGTTATCAGCACAGCTGTGAAGGAGGGCATGAATATTAAGCATGTCATATTAGTTAGAGTTTACATTCAATCTGGGACTACCTGGACATTGTTTTTAAGAAGGCCATTTGCAAGGGACGTTTCTCTAGATACCCTTTTTGCAGAGGTAAAATAATGGACACTTTACAGTGCTTGCCTTGGAAAATAAATGGAAGAAACCCAATTATTAAAAATATATTGAATTAAATCATCACTGTTTTACTCATTAGAGTATTTCTTGAATCAGAAGGGAAATGAATGTTTATTTTGTCAGACACTGTTATTATAAACATAATATTTAAACTTTGGCATAAACAGATGACACTTGTCCTGTATTATGCCGTGTAGCATTTTAGTAAATATTATTTCCTCTATTGGAAATGTCTTTAACATCAAAGCTTTCACCTATTTTAGAGACAAATGCCATTTAACCTTGTTAAAATCTTTGCACCTATGGTCCTCCTAAATATTCCTAAACAGCTTGCATTAAAATGAATTGAAAGACTTATTTGACTTTAATGTAAAATAGTCCTAGTTTTTTTAACCACAAAATCAATGCAAAAGATTCCACTGATCTTATTAGGTACACAATAAGATCCATGATTAAGAGGGCACAGAATATAACAGATGAATTAAATTTGCTTAGTTCATTATTTCAGTCGTATTCTTAAATAACCTCATGAAATTCCCTAAAGCATAATGTGACACTACTGCAGATTCATAATAGTAACGAAGAAAAATCCTTTTGCTTTTAATAGAATCAAAGTGAAAGAAATTGTTTTCATAGGTCATTTTCAGAAGTTCCTATCCACCATGATTTATGAAGATAGATGCACTATTTAAGTGTCTTTAGTCTCCTTAGTCCAAATTATCTAGTTGCGTGAATTAAAAACTCCTTCCAGTGTGGAATCCTTCCTCTGTTCAGTGTTTCCCAAATGTGTGTAATGCAGTACCTGGAAGAAGGTAATTGAAACTAATAGATTAAGCAGCTTTTTAAGGTAAAAATCAAGGCAATTTCACTTAAACTTCTGTTCAAGGAATGGAAAAACCCTCTGCTGAAATAAGTTTATGTATAATTTATATAGTGATATTTTTATTATTATTTCATTTTTGTGCCTGTGGATAACACTGTTATGATTTAAGTGAAGACTTCTGAAAGACTGAGACTAACATCTTTTCAAAATTAAGAATTAGATTGTTACAGTTCAGGACAAAGCCAAATTTCAGCTCAAGTCTGTCACATGTTAGTATTTTCTAACCTTGCACAACTCTTAATGTGTTTGTCTGCCTGTAAGTTCTTTGTATATTACTTAGCATTGGCATTCAATACGAGAAGAGCAGTATCGTACAATCACAGAAAAATTTAGATGGTGAGTGTCCTCTCAAGGTCATTTGGTCCAATGTCCTGCTTGAAGCAGGTCTGCTTTGCAAGTTAAACCATGTTGGGCCTCCTCCAGCCCAGTTTGAAAATCTCTGAAGACAGAGATCTACAGTCTCTTGAAAACCTGCCCCAATGCCTTCTCACTGTGAAATTTTTCTTCTTTCTCTTTAACCTTTGATTATTACCCTTGTCGTTTTACTGTGCACCTCTGAGAGACATCTGCCTTGTTTGTCCCTGTACCCACCTTTAGACAGTTGAATGGGTATCTGCAATTCTAATGCATCCCGTGGTCTTCTCTTTGGCTGGCTGAGCCAACCGGCTTCCCTCACCCGTTCCTTGAATGTCATACATTGCAGACCCATCGTGGTCTTACTGGCCTTCCTCCAGGTTACTGCACTTATGCCAGTTTGTCAATATCGTGTGTGTGTGTGTGTGTGTGTGTGTGTGTGTGTGCTGGGGAGTCCCAGAGCAGCTTCTGATGTCATTTCACAAGTGCTTAATAAAAGGCAAAACCACTTCTCTATCCTTCTGTTTACACTCCTCCTGCTTTGGCTCAGTGTCAAGTTAACTTCAGTCGTTGCAGGCTCTCACCACTGACCCATATCCAACTTGCCCTTCAGGACACACAAGTTTTTCTTTTTTTCTTTCGTCTTTTTTTTTTTTTCCTTCCTCCTTGCAGAACTGCCAACTTCAGTTGGCATCCAGCCTTTTTTCCTTTGCAGGAATTTAAAGCCTCCCGGGTCAGGACATTGTATCTGCCCTAGGCAAACTTTATGAGGGTTTTCTTGGCCCATTTCTCAAACATGTCAAAGTCCCTCTGAATGGTGTTCCTTTCCTCTAGTGTAGTAACAGCTCCCCTAAATTTGGTATCATCCACAAATTTGGGAATGGTGCATTCTATTTCTTCATCTGGGTAGTTGATAAAGTTGTTAAAATTTGTTATCGTCTTTAAACTTCCAAGGGTAAAATTTAGATGTCCAAATGAAAAGTTTTTGCCTTCTGAGAGATTCAGCGTATTTTTTTTCCGTAAAACATGAAAAACAGGAGGAGCAAAAGTTTAACGCTCCACCAAAACCTAAAATTGCTCTCTGCAGTGCTGGCAACTATTTTCTAATAACATTCACTGTCTCCTGCATTTCCATTACTAGGATTTTGACATTTTAAGGCAGTGAAATTTGTATCTTTAGGTTACATTCAGCAGCGGGGGTGATACAGAGACCTTTTGTCTCTGGACTTTCTGATGCGGGGGACAGTTGGCTGTTAGCAGGGGCACTCCATGATCTTCTGCTACCCTGAGAAGAAGGATGGACCCTGGCTTTTCTCACTTCACTTGTGCAGTGGTGCATACTCCTGAACAAGATCTTGAAGTTTGAAACTGGAAAGCTGAGTTTGGAATCATCCAAGTGTGTGCAGTCATGCATGGCTGGGTAGAGCCTGCTGTAGTATGCTTCTTATCAGCCACTTAAACCCGGGTGTATTTCACACACAGCTGCTGATACCAAATTGTAGACCTCTGGATTTTGCCATCTGTTGGAGACGCGTGTTTCAGCTACATTCCAAGGCTGAGCTAATCTCCTGCGAAGAGTCTTCCATCACCTCCAGCATTTTAGGACTGCAAATAATACTTTGCTTTCCGTCCTCTGAAGATTTATACTTGTCCTCTCAGGAACTAACAGGGTGGCATTCCACTAGGGGCTTTTTTTTTTTAATAAATCAAGCAGACCTAATGAAAGCTTTTTATAGTGCAGGCTCAGGATTTTGCTTTTATTTAAAGTATTTTCTACTGTGATAGATAGGTCACAAATCTGACTTATATACCTATATGCCTTACCACATGCTTAAAAAATATATGTAGGAAAAATTACTGGAAGAAAATATTGACTGTTAGTTTAGAAAAATTACACATGAAATGAAGGATAAGTCCCATCTACTTGTGTTTATGAACCATACTTCTCCACTGAATGGCTGGCATCTTTTGTCACTCTTCCCTAAAGGTTCCTAAATAATCACCAAACATTTTTTTAAATATGTGTCCACGTCTGGTGTGGAGAATGCTGTGCTCAACACAGGAATATTTTAATTCCAGCTTCTGGGTGGGTTTTAAGCTTGGAATATTGTCTTAGGTCTTAGTGTCCTTTTTTAACTGGAAAAGGTGTTAATTCCATTTAATTCTATCTTTGTTTATTTGAGTAGCATATCCTTTTTGTTTTACCTAGTAACCAGCAATCCTTCTCTCAAGATATCCCTATTTTCAGTGTCAAGCTTTTAGTATAAAGAATAATTAGATGTCTTCTGGAGAAGAGCAGTGGAGAATTTTGTTCTGCAGTTGGCTAGGAGATAACTTTGAAAAGGATGGCTAAAGAGGAAGGTCTTAAATACAGCAGCTGGCTTTTTCCACTTTGAAAACTGAGTATGTCACTGCCTTGATAGATCTAGCTTTTAATTCCCTGGGAATTCCTCTTTCAACCTTGTGAAAGGCTAAAGTTCTCCCAAAGGTCTCTGACTTCCTTTCACTGCAGCTATTGAAGTGTGGGATAATTGGCAGGGGGATGCTTTTTCCAATGGCCGGCTTAGTTCTCTTTCATGTGTGATAAATATTATTAAAACACTTATTTCTGCTCATTTCTCTTAGCTGTTAGGATGTGGTTAGATACCTGCTCTTAGGAAACTGTAATTTTGACACAGGCTATAAATGCTAGCTTTTCATTGATATAAGGCAGGTAATTGCTGTGTTCTGCACCTAACATTTGACAGCACAAAACCCATTAATTAAGAAATGATACCTTAGAAAGCTATAATTTTTAGCCAGAGCTCCAGAGTTACTTATGCTATCCAAGGTGATTTCTCAGTTATTTCGCTCTGCAGCTGCATATGGATGATCTTATTTTCTTTAAAATCATCTTTCAGAGGATATTTCTGATAGATTTCTTCTCAAAGCATGCAACTGAATGTGTCCTAACCTCATGTTTCTCCACTGCCTTCCTATCACAGACTTTTTCTACTGAATTGTACCATGCTTAATTGCATAAAAAAGTGACTATTCTAAAATGCTTTAAAATCCATGCAAAACAGAATTTAAAAGTTCACGTGTTGCTTTGCGTAGCTGCCAAAAGTGGGAAAATTGTTTTTTAAAGTGAGAACAAAATTGAAACCAAAGCAGCCATTTGGAAGGAATTTCTGGGATAGTCTATTTGATTTAGCATAATACCTGCGAGGCCAATGCATGGATTGGGATCTCATTGTGCTAAATATATTGGAAGAAATATTGGTCTCTAGTTTTTGTATCTTAGCGAGAGGTCTCAGGTACCTCAGTGAGAGGTACAGAGAGGAAGATGAAAATGGGGGTAGGAGATTAGTGCAGTCCGCTTTCAGTTGCCTGTGTTGCTTGTCCCAGCTACATTGTGCCGCAGATGCAGAAAGCTCTTACAGGCACCTGGCATGGCAGGTCCTGCACCATGCTTCCTGGACCACGAGGGGTTGAGGAGCATGGTGGGAAGGCATCTACTTCCTCAGAATCTGGTCATGAATCATCAGATGAAAACTTACCCATCCAGGCTTATTAGCTTCGACTCAATGCTGGCCTTGACATCACTTCCAATAGAGAAATTCCTGCATTTCTATAATGTGCTTCCTATGTCCTAGTTTCTCAGGGATTGGTTAGTTTGGGTGTCCTGTTTGATGACCAGACAATATATTGTGATCTCAGCAGTATAGTATCTGTTAAGTATTTACAGTTTTTTCATAATTTCCTTTCATATATTAGGGGTGTCATGGAAAAGGAAAGATACAAGAGGAATTTGAGGAAGGTCAATTGCATAACTAAATAGATATTTGCGGTGTCCCTTCAAGTGGGAACAGTGGTATGGAGAAAACCTGAAAATGTAACAAACTGATACTGGGGAGGGGACATAGCACCTTAATATTAGATAAGGGATGACTAGACTCCAGTTAGGCTGTGAATATCTTTGACAGCGAGAGTGATTTTTGTTATTGTTGTTGAAGGTAATAAAAACAAAACCAGCTTAGAGAATCCAGAGATGAGAGTTTTGTGAAAAGAGCACCATTAACAGTAGCATTCACATTAGATGGTTAGCAGACAGGGCTGCATTTAAGGTCAGAAAGAAGAATGTTGCAATGACTAAGGCATGATGCAAGAACTCAGGTAAAAGCCTACCTGTATGTATGGATTTTAGAGCTGATAGGCAAAAAGAGTCTTTAGATGTAACCAGATTGCACCTGTGAGAGAACAGAATTAAAGATGACAACTACTTTATGTATGTAAGCAATAAGCAGTTTGGGGATGGCTCCCTAGTGATCTAAAACAGACATTAAAAAGCATGAAAAGAAAGGAATGCTATGCATGCTAAAGTAATAAATTCTGGATGCTGCTTGGTGAATGAACATTGTAGTAACAGATTACAGGGTTAAACCTTCATACTTGAGAGGTCGTGAGGGGACCACTAATTGTTATTTCACTTAATATTGTAAACCAAATAATGTTCAGCTTGTCTACAGTAGTCATAAATGACAATTGGAAAATACCTCAAGATGTGAGTGTGTATATGTACACTGTGTGTGTTTGTGTATGTATCTATTTACACATACACATATATATATGTATAGAGAGAGAGAGACCAAAATATTCATGGGAAAAGCAAACTTGCATAGGTGGAAAAGTTGACAAGTTCTTAAGCATCTTAATCTGCTAAAAATCTTCTGTACCTGAAAGCTTGTTTCTTTCCAGCTTCATCACTTGGTCTAATAAAAAGTATTCCTCCTCTTTTAGACTGTGTGGATTCCTAGACAATCTAGGCTATGATAGTGTTGCTTCCACAACATGAATTTGATCAAAATAGCAATCTGCAGGGAACCCAGGTTAATTAATTTTGATTTTCATTTACCTAATGGAAGAAACTTCTCTCCCCTCTAAAATAAAGACTGTGATACACAGTCTAATGACACAAGGCTGTTTTCCTTTATGCTGCCAATGTTTTTTCTTTGTGTAACCAAACCTGGCAAGAATTTGAGAAAAGAGTAGTTCTCCAGTGCTACAGTACTGGCATGGAGACTTTGTGTGAGCTTTTACAACTATTAGAACATATAAGACTAAACTAAGCTAAAGTCTTTTGGGAGTGGTTGACTTTTCTTCTCTAGCTATCAGCTAATGTTCACTTTAAACCTAAACCATATGTCTCCTTTTCCTACTCTTGTACCTCCTCTTTCTTTGCTTGCCTGCCCCTTGACCTACCATCTCTCCCATGTGGAACTGAGGGATGCTCCATCACTGTAAAATATTTCTTTTCCTTTTCTTTTTTCCCCCCCTCTGGCATAATTAGTTCTCTCTGTTAAGAAAGCAGATAGGGAAGATGAACAAGTTTGCTCTGAAGTCTGCAAGTCAGAAGAAAGATGGTAAATCTTTAGGTCAGGCATTGGAGTAAATTTAAGAAAATTGAGGCACTGACTGGGTTGATGTAGTTACATTGGGGAAATCAAAGGTGTAACTGTCTCCTTGAGGAAGGCAGAATTGTAGTGTGCCCCAAGCTTCTGAAACAGAACTTAAGCTGGAGGCGATACTGCTGCAGTTCTATTCATCTTTATCAGTTTGTAATAAGTTCATCTTTTTCATTCTTTCTGTTAGTTTGTGCTTATAAAAAAGTAATCTCTATTGCTCTGTGTAATAATAATGCTCTGTGAATTTTTATGTGTGCGTGTATGTGCATATGTTTACATGAGTAAGACATTCTGTACTGCTTACCTGTAATTTAAAATATAAGCTCAAAATAGAAAAGGATATTCAGCCATTGCTTTAATATTGTTATTTTGAATTATTATCAGTGTCTCAAAGATTTTTTTATTTGACTGGAACACAGGGTGTTGCTTTTTTTCTGAAAGTTTCACCGCATGTAGATTTTATGGTAGAAAAAACAGTAGTAGGAAGGGCAGAGGGGAATTCTGCCTTCTTTCCTGCTTTCCCCTAACTCCCACCCTAAGCCATGCTCTTCCATGGCATTTCTTTCTTACCTGTCTGAGCCTGTGTGCTTTGATCTATGGAAGTGTGTGTGAAGGATGACATGGGCACGATTTCATTGGTCACATCTCTTTTGAACAATCTCTCCAGCTGCAATTCAGTAAGTAGCGGTCCATGCTGAGGTTGTTACTTTCTTTGTTCTTCCAACTTAAACACCTATGTAATTCCATTTACCATTTAAGTTGTGAGAATATGAAAAATATGAAATGTGCTACTAATTGGGTAACTAAAATCAAATCTGCCTTTGAAACCTTGGTTCTTCCTTGTTAAATGTATGCCTTACATGGCCAAATTTCTATCTCAATTACATATATGTTTAGTGTGAACACTTGTGTAATTGAAAGTGAAACTTTGTCCACGGTATTTAGTTACATGACATTTTTTCCTTCCAAGGGGTCCCTGATAGATGAGTGTTCATGACAGATAGCATTCAGTAGAGGCAGCTGCTTAATTTTTGTCATTGCTGTTCACTGCACAGTCCCTCTGAAAGCCTGCATGTTGCAAATTCTTCCATTAATAAAAACTGCATTCTTTTCTTGCAAGTCCTTTCTGGCATACTTGAAAGTCTCACAAATCTCAGTTAATGTACTGGGAAGTGTTACATCAGTTGAAGAATTGAGACCCAGCTACCTTCCCAAATCAGGAAAGACATCTCCATCAGAACCAATCTCCATCAGTTCCAGTTGGAACTTAAAAATAGTGTAGACCAGCTTATTGACTACAAATCTGGCCTTTTTATCTTCAATCATGACTTGACTTGGTTCAGCCAGGCCATCTCCTGCCACTCAGGTTCTGTACACAAACTAATGTCATGTGCTTTGTAGTCTGTGAAAGGAGTAAGGCAAGAATCCTGAAGAAGCAAATTGTATCTAATCATGTAATCTGATTATGTTAATCCTGCACATCACTCAGACTTTAATATAAATTACTTCTAACACTTCCTTTTGTGTGTGTGTGTGTAACTTGACATAAAGGATGCCTATGGATGGTTTAACAAGTTCATAATTTTATTTTATTTTTTCAAGTAAGAATTCCATGGGTTTATGTTGGCCAAGAAAACAATTTAGTAAACTGAGGGAGATAAAACATAGTCCCAATAAATACATTGCTAATGGTTAACATGCTTGTGTTTCTATAGTAACTGCTGCAGATAGTCACTTCCTCTAGCATTTGGAATAGTACCAAAGTGAATTTAACACTGATGCTGTGAGGGACAAATCCTATGAGAGCTTCAATAGATCACAGTTAGCAGTGTGCTTTATTTGGTATCGAGACGTATGAACAACAGAGTTCAGTAACCACAGATGGTGTTTAAGAACTATTTCGTCCTACCCTTTATTCTAGTGCTCTGTGTGCATTTGCTTTTTTTCCTTCTATACAAAGACTAGTCCTCGTTTGAATCTTACAGCAAGGTCACATAAAATACATAGGTATGCTTAAGATTTTAAGTTTAAATATGTGTGCGTGTATATGCTACTAATTTTTAAATGTCAGTGAAGAGATTCACCACGTGTGATTTTTTCACTAGTAAAGGGAGAGTCAACATGAGGCAAACGTGTACAGCTCAAGCTTTAAAACAAAGCCCAGGTGAATTTTAAACAGTGTTTGTCTTATCTTGTACTAGCCCTGTGTTTCTTCTCTGAAGCATAGCAAAGGGAGATTTTTCTTCTGCTTGTAAAAGTGTGTATCCTCTGGTGAAGTGGACGGTTTCAGTGGCTGTGTATGTACTGTATGTTTGTGTCTACTTTTGTTTGTCTTTTGAGTTGAGATTGCACTGAGAAAACTCATGATCAAGTGAAGGGTGAAACTTTTTTAAGGGGAGGGGAAAAGGCTTCAGAAGAGATATATCTTTTTTAGCAACCACAATGGCTGCTGGTGTAATTCTAAGAGAAACAGAACTTTCTTTTTGCACTTTTGTGGGTATGCATGCAGTGAACACTTGGAGATGTTACAGAAACTTCCTTCTTGCTTTATTTCTTTCCAGATGGATGAGATAAAAAGCAAAGACAGAGTGATTCTGGCTCTGGAGAAAGACCTTGGTGTCCAGGCAGGGCATACACAGAAGCTACTCCTTCAGAAAGAAGCTTTGGATGAGCAGCTTGTCCAAGTGAAGGAGGCAGAACGATACCACAGTAGTCCTAAGAGGGAGCTTCCAGCAGGAGTGGGGGATATCAGCGAACTGATGGGAAGCCCGGTAAGAAAACTGTGTTTTCTTCAAATGTTCAACACAAGATAATTGCTGCCTGTGTGTTTTCTGAATGCTTTTAAAATACTAGAAGGACTAATTCATGGTAAATGGCCCTGCACTGGGCTGCTTCACTGGTGATTTAGAAACTCCTGGATTTCTTGAATTTCAAAGAATGTTGAAAAATATGTAGATAGACAATTTACACTGTGAACTTCAGCTGTGAACCCCATTATTTTATTAGCTATTTATTTCATAACTTTATGAATGATTTTAACCAATGGCAACCAGATACTATGCTTTTCAAAAACTGTGCCATGGGATTTTAATCTGTCCTATGTACTTTTTACTTCTAGCTCATAGTAAGAAATCTGATGAGAATTAACCAGTAATAGGTGAAACATTATTTATCTAGCTTTTAAAAAAATAATTTAAACCTTTACATACATTTCACAAGTAGATGCCTTTAATGTAATATATCACGTAGCATTTCCACAGGATGTTTTTGTTCATGTTTCAGCCAATTAAAATGAGTTTTCCAGACATCAATGTAAAGAGTCTATTTTAAATTTGCACAATATGCTTGTTAAACCATGATATTAAATAGTAAAATATTTTTGTAAAAGTAATTTTATATATCTATATGTTTTTGATGTAAAGGAGCAGCATTTGGATGAAAGAGATGTGCGGAGATTTCAGTTAAAAATCGCTGAACTGAATGCTGTAATAAGGAAGCTGGAAGACAGAAATACTCTCTTAGCAGATGAAAGAAATGAACTGGTAAATTAATTAGTAATAACACAGATGGTGACTGGGAGGGCATCTTTATGGTAAAAGATTTAATGTTGGAAAGTCAGTGTTATAAATAATTTACAAATTAGTCCTTGTTGGCCTCAATCAATTGTATCTAAATATAACAGAGATTTCTATAGAAATTCACTTTGTGACCATAAAAGACATGGACGGAATCTCTCTTGTTCCAGAAAAATAAAATTTTATTAATTTATTTTGGGGTCATCTTAATCAAATCGACTGGTGGCTTGCCCATGGCACAGTGTAATGATGTTGTGTAAAGCATGCATAATGTATTCACTTAAATTACTGTATTAATCTTTCTGGAGTTTGACATTGGTTTTGTGACACGCTTGTGATAGTTAGGAGTTAAAAAAGCTTTCTTGTGCTGGAGATGAAAAATCTGCCATTTCTCAAGGGAAATCTCTTAAGTAGGTGAAATTATCCTAGGAGAGCGATAGTAACTTACAAAAGACAGGATATGACAAGAATTTTAAGAATGAATTTTATTAGCCTGCATTGCTACTTAATGGCTTGTACTGCGGTTAACGGTAAAACTCCCATTGACTGCAGTGGGAGGTGAATTTTTACAATAAGAATCTTTACACCTGTCCTCTCACAATGCTCTATCTCTAGTGGCAGAAGAAAAGACTTTTCATTTTAATCAGATGGAAGTATATCCTCATGCAAGTTATGTATCTGATTCTAAAAAAATGCTATGATTTATGGTGAGGGCAGAGGGGGAGGGCGCTCTTGACACGTGTCAGTCCTATAATTCAGTGAAGCATTGACAACTTCCTCCTTGCTTTGTCAGACTTAGCTTTTCATGTTGATATGAAAGCTTTACTTTATGATAAAAGGACTTAATTTAGCTATGATATCTCAATGATTATTGGGAGAGCTAATTTTTTGTAACTTTCTTGTTCAATATCTTGGCTAAATCTAGGTTAGTGAGGGGAAATGAACAATGCTGGAGGAAGATGAATGAATTGAGAACGTAACTGTGTCTTTTTCTTTTAACTTTTCTTATTTAAATGGCTGTATAGTCTAAACTGCTCTCTAATATGACAAAATTGATTCCTCATTAACAATTTAAGTTTCTTGGGGTAAGAAACTACTTTGCCTAGGTGCTGAGTGTTGTTTGGGGGTTTTTCCCTACTTTTATTGACACAGTTGCTTTTCTCTGCTCTATACTCTTAAGACCATCTTGCCTTTTTTCAAGATTGCATTATATAAAGACATGATAATTCAGCTTCCTAATCCTTTCTGTGGACATAAGTAATTCAAAACATCCTTGAAGAATGCTGAAGTGCTGCAACATCTATCCTTCAATGTCCCTCTAGATGAAGGCATATATGACTCAGTCAAGTGCTCTTTTTGATGCTTGACCTAGAGGCATAAGAAATATTTTTTGGAAAAGATATGGAGAAGGTTTTGTCATATTGTGAGGCAATATTACATAAACCCAGTAATATTAGTAAACTGATATGATTAAGCATGCTGAAAAAGAATTTTCTCCAGAGAATGAAACAGAAATCCAAATACGCAGTGAAATTGTCTCAGGGCAAAGATTATCTTTTTCTCATTTCCAGTTAAAACTCAGTAAATTGAAAAATCTTTTGATTGGTAAAAATAGACATGTTTTTTTACAAACAAAACAGCTGAAGGATTAATGTAGCAAAGAGAGTGAAATATTGAATACATGGAAATGCAAGAAAGGGCAGTAATTTCCTTCATGTAATTGTCTAACATCATAAAACCACAGGAACAAAACTGAGCAGCTTGAAAATGTCAGCAGAATGCTGAGATTAAATCTGTGCCTTCTGGCTGACTTTCTCATTGCTCTAATTAGACATTAGGTACAGGGTTTTTAAAGTAGAGTAGGAAAAATTTACTCCTACTAAGGCATAGTGAAAACCATTACCCTAGAGACCTAGTTGCTCACAAGAAGCTTATAAACAATGAGATTAGTTTATCAGCAAATCACTTCTATGGATCATCATAAGTGTTTTCCAAGAGCAAAATCCAGTGACCAGATCTAGTGCTATTTCTTATTTGTTTGGACTTCTACAGTTCTTAGTTCAGCAGTAGTCTATATCAGATGCCACTTAACAAAAGAACTAAACTTTTTGAATGAAGGAAGAAGGCAAGTTAAAACAGGCATTTTTCTTCTTTCCTACAAGTATAAACTAAAGCACGGCTAACTTTGTTCCTTTGCCATTTCCAGGTGAAACGTTCTAGGGAGACAGAAAGTCAGCTGAAGCCTTTGGTAGAAAAAAACAAGAGGATGAGCAAAAAAAATGATGATATGTTGCAGTGTATCCAGAGAATGGAAGAGAAAATAAAAAATCTATCAAGGGAAAATGTAGAATTGGTAAGTAATTATCTCTGACATCATGTTAGAAGAATACATTGCACACAGTTACTTTTGAGGTGGAAGTGCTTGTGAGGCTTTTACTCTAATACAGGCATTTCAAAGTCTCAAAGTCAGCCAATGCAACTGAATATTCATACTCTAAATTCAGAGTGTCATGTGCTTTGTGTTGTATCAATTCATGCTGATTAAGGGAAGGGATCACAGATAGACAAAATGTGTTTGTAGGCTATAAAAGTGTATGTCTAAAACTCAGCATTAATAAATGCTGCTTTTATGATTATGACTCAGAACTGAATTTGAGCTCTACTATGTTAGATCATTGGGTTCACTTGTCTGCTAATTTTGTCACAGATGTGTTCTTTGATTCTGTTTTAAATTATTTTATGTGAAATATTAACACTGTTAATACCGTATGTGTAATTTTTGTTGTTGTTGAAAGCGGCCTTATGTCGTAGTGGAGTACGCACTGATGAGTCCAAAGAATTCTTGATTACTACATCACACGTGAGAATTTTCCTCCTGTTCCAGCAAGAGACTTTAAAAGTTACTTTATGTTTTGTTTGTTTTTTTAAAATTTTATTTTAATTTTTGTAGAAAGAGAAGTTATCTGCACAACCATCACTGAAGAGGCACACATCTTTGAATGATCTCAGCAGCACACGGGAGGAACAAGAAATTGAGTTCCTTAGACTGCAAGTCAAAGAACAGCAGCATGTTATTGATGATCTCACAGTGGTAATGTTTATGACTGGTATACACACATGCATGCACACACATCTATAGGCAAGCTAAAGATATGAGAGCAATATTTTAACTCCAGTTGTTGTAGTGGTACAGAAGTAGTTCTTGGGCATGGATGGGTTCTTGTTATTTCTCAGGTAGAGAACTGATTTCTTTGGAATGTGTTTGAATCTCTGTATCATAAAATATTTACCTATTATGAGCTGCTTGTGAAAAGAAGTGCACCACCTAACTTACAAAATTGGCTATCAACAACTGAAGAACTTGGAGGAAAGATCACGTTTCAAAACTTAATGGCTGAAACATGTTGGATGTAGACTCTGGTGCAAAATCAGCCACTCCCCTGATCTAGAAGTTCTCCTAAAAGAAAGGAACATGCAGGATGGCATTCATTTTGCCTAACTAAGCATCTCTAACTGAGCTGGCCACAGTAGCTGTCTTTATAACAAATGGAGAGAAATATGCATGATTCATCCAAAAAAAGGCAGCAGTGTAGTTTAGACTGGAATTGCACAGCTGCTACCCTCTGACTGTGAAGACCACTTAAGATGATGCTCATAGGTGTTTGCGCTGTTTGATTAGGACTCTTTTGAGTTGTGTTAGAGTTGTCTAATGCTATTTAGTGTAATGTATGATATGTTCTTCTGGTGCTGGCAGAAATGACATGTCTCTAGGAGACCCTTGCTCTTCTGGAGCAGCAGCTGGAACTCAGGCAGACTATTCTAGAGAATCTCAAATGGCACTACTGGCTGCTACAAAATAATAAAGCAAATCTAAGATCATTCTGTCTAAGTAAAAAATTAAACAATCAGCTACAACGTTGAAAATAAAAATAGAAGATCCAAAAAGGTAAAACAACAAGATGTGTTACTGCTTTGTCTGGAACGCTGTCTCTGTTCTTGGCAGTTCCTCTGAGATTTTGACCCGGGATTTCTCTCTGTAATCAGTGCCAAAGACTGATGTCTGTATGCATTCTCCAGTGTCACAGCATTACAAGCAGTAGGATGTCATTCAGACACTATGATTGTAGGGTCTGATTCATAGAGCAATGCTGCTTTACCTTCCAAATACAAATGTAAAGGCAGGGACTATGGCATGATATTAAATTATCAGCATATGGCAGATATAACCTCACTTATATTTCAGTGTAAAGTGGATATGAGAGGACTCTCTTTTTACTGTTTCAGCCAGTAATCTGAGGAAGTATATTGTATCCTGACTTTGGTCAACTTGTGATTAGTGTACAAGTCAAATAAATAAATATTTAAAAATATGGTTTCATTTTTGCTTTGTTTCCTGTTTACAGACACTTTTTCACTGTCAGAAATAAGTTAAATCCTTAAAAAGGATACGCTTTGGTTGGCAGTACAAACTAATTGATGCTTTGCCTTCGATACGAATGCAGTGGAACTCTGCACTTCCATTGTGCTTTTCAGCTGTCTTTTCTGGCTCAAACCACACCTCAAAAGAATGCTAATGTATCATAATTATCAAGAATGACCCACATGTCACACACCTGATTAATACAAAAGTCATCAGCTTACCTCCAGCTGAGACCAATATGATATACAGAAATAAGAATGATAGTCTTAGGCAATAGGATTGTCTGAATTGATTAGTATTGTCATATTTAGGGTATCTTTGATGCTGTTGAAGCCATATAAACAGTAGTTTTCTGGTCAGCTCTTAAAAGGAAAGCTGTCAAGATAAACTCAGATGATTGCAAAAGATGATAGTGATTCAGCAAATGGTGTTTTTCACTTGGTATTATTATTGTTCTGGTAGCTTGATGTATTACTAAGACATTAAATTAAGTAACCTTCTTGCAAACAAGTTTGGAAAGGGGAGGAGTGTGGAATTTTTGAAGTGTTTGTTCATTCTGCACTGAACTGAGAGGAAAGGAAAGACAGAGTGAGAAGACTAGCCAGTTTCTCCAACTGTTTGGACACCTGCTTGGGATTTAGGAGACCCAGATTAAAGCAGGGACTGTGCTTTAAACAGGTACCTGAGGAGGGAATGTTAATCTTCAGTGCTATCTAAAATTCAACTTTGTGTTTTCTGTTTGAGCTTAATATATTAATTATTCTGCAGATTGAAATACCTGCTCTGTTCTTCCTTGGCAGTCATTACTGTTCTTTATTCTGAAAACCACATGTATTAAAGGTGCTATATAATTTATTGTGCTTTTCTGAATTATTTTGGATTTTCCAAAACTTTGTTACTGGAACAATTTGCTGATAAAGATGAATATTTTTGTTGTGTTTTCCACTGGGAGCTTCCTATTTGTCCAGTTTCTGACCTGAGTAAAAAGTAAATACCTCTGAATAGAATAATACCATGCAGTGAGCAATAACTGCTAGAGAAGCACTTGGAACTACTATCATTCTTTCAAAAACAGAGCTATTTCAAACAAAGATGCAGAGCTAAGGAAAGAATCAGGAAAAGGGCAAGGAGACAGAACACCTGCTTCCTATGCTTGTTTTTTTGCTTGTCTTCTCCTTTGCATTTTTTTACCTTCTCTTTCTCTTCTACTTTGGAATTCAAGGCAGCATTTTTGGGCTTGAATGTTCATAAACCTTGCATTTTTTCCAGTTATAACCTCCTTATATTATGATATAGTTAATTATGATCTTGTTCCAAGGTCACAGTAGAAAAAAGACACTAAATTGACACAGATTAAGCAATGAGAGCGCCTTTGGATTTGAGACTTTTAGCCTACAAGGATAAGTCACATGTAATGCTTTATCTGCATATGCGTGGTTGTATATCACAGTATGCCTGATATAATGACTTGTAATTACTGAGGCTGAACTCATTTTTGGCTACTGACCTGCTTCTTCAGGATGATTGAACATTGGAGTAAGAATGTGTATTCTGTTTCCATAGCAAGCTTCTTGGTAAAAGAGTCAAAAAAACTGAGAGACATCTGTGCCCAGTATTTAACAAAGCCTTGTCCTGCCAGCTTCCCATCAAGTATGTAAAGTATATGGCTGAAGGTTTGTTCACTAAAGGGATAAAGGACAAAACGTGATAAAGTACAGCATGCTGTTATACCAATGTGGCGTTATTCAAAAGGATAAAGACATTGTCTTTGAGTTAGCTTTACCATAGGCTTTAAGAAATCTTGAATGATATTTGTTTGTGCTAGACGTATCTAAATACATATTTCAAAAGAAACCCATACTAAAATGTTCTCTTTCCTTCTAGGAAAGGGAACGGTTATTACGGTCCAAAAAACAGAGGAGGAAAAGTCTGAAGCCTCCAAAGGTGAGCAAACTTTCAGTTTCCCATGTGTTTTGGTTGCTGTGAACAGTGCTGGCTTCAAATATTGCCTGAAATTAGAGCTCTACTTAAACTAATGGTAAAATTTCATATAATTCTATTTTTTTCTAGTGAGTGCTTATTAACTGTTTCTTAGGATAATTCAGGAGCTGCAAGTTTTCTACTGCACACAAGTGTTCTTGTTTTGGTTTTTGTTTTAAATAAACAATATCATTACACTTTTAGCTGTTGTGGCCTAAATATTCAAGCAGCTTGAAGTCTAAATGATATAATTTCTTGAAACAACTACCATTTTAAATGACAAACGCTCAGTTCTTTTTTAAGAAAATACACTCTTTAAACTACTCACACCAAGTTACTGCTTGATCACAATGGAAAACTTCAATTCATCCTAGGGATGTTATTGAAATGGCATTTCTGTATGTGATATACAAATAGTAAGAAGAGTCTAACTATTTTTCTCTAGTGTTCTGTAGTTTGTTCTAAAATGCCAAGTACAAGAGAAAAATTGAAGTTGTAGAAACAGTAAAGTTTTTCTTCAGAGTGTAACTTCAGTGTTTATTGTAAGACGTGCTTAAAGTAATTCATTTTGCTGAATAATGTTTTTTATGAAAATGAACTTTAGCTGCTTGGAGCGTCTGAGGAGAGGAGAATGGGGTAAGAGGGAGAAAAATGGAAGTGAAGAGTGTAGAGATGATTATCATCTGTATGGTAACTTAAGATATGTTTTGTCATAAATCGGCGCTTCTTGTTCGTGATCTGCATAGTATATTTCTGGTGACCTCCAGATGGTGCTTTTTTATTGCTCTACATTCTCTAGTACCTTTATCCCTTGGGATTCTCTGTTTCAGTGGTAATTTCTGCAAATTATCATTCGAATAATGGTGTGACTTTTATGTATGAAGAAAGAAAAATTTAGAAGTAATAGTAAATCTTGCATACATTGTTCTGTCATGTAATGGAAAGGTCATAGATGCCAAATATATTTACAGTAACCCAGATCCATTCTTTTTTAGTTTAGTGTACCTGGAAGTTTGTGTGTGGAGAGCAAGCTAAAAAATAGGACATGAAATTAAATATGCATATATCTAACTAATACTGTATTTTTGATAGTCCTCTTTCTAGTTATTAGCCCTTACCTGATTTTAAATTGTGTAAGATCTTTTTCTAAATTGTAAAGTACCTAATGAAACAAAACTACTTAATTTAAATTTTTAGGAGTTGGTAACTTGTGATGCTAATTTCTACAGGCTGAAATCTTCCATAATTATTCATTTATGACTTAAAAATGTTCTATGTTAACAGAACTTCACCTGACCTAGACCCTGTACCCTTTCCTTTTACCTATTTTCTCTTGAGCAAGCCGCTGCTTTTGTGGCATCTTCTTTTTCTTTTCCTTATTGACTAAAGCAAGAGCTAAACAACATGAGGGTTGGAGAAAATGTGCATGAAACCATTAAAAAAATTTGTGGCAGTGCTATTCTTGTGGTAAGAGTCCTATAATTGGGGGACTTCTGCAGAGATTACTGCAAGAGTTGTGTGCATATGAGCAGCAGAATTAGTAGGCGTTTGCTCAAATGAATCAGTAGCAGATATAACTCCCATGACTTATTCCATCCCCTGTCCATTAGCTCTTCAGTGCCCATATGAAATTGTCTGTTTGAAATTTTATTTGATGCTGCCTCCTCAAAGGAAAACCAGGGCGACTAAACAAAAACAAGTGAGAAAGTTGCGTGTACATATACTATGGTAGTTATACTATACTGGTTATTATATAACTATAGGTATATAGTTTCTAAATGAGCTAATTCATTAAGGAAGGAAAGAAGTCATTAATAATACACTTATTAGTGTCCTATTAATTGCCATCATACAAACCTGTAGGCTATTTACACGCAGTGCTGATTTGGAGTTTAAACACTGTTGATGTTAGCTTCTAAAATTCCAGTCCTGGCATACAGGCTCATTTCCTTCCAAGTCACCTGTGTGGTCCTGTGAGGATCAAAATCCTCAAAAGAAGCTGTGTTTCCCACAGTTTTCCAGCAGTTTTTAATTTAAACTATGTAGAGCGGTCTGCTTACTCAGATGAGCTGTTGCGATTGTACCATCTTCATCCTCTCTGCTTTTACAGTCTATCTTCAGATGAAAATGGTAGAATTCCTCTAATCAAGCATTAGAAATGTTTGTTTAGATGTCATTAATGGAGATGAGATATAGACATTTTACTCCGGACAAAGTGGTAGCATTAAGTGGTGATTGTTCTCCTCTGGAAGCAGGTGTCTAAATTTGCCTGTTTCTCCCCATGCACTATAAAGGCAGTCTAAGATGAGTTGCTTTATATATAGACATGTACAATGCAAGTGTATTTCTGTCTATGATCCGTGCAAGATTTTTATATCATACAGATGATAACCTGTATATAATAGTAGAATAAATTATGAGTGTATGTGTCCCAACCAACAACTCAAAAGGAGAAAATACTTACTTAAATCTTTGGCTTTGCCTTTCTAAGATTTGTTAAATGTAAAATTAACACTAACACAGTCAATTATCAAGTTTGGCTGTTGGAGTTGTATCTGTTTCCATCTGTGTCCCACTTCCCTTGACAAAGTGAAAAGCAAAAAACTGATGAGAATTAGGTTTCATGAATGTGGTCAGATAAGCTCAGATGAGAAGGTTTAAAAAGCTTCCTTTCTTTTGTTCTAGTAAACAGGAACTTAGTGCACAGGGTGAAGACTTAGACGTATCTACTCTTATAGCTTCTCTTAAATGGGTACTTTTACACTCCTGATTCCTTAATTTTTGAGGTACTCTGACTGGACCTTGTATGTTTGGTGTGTTTGTTTTCTAATATGAGTATTTTCCTGATAGTGATTCCTGTTAACTGGAACAGAATCCATGGCATGCCTTTCTCCATCTTTAAGACAGACTGTGTGAATGATCTGACAGGCTAGTCCAGTAGCCTTTACAGCCCGATTGAGTGTAAATAACATCAGTTTAGCTGAGAAGCTTTTGAAAATATCAAGGATTTGTTTGTTTGTTTTGTTTGGGGTTTTTTTTGGTTGCGGGGTTTTTTTTTTTTTTGCTATTAGGTGTCTATGTTATTTCTGGAGCTCGGTAGGTGCACTAGGTTACTGTTGCTAATGTAGCTTTAACTGAGCACTCTTTTAATTACCAAGGGGCATAGGAGTCCATAGAACAGCACTGGCAACCGGCTCGGGTTCCCCGAGGAAAGGAGCAGTGTAGTGTGATGGGGCTTTGTAACCTCTGTGGATGCAAGGTGTTTAGAGGACTCTGTACACTCAGGTACTGTAGAATTGTTTTCTCTGAAGCGAAGCAGCCTAGGCTGATGGAGGTTTATTTATTTATTTTTTTTTTACATTAACGTGCCATTGGACTTGTGAGGAAAAAGAGGTACCAGAGGCGAATCATCTTTTGCTGTTTAAAGCGTGCTTTTTCCAGGTATTTTTCTTTTCTCTTCTTTTTGTTGTTTTTTTTTGTTTGCTTTTATCCCCAATTTTGGTAATGAAATAATCAAGAAACTCCGGAAACAGTATTTTTGGTTTTTTTGTTTATTTTTGACACGTAGAATGGAGCTGCATTGATTCTATGACTGACGAAGTCATGCATTTGAAAATAAGGCTTAATTGCCAGGTTCATTTGGAAACTGCAGGACTCTACGGATTTGTTTCTTTATTTAAATATTAATAAAGAAATTCTACTCGTTATCGTGGAAATCCTGCACACTGGTGTGATGGAGTTCATATTTCTTGTTTTATATTTTTCTTTTTTTATCTGCCTCTGTGCTTTGGTGTGCCTGTATTTTTCTGGCTGCCAAGAAATGACATATAAGCATGAAGGTAAGAAGTTACTCATTAGTTCATCTGATTGCATTACAAGGAAATTAATCTTGGATCGTTTTCATCATCTTAGATCAAGTACTTGAAAATTAGATATTTAGTTGTAAAGTGAAACTACTTTAGCAACAGAAGTCACATTATTTATATGTAAGTATATCTGATCCAAACTATTAAAAATGTGAAGGTATATTGAAACTTGCATATAATATGCTCTATGTGTCATTCTTGACTTATAACATTCTAAACTTCAATGTTTACTGAGAACCATACTTCAGTAGAAGCGTTAATACTTGAGTTATAAGGACCTAATGCATGATTTTACTTTAAAATTATGTGAAAACATTGGTATAAATCCACATGAAAAATACTTGCTATTAACTGCATGGCAGTAGTCAGTGGAGATCAGAGGTAACAAATGTACAAATCAATTCAAAAGGATCTTTAAGTTGTTAAATGAGACTGTTCCCATTTTTAAGACAAGTTTGAATTAAAATTGAATGAAAATATAGTTACAATAATCCAGCGAGTATTGTACATGTTTGCATATAGTTTTCAATAACCATTGTGATTCAGCTTTTGAGCTGTATGTGGAATCTCCCTTGGAGTTGGTGTATTTATTAATGCTTCATTATTTATTACAGTGTTTATCAACAAACTGTGTATGAATCAGATGTCTTTTTTTCCTTTTTTTTTTGCTCTCTACAGCTGTTCTCTTACCAGTTAATTTGTTGTGGTTTTGCTGTGAGTCACTTATAGCCAATTGCTTCAGATACTAGAAGACCAACAATGAAAACAGCTATTTTATAATTTAATGATGAAGCAATTCATACATGTGCAATAATATACCATGGTTAAATATCTTATCTCTATTTTCTGTGGGAATTGTCTGCTCCACAAAATGATGAATGTACAGCTTCTATAAAGAGTAAGGAATCATTAAAAATAAGTGGTTCACTCATAACTTCAAATAGCAGTCTGTATAGCATTTAAAAATTTTTTACTTCTAACTCTCCACAAAGTGTTGGGGCTTTTCAGTGTGATGGGAAATACAAATTTTCTTGCGTAAATCCCACCCAGCTAATAATCAAGTGATTTATTAAAAAAAATATTTTTCCCTATTTTTGCTGCTAGTGGAATGCTTAAATGCAGCTCGTATCTTTTATCAAAATAATGACATTACTTTAAGTATCTTCTCAAACCTATATACATTTGGGTAAAATCAAACCCACTGCTGTTTTACGATTGTTGTTTTCACTGCTTGAAACAGTCTGCACGTGTGTGTGTGTGTGTGCAGGGTTTAAGGAAGGTACATATTTAACCTGAGTTATTTACGAAACTGACTGTATAGCAGAGGTATAGCAAAAAACCTCTAAGTATGGTAAGTTGTATTGTCAGTTTTAACTAAGCTGCTGCTGCTGACCTTCATTTCATGTGTTCTCTGTGCCATATATAGGACAATAACTGGTGTTTTGCTCTCCATCTTTTAGAAGTCCCTTCTACCAGCCTTTTCAAACTCAAGACTTGACTCTTACTTTGCCAGCCCTCAAGCCTATAATTTATTGCAGGGTTTGGTTGAGCTTTGTTCAAGTGTGCTTGTCCAAGGCCAAGCAGCCCTGCAGCTGGAGGCATGAGCAGGGTCAGCTGTTCTTCAGTCCTCTGAGTTGCTTGTCCTTGGCTAGGCTTCTCCAAAGCACAGACTTGTTCTGAGACAAGCTGGTATGGGCAGAAGAGCAGGAGATAATAGTACTGGCATAAGAGTTTGCATGCAGCTTTGTTTTAGGTTTGTTCTCAGCATTTTGGAGTAAGTATCCACACTGTGAAATGAGGATGTGGTTTTCATGGAAGTCTCTTGGGTTTTGTTTACCTGCCATCATCATCTTTACCTCCATTTAATCTATCTTTATTTTTATGAAACTGTATCTGCTCACTGGCTTGGAGTCAGAAAGTTGTTCTTCCTCATGAGTTGACCGGGCATCCCAAACTGTAAATTTGTTTATCTTCCTTATAATTTGAAGGTAGCACCATTTCTTTAGCACTATTTTCAGTTCTCAATATTTCTTTGTAATATTACTATTAGATGACTGTAGGCTGCAACCAATATTCAGTATGGGAGAAATGCTGGATGGACCATCTCCCAAAGACCAATTACACCTCAGTTTTTGTGGTAAACCTTTGTGCTTATGAGAGGGTAGTCTGAAATATTTGTAATTGGAGTGTGAGAGAACATATTAGTTTTCTGAGCAAGTCTTTATATTTCTAGAATAGAGCTTAAACTTGTTCCCCACATCCTTTATTTTGTTAAGTAGGAGAGAACAGTGAACAAACTGGTGCAGCATATGAATGCTGGAGGAAAGGATGAAATTATCCCAGGGAAGTGTTTGTTTTAAGCACCTTAGCCATAACTCTACCTAGTGAAAGGAGCATGGTGCCTCCTAAGCAACTGAGAGAAAAGTAATGTGTCTTTACAGGGTTTTAGTACTATAACTGTGATTCTTTTCTTGTGAATACACTAAATAGTGGTCTGGTAGCTTGCAAAAGGAAGTCTCTTTCTAAAGATTGTCCAGAAGTTCTTTGCCTTCTATGACAGATCATATTTATCTGTGTGCATATGGAGAAGCAGTCTATTTGGAAAAGACGTGTCTTTTTAGGGTTTCTTTTTTTTGACTGCATAACATCCTTTCAGAAGGATCACACCTACGAGCTTGATTTTATGGTACCACTTAATTCAAGATAGAGTGTTTTGACTATTGATGAGAGCTTTGCTGAGACGAAATAATATATTAAGCATTATGGGGCTTTTTGAGAAAGTGAAAACGGTATTTTGTAGACATACTGGAAGAATTTATGAAGTTAGATAAGTCTAGAAGACTGCAGTTAAAGGTTCAGAATTCATCATGAGATAGGGGATTATAGATAAAATCTTTTGGTGTCTTGAATGAAATTGGTAGCTCCCTCATTCAGCCAGTTTGGTTTTGCCAAGAAGATGTCTGATGTTCTGAGTTAATAACAACTGATAATTTTTTTCATCCTCTAGACCTTTTTAATGAACAGGGTTATTGTCTTCTCTCATACAACCCGTGGTTTACAGAGTAGTTTTTTGTTGATTTTTTTTTGAAAGAAAAACAACCAAACTTTGACAACAGGATCTGTTGTCAAGCAGTGAGGTGGATCAAGAACTGGTTGAAAGGAAGAAGTCAGAGAGTCGTAGTCAATGNACCTAAAGGGGGAGTGTCAGGAAGATGGAGAGAAGTTGTTTTCAGTGATGACCAGTGATAGGACAAGGAGTAATGGATGTAAATTGGAGCATAGGAGATTCAAGAGGGATATCAGGAGGAATTTTTTTACTGTGAGAGTGACAGAGCACTGGAACAGGCTGCCCAGAGAGGTTGTGGAGTCTCCTTCACTGGAGACATTCAAAACCCGCCTGGACGCGTTCCTGTGTGATGTGCTCTAGGTGACCCTGCTCTGGCAGGGGGGTTGGACTAGATGATCTTTCGAGGTCCCTTCCAACCCTATGATTCTATGATTCTATGATTCTATGATCTGTGATTCAGCATCAAGCAGTGCCAAAAAAAAAAAAAAGAGACAAATAGACAGATTTTCCTTCACCTTCTGAGAGTAATCTCTCTACACTAGCCTCCCTGCTCCCTGTCTAGGATGCCTCATAAACAGCAACACTTTCTTTGTAAAATTTTGTTGCTCCTCTAAATTAATGTTGGGTTATTGGAACACTTTTATGGTATAAAACATTAGGCTTTCTTTGATTAATAACAGTTAACTTTTTAAACGTTATTTTGGCATGAAAAGTACTTGAAAATCTTTTTGTAGTTAAATGTTTAAGCACTTTTTCTTTTTTTAAAGGACAGAATTTTATATAGAAATTTGCTGCTTTCTAAGCATATATTTGGAAACCGTTGGAAAAGGGGCTCTCAAAATGATGAAAGAATTATTGCAGTTGTGATCTTTTATATAAAAAGGCACATTTTTTACAATGAATATTTTACAATCCACTTCCATTGGCTATTCATTTTCTCTAGTTTTCTGTAAGCATATATTTAATAGATTATGTTGTGTAAAATTTGTTATATCTGCATTGAAATGCTTATTTTCCCTGAGCATATTTTTTTGATCAGTCATAATATTGGAGCAAACTTTTGAAAAAATTGAGAATGATAGAGTTAGAAAAATAAATGGAAAGTGCCAACCTATACATTTAAGCAGGATTTTGCAAAACAGATATTATAAATTAATCTCTCTTTTCTTTTTTAAAATTAGTATGAATGACAACCTTTATTCCATATTGTTCTTGAGAATCTTTTTTCCTTTTTATTTACAAATATTATATGTTACATCAAATTGGGTTGCTTTCTTCTTAGTAGATATTGCATTTCTCTACTGTGAATCTTGTAAGATCTGTATGATTTTGGTAATTAGCTTTTATACTTTTGCTAAAACATTATTCTATTGGCCATTAACCAGTGCTATGTGCCGTTCAGTTCTTGGAGGTTCTTGCGCAAATGATGTTGAAAAGGTAGCTAATTTAGTCAGAGAACAAGGATTTACAAAGGAACCTTTTTTCTTCCTACATACTACAATAACAGTGAGAGAAGACCTTGGCTACTGCTTACTGGGTCATTGGGATTTTCCAACTGTTTTGGTAGTAACTAAGAAAAACTAACTTTTCAGAGGCATGTTGTGGAGACATTTTTTGGATTTGATGAAGAATCTGTTGATTCAGAAACATCATCTGTAACTTCATATAACACAGATAAAACAGACAGGACGCCAGCAACACCAGAGGAAGATTTGGAAGATGTAAGTAGTTGATAATTTTTTCTTAAGTTATATAAAAATTCACATGGAGTACAAATGCAAATAGTCTTTTCATCTATTCTGACACAGGACCTATGAAAGATTTGGCAGGGAATTGCTTTGTTTTGTTTCAAGTCCAGTAACACATCCATAGTCATTGCAATAGAATTAATAAGATAATATTCTGACAGATTTGGCTGATACTGGGTTGAGAAATAAAATTGTTTTTCTCAGAACTAAGATTGTTTTTCTCAAATCCTTTCTTATTAGTCAAAAGAAAATGAATAGGCATGTTGCTATGCCAGAAGTCAATAGTTACTAGACAATAGTTTGCCTTTCAACCTTGTAATTTATTTGACTGTTTTGATACAACCAGGATTTTCTTCCTCTACTTACAATACTGTGAGATGATTTTGCAATTCATTAGGGCTTAAATGATCATAGGTAGAAAATACCCACTGAGAAGTTTTGTCTCAGCTCTGTGATATACAGTGCAGCTGGCCTACTTTAGAAGATTGCAGGCTTGAGGACAAAGCATGAATTACATGCTCTTTTTCATCTTTCTTTCCTGTTCATGAACTTGTGCTTAATACTCTTCAGTCACAAGAAGCTTCCTATTTTTCTATGTCTAATACCTTATAAAATTGTAATCTATTTTCCTTGGAGCTTGAGTTCCCGGAGCAAAAATTAATTAAAGGGAAGGGCATTTCTCACCCTCAGCATTATAGGAAAGACCTTGAAAGTGTTGATATCAGTTGCTCAGAGTTCAAAGAATATCAAGACATTAAAATACTTCATATTTTAAAAAAAAAAAAAGTCTTACAGATTTTGAAATATAATTTCTGTGTTTGTGTGCTTGTGATGGTAAAATGCTTTACCCTGGCACAGTGGAGGCAAAGACTAAGGGAGTGATGGACTGGAC
This sequence comes from Rhinoptilus africanus, assembly GCA_013400135.1. NCBI lineage: Eukaryota > Metazoa > Chordata > Aves > Charadriiformes > Glareolidae > Rhinoptilus > Rhinoptilus africanus. The sequence goes on along the minus strand of VXBO01002656.1, from coordinate 9,851 downwards.
GACAAATAGAACAAACCCCTACTGAAGCCACTGTGGCAGTGGAGTTGCCGAAGACAGTGGTGCATAGAACTGCTCCCTGTCATCTTTCCCCAGTCAGCTTCTTCACATTTCTATACATTACTGCCTTATATAGTAACTTACACTGCCCTGGAGTAGTGTGGTTGAAAAAGTTACTGATCTCTGCATTTCTGCATCATCTTCAAATAGTCCTTCCATTTCTACTTTTTTTAGTTTTTTAAACCTTTATTAAACTTTGATACTCAGTATGAGTTGTGTTACTTGTTGTGTTTGTGAGTCTATCTATCTATATGAACAAACCCATTATCATATATATTTATATAAAACCACTTTTTTCCTCTCTTCATTAAGAGCACGCCTAGAGAAGAAGCTGAACTAAGGTTCTGCCAGTTAACAAGAGAGTATCAAGCTTTGCAAAGAGCATATGCATTGCTTCAAGAACAAGTTGGTGGAACCCTGGATGCAGAGAGAGAAGCAAGGGTAATTTTTTAGCTGAATTTTTTAAACTCTGAAATTATTGAAATAGCTGAAAAAACTTGGGATAGCTGGAGATATCTTTCCAGGTCGGTGAAAGGCAAAGCACAATGTTTTTGAGGATTTGAGGGTCTTAGCAGTAAGGTGACAATTTAGATTGATCTGGTGTGATCAGAATAAAGATATCATTATACTTTATTCTAGCGTGCATTATATACTAAAGATTTCAGTAGTAAGACTGTTACTGAGAATGATAGCCCAATTGAACCTGCAATTTGGATAGCAACAGGATGAATTTAAAATAGATCAGAGAATAGGTTGTTATAAGTACTTAGGTACTTTTATCATATGAGTATATTAAAAAAACTGACCCAAATCTGAAAAAGGAAGTATTCCAAGTGTTTTGTTGAATGTATGAAATCATATTTTTTTAAAAAAAACCTCATTTTGAGAGTATTCTTCCACTAAAAAGTACATAACTAACTATTGTTCTTATTAGGTCAGCATGTGTGAATGTTTACTCACTCAGAGATAAATGCTTTTTTATCCTCACAGCAATCTCTGTGCTTACAGGTATGTGAGGTGTGAGAGAGTATGTATTCTGTTTTCATCTAGCCTTCTGCCACCACTGTGTTTAACCATGTAGTGCAGAGATGAGGTCAGCAGAAGTTATGCTAATGTCTTCCATTCTGTTTTTTCCAACCTGGGGAGGAGAAAAATCACTTCATAATGAGTTGGTGAGCTCTGACTCAGTTCCCAGATGTATTCACTGAACAGCAGTGGCACCAAAAAAGAGCTGAGTTTACTAGAGGCAAGATTTCTTGTGCTCATTCCAACTTCTCGCAGAGAGGGGCATGTCTAGAAATGTAGCATATTTACAAGTCTCCCTCTACTTGAATTATTGTGATCAATGACCAAAGAACATGTAACATCCAAATGGGCAAGCAATAGCCATAAGGCTGAAAACTTTCTCATCTTCAGTTTATGTCCTTCATTCTGCATCAACCGCAGCTTGAACATGTAGAGTACTGACTACTGAGAGAACTGACTGATGTCATTGCGAGGACACTCTCAATGGTCTTTGAAGAGTCATGGCAATTGCAGGAGGTTCCTGAGGACTATAAGAAAGCAAATGTCACTCTTGTCTTCAAGAAATGCAAGAAGGAGGATCTGGGGAACCAAAGGCTGGTCATTATCCCCTCAGCCCCTAGGAAAGGGATGGAGCAAATAATCAGACATGTTTCCAAATGTCTGAAAGATGGGGTGAGTGGGAGTGATCAGCATGGATTGACGAAAGGGAAATCACACTTAACCAGCTTGGTAGCCTTCTATGATGAAATAACTGGCAGAGGAGTTGGGAGCAGTGGATGTTGTTTATCTTGACTTTAGTGAGTCTTTTGACACTCTCCCTCATAAGATTCTCATAGACAAACTGATGAAATACAGACTAGACAAGTGGACAGTGAAGCGGACTGAAAATTGTCTGAAATAGCTTAAAGGACAGAAAGTTTGGCTGGAGGTGTGTCATCAGTGATGTACTGCAGGGGTTGATACTGGGTCCAGTACTATTTAACCCCTTCCTTAATGATCTGGATGATTGAACAGAGTGCACCTGCAGCAAGTTTGCAGATGATACAAAATTGAGAGGAGTGGTTGATAGGTGAGATGGTTGTGCTGCCATTCAGAGGGACCATTCAACTGCCTTAAGAAATGCATAAAGAGGAATCTCATTAAATTACATCCCATTAAATTCAATGAAGGGAAGGAAAAGTCCTGCATGTGGGGAAGAATAACTCCATACACCAACATCGACATATGGGACAGAGTCCAGTGAAAGGCCATGAAGAAAGTTAAGGGCTTGGGCAACCAGATGAGGTTGAGAGGCTGAGAGAGCTGTGACTGTTCAGCTTGGATAAGAGAAGGCTCAAGGGTGTCTTAGCAATTTGTGTAAATACCTGATGGAGGGAGTAAAGAAGTTGGAACCCAGACTCTTCTCAGTGGGATCCAGGACAAGACACAACAGGCACAAATTCAAATACAATAAATACCATTTAAACATAGGAAAACCTGTCTTCCTCTGAGGCAGTCAGACATTGGAACACATTTCCCAGAGAGGTTGTGGAGTGTTTGTCCCTGCAGATGTTCAGAACCCCACTGGACAAGGTCTTGAGCAATCTGCTCTAGGTGTCCCCCTGCTTTGAGCACAGGAATTGGGCAGGCGATCCCTTCCAGCCTCAATAAGGCTGTGATTCTAAAAAGCATTTAAGCATTAAAAAAAACCCCTGACCTACTTCCCCCCTTGAGGGGAAATGGAGAAAAGTGTTAAGTATTGTGAATTATTACATATTACAACCTTGCTACATGTGACCCTCACTGTATTGTGCCACTGCAACATGTTGCTGGTAATGCAGAAAAACAAAGTTTTAAATGTGGTTTAAAAATTACTGGTGGGATGGACTGAATTTATCCCAAAGGTAGGAGCTGCCACTATCTTAATTGTTCCACTGCTTGGAACAATTAAGAAAATATTCACAAAATTGTAAATTGCTAGATTGCTGATGGCTATTAGGCATACATATGCCCTGTTTCATCCACGTCATTTTCTCTGGCAAGCATTTTAAAATGCACTTACGGAATATTCTCAGGTATAGAAACAGAGTGCCTGTGGGAGCAGAGTTTCTCTGTGTTTGTAAGAAAAGCTTTCTAGATAAAAGTTACGGAAAAATGTAGACTGCTTGACATTATCTAGAGTTATTTACAGCTAAAAATGTTAGTCTATTATCCCCAGAGACAGTATTTAGAAGGTTCAGGGTTTACTTTAAAATGTGTCATGTTTTGTTTTGGGTTTTGTTTTTAAGGTTCTTTGAAGTGTCTCTCAACCAACCCTAAGTTTGTAGTGTTTTTTTTTCCATGAAATACAGTTGTTATAATAGTAGAAGTATTGCTCTATGGCTTTATTTGTTAGAGTTCTCAGCACCTTACAAAAGCCTAGTCACATTTAACACTCTCTTTTTAAGTAGGACACTTAGCCAAAGAAAGCAATAAGGACTTTGGCAATCACTTCTCAAGCTAGAATTGGGGTGCGGTCATAATAAATCTACTATTAAAGTAAGATTTCAGAGGCAATCATCTTGTTCGACAGTTATGAGACACCATTAAATATTTCCTTTGTCTTCATGGGAAAGGAAATCCCAGTATGAATATTTTTGTCATAGCTTTTTTAAATCTTATTTTGCAGGGATTTGCCAACTGTCCCTTTAGCACACTTTGGAATTGTTGTTCTTTCTTTTTAATCATATTTTGGTCTCTTTTGTCACATCCACGCAAATCCATCTTTTGTGTGAATCAGAAGGTAGCTTTTTGCATGGTTAGTTTTGTAGGGTCCAATATTCTGGTGGGATGAACATTGCCTGTTACTTTTAGATGAGGCTTATGGTAAACAACTAGGATGCAAAGATGCAGAAGGAAATCCCTGTGAGAATTTTTTTATTGCTTGGGTGCAAGAGTACCTGAAGTAGGGTGGGAAAAATACTTGCAGTAGCTCAAGAAGCCTCTAACTGAAGGTCTGCAGAGATATCCTTTGTTTTAGGTCCTTTTTGTTTAGTAACTGGTATGATCCAGTCCCTTTTAGGGCATCACTGTACTCAGGGGTAATACCTACTAAAGTGTAATAGAGTAATAGTCATGTAGAATGAGGAAAACAAACTAGTGTATGCCATTTATGGGCTAAACAAAGTATTTTTGGTCAATGTAACTTATTTTCCTGTAGGCCTTTTTCAGTGTGTATTGCAATTCTTTCTCTCTTGCCCTTTTATTCCCAGTTGCCTTGTATTACTAAAGCTTATGAATAGCTTCTCAGAACTCTTTCAACTCCTAACTTTTTTTTTTCCCCCTGGGAAGAGCTTTGCCACTGAATATGTGGTGATAACATCTTTTTAGGATAGGAGGGAAAAATACTGTTAAACTGATGGTTTTAGTATTTTGTAACATAAATAAAAAAGCAATTATTTTAATCAAAAGCATTGAAGGCTGGTGGGACAGCCCATAAGTGAGTAGAAAGTATCTTTTACTTTGATGCTATGTGTAATTAAATCTGCCTGTCTACCAGGAAGTATGTGCATATACACGCGCTTTTTAATACTTTTTTTTTTTCCTCAGACTCGTGAACAACTGCAAGCTGATCTTCTCAGGTGTCAGGCAAAAATTGAGGACCTGGAGAAAGCTCTAATAGAGAAAGGACAGGTAAAAGGCTCTCTTAATGTCCTCTACCACGTCATTTTCTCTCTTGCATGCAGTGGTGCCCTTGCCATCTTCATTGCTTGCTGGTGTGTTAGCGTGACTGATGCAGCTTAATTGCTACTCCATCAATAGATTACTTAAAGGAACGTTTTATACAGGCTAAGAAAATGCCATTAAAGATTCATTTTCTAATACATTAAAGCATAATACTGAAATAGCTGTGTGTACATGCATTGTAAATTCTGTTCCCGTTGCCATTGATGCAGGCTTTTCTCCTGTTTTCTGTTTTGTTTATGTTTGCTTTAAATTCCAATAAACCAAATATTCTATATTTGTATTGGAGAATATTTTCTGTTGTGTAGCATAGAAAAATTAAAAAATCAAATCACTTGCACACATGCTTCAGCTAGAGAAATGAACCACTGGGTGTGTCTGGTTACCGGAAGCCACTTGCGGTGTTACTCTCCTGGGCTTAAACTCTTGGAGGACCCAACTGCTTTCAAATTCCCATACCATCAGACAGAATAAAATTAGGCCTTACGCTTTGGTATATCCTGTAAATACTTGACGAAGATGTAGCTACTGATGCATATTTGATAATGCCTAGGATCTTCAGGAAAGCTGATTAAGAGTTACAAGAGTGCATTTAAAAGATGTTCAGTTGCACAACAGCTAGAATGCACTGACAAAATTGGGAAGATGTTGTTTTATGCTTGATTATTTGAAATAACAATTTTAAGGTTGCAGGTAGCATATGGTAATAAGATACAGCTATCCATAGATACACATTTCAGAGACTAATGATCCTGTAGCATTGAATAAAAGCAACCTACAAATAGTGCTAGGTTAATGGTATTACTATTTTTATGGTTTATTCCTTGTAAGAAAAAATTTTCTGTAACATTCTGTATAAATACAAGGGACCATATTTAAATTAACAATAAAAATTTTTTTATGCTAGCTTCCACACAAACTGCAACTTGTTTAGTAAATTCCATGTAGATAAAATATTACTAAAATTAGGGAATATGTTGTCAAAAATGGTGGAAAATGGTGGCTCACTGAGCTTTCAGAAGAATAAATGGAACTGAAGACCTCTCAAGGATCTGCTGCTGACATTCTAGTGTGTCACTGATAAAGGTGTTGTGGGCAAATTGCTGTGTAATTGAAATAATTTACAAAATAGTTGACTAGTAGAGTGTAAAATGTAAGTACTGTGTGTGTAAATAAGATAAGTGCACATGGATACACTTGTAAGAAATTACTTCTGTGATTTTGCTTCCAGAGTGTCAAAAAGGCATGCCTGGAAATTAGAATTTAATTAGTTATTACTTTATGAGATTCATAAACCCATTTTCAACCTTGTCTCTCTTAGTAATCCTGAGAAAGCCATCAGGGACATGATAAGGAGCAATACGATATTGTCTCTAGTGAGGTAGTTTGTACACCTGGCATTAGCTTTCCATAGAAGCAGTCACAACGTCTGCCTGGGAGCTTTAGCTTAGTTCTCCTGACCTGTTAGCATTTACATTCAACAAAATAAATGCTTGTGATGGCAAACTGACTTCTTTGTGCAGTATGTGACTTTTTTTTTTAAATTATTACTCTGTCATTGAGGTGGTCATGGTAGTGATGATGATGTAATAATACTTGTGAAATGTTCATTCGAGGAACCAGTCCCTAAAGTGCTTCTGAAAAAGAAAAAAAGAATTGATGTCCTAGTGTATCATCTCAGGAATTTTTAGTCTTACTTTGCAGCTTTAGGAAACAGAAGCAGCAAAGACCTTCACAGTTTTCCTGAACTTAAATTCAGAGCAGGAGATAGGATCTTATTGCTAAAAAATGATTTGAAACTTGGCTTATAACAGTTTATGTGTAATTTCAAAGGATATGTCAATGGCTCTTGTTAATCTCTCAAGAGCTCAATCGGTCAGAATTCCCCTAGATGTAAAATAAGACTAATAATAGATTTCTGCAAGGTACATTGAGGTGCATGCATAAGAAACATTATATTAAGGGAAGAAATTCTTATAAAATGTTGGTAGTGGTATATAATAAATCTCAAAATATTGGAGTATGTAATGTGCCAGATTGATAATTTTTCTTTTAAAATTTTTTTTTGAATGCTTGGCCCTCAGTGACCTGGTGTGTACGTAAATACAATCCCACTGAAGTTAAGATTTTCTCAGAAAGTTGAGTGGAACTAACTTCATCAAGAAAGAAACAAAAGTTAATTATCAATGGGCAAATTAATCCATTTTTTTTCTACTTTTGTGAACTGGAGTAGTTGAACTTGTAGGTCTGATGTTAGACCTGCATTTTCAGCACATGCATGCATTGGGATATCCACCCTAAGTCTATGAGTGCAACTCT